>JAQIUQ010007634.1:0-422267 GCA_030378365.1 Hybognathus amarus
CTTACGTATTGCTGGTCGGTTACCGCAAGTTGATTAGATGCGGAGGCCACCTCATTACAAGCAAGCAGTCGATTTGAGCAGTAACAGTTTGTTTTCTGATTGGCCCATGTATCAATAGCCGCTGAACATTCAGTAATCTCTGGGAGGATTGGTGGCACCTTTGGAATGGGAACTTGATAATGTGAAGTGAGCTCTGACAACAAGTGTTTATAAAAAGAGACTAAGTGCTCACATTCCTTTGTGTGTTGGGGTGTTTTTGCGTTACATCCCTGACTGTCTGTATTTGTGATGATTTAATTACAGATTACAAAACCATTTAGAGCTCGATGCGTCTATTTAATGAATATTTTGCTTATGTTGTTATGTTGTTGTAGTTATGTTTATATTGCTGGGATGCGTTTCGAGATGCATTCCATTGCATAAACACATGGATTCAGTTAGTGAGGACAGCAGTTACTCATGACCTTTGTCCACTGGCTTCTAAAATAGACGAAAGCTTTTTCCATAAATATCTAAGGTTGTAAATAATGAGTTTTTTTTTATCTCTTTGAAAGAAGTGGCTCTATGTTCAATGAGGCTGCATAAAAACATAATAATTGTTAAATGTTATAACAATTTAAAATAACTGTTTTCCATTTGAATACATTTTATAAAATGTAATTTATTTCCTGGTGATGGCACAGCTATATTTTCAGCATCATTACTCCAGTCTTCAGAGTCACATGATCCTTTTGCAAAAACAAAATTTCCAAAAAATATTTCAGGATTCTTTGATGAATAGAAAACTACCAAAGACAGCATTTATTTGAAAAGAAATCTTTCTTAACATTGTCTTTCCTGTCACTTTTGATCAATTTAATGCATCCTTGCTGGTTACAAGTATTATTTTTTTATTTAGAATTTAATCGAAATCGTTGCTTCAGGGATACCAGGATGGTTGTAACCTGGGCCAGTTGTCACAATTCCAATCTGTCCAATCAGGAACTAGTTACAAATCACCTGTATCTCACTTCACACATGCAAAGTTTTGCCTTTACTCTAACACCTGCTGTTCTGTGGCAAAAACAGCAGATGTTAGAGTCTGTGTAGATATTTTTCATGCAAGTTAGTGCCAATGTTTTAGCTGTAAGGTGAGCTAATTCGTGGCTACATGACTCTTGGTAATTTGTAACAACAAGACTCGGGTTAGTTGTAACAACAATGAAACATTAACCTATAACCCTAACACCAGACCCATTCATTCCTCGTGTTTGAAACTAAACCATACATTTTCTGTTTGTGTTGCAAAAATAATAGCTATGTCATTTGATAGTACATTCAAACTAGTTTGAATCACATTTTGAACACACGCTTAAAGTACTCCAAGATAGAATGGAAATGGTATTTTGGCTTTTGAATGGTAATGTATCACTTGCTGCTCAATATTTTTATGAAAACTTTGTTCAACATTGATAATAATAAGAAATAATTATTGAGCATCGACCAAATCAACATATTAGAATTATTTCTGAAGGATCATGTGACACTGAAGACAAGTAATGATACTGAAAATTCAGCTTTGCCATCACAAAATATTTTTTTTTCAAATGTATTAAAATACAGTTCTTTTAAATTGGAATTATATTTCAATTATAATTACATACTGCCTTGGTGAACATATGAGACTTATTTCAAAAACATAAAAAAATCTTAGATTATTCCAAACTTTTGACCAGTAGTGTATATAGCACTCGTTGAATCAGGCTGATAAATAAACATAGGAAAGGTTAACAAGATGGAATAGAATTGCAATAGCATTGCGATGCGTGCTACATAATGGAGGAATACTGATATGACAGCCCTGAAGAGATGATCACAAGATGGACACAGAGCTGGGGATTATTTGGCATGTAGAATATGTGTAGAATGACAAACAGAGGACACTTCAGTTGTACTTCAGCAGCTGTAGACTGATTGTAAACAGTCACATACAGTCACAGCAGATGTCTCATAATTTTATGCTGCAAAAAATAGTGTTAAGACATCAGAGAAATACAATCACATTCATTTAATATGAGAAGTGGATTTTTCGCACCTTGACAAATTTGTAATCAAACTTTTGAGGTTAATGAAAAGCTTGAAAACACTGTTGAAAGTAAATAAATAAATAAAATGAATATACATATATAATATAATATATATTTTGTATTACAATTCAAGTGCATGTTAAAAACAAAACAAAATACTTTAGACAATACCTTCAAGTTTAACTGATAAGATTATTAGCTATTAATAATCTTATCATTAATCTTAAAGGCTACTTTAAGATTAAATATTAAGATTATAAGATTTTATTGGATGTTCGTTTCTGTCTGTAAATTGTAAAATAAATTAATATTTGATCCAGTTACATTTCTTATTGATTTTAAATTTTAATTTCAAAACTCTTGACAGTTGATCTGATCCATTAGCCTGGATGCAAGCCAAACTTAGCCCCGCCCACAACATTTGAGGATGAATGTGACAAGAAACGTCACAGTCTACTGATCCACCACAAGGGGGCAGAAACTATATAAAGTACTGTCTGCCGGAAATCTGACTTTGTGGGAACCTAATAGAAGCATCAGGGATGCATTTGAAATGTCAATTAATGGTTTTATATATATACATTTTGAACTTAATATCAGCACAGTGTTTTTCTGTCCTTGTAAGACAAGCCTGCCCTAGAAAAAAAAAAAACGTTTGAAGGTGATGACAGCTCATAAAGTCAGACTGCTGCTGAATACCTCTTTAACTACCTGAAGAGACTGAGTGTCAATCACCTCTTTAATGCCTCAAACTAATCCCCTTATAAATGTGTTGGATGTGTCATTTTGGCAAGAGCATGTGGAATTGCGTGTACTGGCCAGAGAATGTGCATCTGCAAGTATGAGAGACAGAACAAATCTAACAGGTGCACAAGAGACAGTACGCCAACATTGCACTTCTATTCTAGAAACTGTTAAGCAAGGTTTAAAACCGCATTTGTGTGTACGCTATGCAACTGTATGTGCACATCTAATATATCCACAAGAAGTGTGTTACTGGGTATCATTGTCAATGTATGCATAAGAGCATGCACAGGAGGCTATTTCAGGGTAGGAGGTAACAAAATGCCCCTATCCCCCAATGGATTCCATCCCCTCTCTCCTCCCTCCCTTTCCCTTAAAACTTGCTATCCCAGGAAGGGCACTGAGTAGTTCCCCCTCCTATGTTTTGTAGTATATAAGTTTGGGACTGCCTGAGTGAGAGCACGTTGACGTGAGGGAGTCCCAGGAAAACACTGATGAACTCACTTCAGGTGACGATGACAACAGCTTGCCCGCATGCATTAAAAGGGATAGTTCACCCAAAAATGAAAAGTGAGTAAATTATGAGCAGAAATTTCATTTTTTGGGTGAACTATCCCTTTAAGACAAGAGTATCCAACATCCCCTCCTGACTCCATTTTTATGATTTGGAGATTTTCTTAAATTCCTGACACAAAATATTATAACATTGAGAATGCAGTGCATCTAAATATCCAAGATTACAGATAGGCCTACTGGTTTTTATTTTGTGCGATTCGATTCTCAAATTTGATACTCTCGCCGCTTAAAGCAGAATGGACTCTGATTGGCTGTCGATGTTTTATTACTTCGCCAGCAGGAGAAAATCGTTCTGAATGTGATATCAACGAAAATCGTATGCCTGTGCGATCATCGTTAAAATTATGTGGACACTGATTCTTTGATATTTAGAATGATTTTTAGAACCATACCTTTATCGTTTCTTTATAAATTACTGGTCATTTGGTGTGTTTAATGAGCCTTAATGCTTAAAAAAATGCCAGTGGGCTAAGTAAAACTTAATTCAAGATGAAATGGAATGATGACAGTATTACATATAATAATAAAAAAAACATTAATATAAGCTAAACCATGGCCAGTATTAACAGCAGATGGACAGCTAATAACTAAAAATAACACTTGGTTCCCTTCTCGATATATGGTTCACTCGCATTACGCTTTTGACGCAGAAGGGGAAAAAGTCTCCAGTTACTTTCGTAACCTCAGTTACCTGAAAGGGAACGAGACATTACCGATGTCGTATATGGGAACTGTATGAAAATCCCACCATGGCAGCATAACATCCCCCTGACAAAAGAACCCAATACCAAGACCGCCTCCCCCAGCAAGCAAGCATCTGATAGGCTAAGGGTTGGCCAATCACAGACCACTAGTCTCTGATAAGTCAAAAGAAACCAAGCGTATGCTTGCAAAATACTGCCGAAATTTGCATGTCCCAAGCAGTAAAACCACGGTAAATTTGCACTGTCAAGCACACAGGGCAACAACAGTCAGAGAAAGGCCAACGCATTGCGGTGACAACAGTAAAACCACAAACAATGGCATATTGGACAACTCATGAGCCAAGCGAAGAGTAGCCCACTAAATGCCATGCAATGACTCAAATGAACTTACTCGAAAGCACTCTAGACACCACTGAGGGTATATCCAACTTATTTAATCTGGAAAACGGTGTTGAGAAGACCAGTCAGCCACGAGACATAAATCCTGAACAGATATACCCTTAGTCCAGGCTCATGAAGAGGTGATCACCCTGGTCAAATGGGCCTTGATGCTAAAGGGGCATTCCTGCCCCAGGCAATCATAAGCCAAAACAAGTAGTGTCCACAATCCAGTGAGCAAGCCTCTGCTTAGAGAGTTCCCTGTTGTATCCACCAAAGCACACAAACAGCTGGTCTGATTGACGAAAAGCGGCCGAACAAAATATATTTCTGGAACGCTATGACCGGGCACACAGCACTCTGAGCATCAGGAACCGGAGAGGATGATGACTCCGTGGATAGGGCAGGCAGAGAAACAATCTGGAATCCCCAACGCGCTTAGCCAATGCCAGCACGAGAAGCAGAGCCGTTTTAACAGAAAGCTGCTTAATGGCAATCGAAGCCAGGGGCTCGAAAGGCGGACGCGACAATGCCTCCAAGACCAAAACCAAATCCCACGGCCGGCACCGAAGGCGGCCGCACTGGGCATAATCTCCTGGCTCCCTTGAGGAACCCGATCACCAACCCCGTGTCTGCCGACAGTTCTCTGGGCCTTCCCATCGCCTTCGCCTTCTTCTGGGTCTCTGGAGTATCACTCATTGACCTCTTCAATGGCGTCTCCAAACAAGCCTACTGGAGAGATGGGTGCATTCAGCAGCGTCTCGTGTCAGCCTCCTGCACTGTCCGGAAAGGGTGAGCCACAGGTGCCTGTGGAAGATCACCATGAATCCCATAGAATGGTCTACCACCTGGGCCGCGCGCTCGTGGCCGAGAGTACAAGGTCTGTGGCTGAGACGAAGATCCCGGATGGCGTCAGCTTCGACAGAGGCGGCGCCATCCATAGACTTCAACAGTTTTGCCTGCATCACCTGAAAGACGGCCATGGCCCTAAACGGGGGGATTTGGAGGTAGCCATGGTCTCCCGCCTTGTCCACGGGGGCAAACATAGCCTGGGTGGAAGTGAGGGTGCACGCCAATTGAGGGGCCGCCAATGACTTCACGACGTGTTCATATACGTCAGGAAAGAACGGGGTTCCCTTTCTTTCATGTCCTAGCGGCAGCCTCGACTGAAGGAACTACGTGCTCTAGCTTGCTCTTGGACGGTTAACCCCAATCCTTCCAAGAGAGATCCAGCTCCTCGAAGGCCTTGGAGAGGATGCGAAAAGCTCATCCTGCAGGTCCGCCGTGGTGTCTTGCTCCGAAGCTGCCAGGTCCAGGCTCGGTCTTGCTCCGCACCCCAGTCAGGCTGACGAAGACATGGAATCTCCTTAGGGCCAACTTGCATGGGCCAGCCCCATGCACGCGACAGAATATGTCCGGGGGCAAGATGGGGCCCAAGCACAAGTTGCAAATAGTCGCCATCGGATGCAGAAGACAGTCCACGTATCTTCGGCGCACCTTCGAAGGCAGCGAGAAAGATCCTAGTAGAAGTAGTCTAGATAGTTTTTAGGAACTTCAATTTGAGTGTGAGAAGAGAGAGACTCAATGTCGAAGAAATCGACATTGCATCTGCATTTATACTGTAACGGTGTTCAGTTTTTGCATATTGTGTCAACTGGCGTTAGGCTATAAGATTTCAGCAGAAGTGAAGAAGGGAGGAGTTCCCATATACAACATCCCCGTATGTTTCGTAGCCTTGATGGGGAACTCAGTTTTCTCAGAATACTGAAGCCTGATTGGTTCACATCTGTGCACCTACACAGACAAATGGCTTATCAGCCTGCCAAAACGGACGGGGTCCACTGCCTATTTAAAGACAAACATTTTGAGTAAGATCAGTTTTCAACACTTTGAAGATCATCTCGCTGACTCCAAAGATGACAACACAGAAGCCTCTCTACTCGCAGTTGAAGCAAGCCTCTGCAGCAGACTAATGGCAGCTCGCAACTGACTTTATGCTGGGTTCTCACCATGTCGTAATGACCATAGTCTCGAGACGACAACACGTGACGTTCCAATTCTGAGCTGTTCTATCACAATAAATCACAATTGGTGTTTACTCAGTGGTTTATTAGGTAAGCAATAAGGTCACGAGAGGCTCCGCTTCTGCATCGTGCCTAACAACGCCCTTCAGCCGTTACTTATATCACGATACAGCACTACACCTCAAGTATCTTATTGCTTTTATAAAACGGTTGCCACACAATATAAAAGTAAAAAACAATATTAGTGCAACTTTCTTGAAGTAAAATCACTAAAAGCCTACCTTCCGCTGGAAAAAATAGTCCATGAGCGTGAACAGCAACAACGTTCCAATGTGTAAAATGCATGAAAGCTCAAATAAAAACAACATAGAAGCGGCTCAGTAACTTGTACGTTGCTTTTATCGTGAATAAAGCACAGCTCTTGACCAATCAGAATCAAGGATTCGAACTAACCATTTTATAAATTCGATTTATTTAGTGTATAGATAATTAACTCAAGTTAAGTGTAGCAATGTATTTTGAGGATTCTTAGGTTCATACAATGTCTAGTCCTGTCCACTTGTTCTACAAGTCCTGTGTATTATAATCTCAGCAAAACTGGCTGCTCTGTAAAAAAAATGTACAAAAATTATCAATTTCAAATCAAAATAAAATTTACATATTTACTTCTAACCCAGTGAAGTCTTTGAAATGGACACATCAATCACATTATTTTATTTAGCGTTAAAATCTATTTCTTCTGAGCATCAGGTTCACCCATTTACGGCAGGTGTTTTCAACCACAACCCCCCAGCCAGACTCTCAGATAACCCAAGATCTCTAACCCTAACCCACAATCTAAAAGTCTAAAAACTAGATTTTCTGTAAGACTCAATTAATTAGGCCTACATTCATAATAATATTATTACTGCATCACTGCATTATATAATTCTTAACAGGAAAATTTGTTGGAAAATTATCCAACAATATTTCTTGTGTGTGTGTGTATACAGTACCAGTCAAAAGTTTGGAAACATTATTATTTTATATGTTTTTAAAAGAAATCTCTAATGCTCATCAAGCCTGCATTTTTTTGATAAAAAACAGTAATATTAATATTACTATAATTTACTATTTAAATTACAATTTAAAATAATGATTTTCTATTTTAATATAGGCTACTTTAAAAATATAATTAATTTCTGTGATACAAGCTGAATTTTCATGAACCATTACAATGTCACATGATTCAATTTATGTGTGTGGCATACACACATAAGGATTATGTAAATGCTTCATAGTCGCATATAAATCGCATTTTCATTTACATACAAACATAAGTGTGGATTAACACATAACATAATTTTTTAATGTCAGTTTTGGATATATTCATGAGTTTTACCTGAATGTCAATAGATGCACTTTCTGGTGAAATGTCTCTTTTCCTCTTGTATGTAAATAAATTCCAAAATCGTCTCCATCAGATGGATGCAACCAAACACACACTACCTACAATCCAGAAGTCCTTATCCTGCAAGAAGTTCTCCATGGCAACTACATTCACACCAAGCAAGCCTTCTTACAACCGTTGCTTTTTCTTTTGTAAACTCCTTAACTTTGTTTTAGCAATCAGTTAAGCTCTCCCTCTCTATCTCTCTCTTTCTCTTTTAACGCCGGTCCGGTTGTTGACATCAGTTGTCTATGCGAGCAACAGATTACGAAAGGTGGGCAGTCACAGCAAAGGAGAGACATGGGTAGACGGAAAGAGAAGAGAGCGATATTGCTCCCTCTTACGTATGAGGAGCAACACATCTGTCAGTCAGCGTGACGAGAGGCGGACAGGTGGAACTGTGGCTCCACGGCAACAGTTAGCAGAACTCGGCGTATCCTTTAACGTTAGACACAGCACTTAAAAGTGCTCACTCACACACTCACAATGGGTTGGATGACACGTGGCCTGTATAATCTGACACATCACATACAGCCCATAGACAGAGGCATACTCAGCCTATCTCAGGTCCATTGATAGCCTCCTTCAGAACATTTTAAAGAGAAACGGCAACTTGTCATGGGTTCTCAGCATGTGTGCCTACTATAATCAGACTAGAGATATGCGCACGTGCACGCTGACATTCAAGCACACAGTCACAGCTATTCAAAAGACCAAGGCTGTGCACTCACACTCACAAAGTGATAAGAGACATGTGGGGGGGGGTAACCCAGGGATCATGAATTACTGACCGGGTCTGTAGGCCAAGTGCCCAGGGGCCCTTGACTACCAGAAGCCCGGGGTGGGCCCTTGGGTTTACGGTTATGCAATCCAGTTTGGTTCAGAAAACCCATTAACAAACAAAGGTTTATTAATGCTGTAATATATGTGACATTGCCTTTTTTTATTTTCCTCATTTGCATATGTTGTATTGCCTAATTATAAATGATCCCACAAAATCCACCTAGAGAGAGCAATAGAGTATATTTTAGCATAATTATTAAATTTAAATTGTAAAAAGTAAAAAAAAAATACACCCTTCACACAGTTGTTTGAATGACTGTAAAAGATGCACCTTTAAATAAAAAGGAGATATTTTAATACATTGCTTGATATTTGATATCAGTTCGAATTCGATTTTTCTTAAAAGTGACAGCCCTAATGATGGCTTTGAAGATACCTGGCCCCAGAGCCTTTACAAGTAATAATCCGTTCTTGGGTAAACCATAACAGTAGCAATCTGAGATCTAATAGGCTTGTCATAGTCTAGGGTTAGACTATAGGCTATAGGTCATCTGGGGCACATTCACAAACAGTTGAGGCATCAATGACTTCCATAGAATTTTTTTTTTCTACTGGTGCCAATATATAACTATAACTATAACTATTTTGTTCCAATCCTTCTTTAAAATATCTTCCTTTGTGTTCAGTAGAAGAAAGAAACTCATATAGGTTTGCAACAACTTGAGGGTGAGTAAATGATGACAGAACTTTCATTTTTGTGTGGAGTATCCCTTTAACGTCACAAGACGTAAGACTAGTGTTCATTTCTAAAGCCCTAGCCTAGTGAGTCAGCAAGCAATGCAGTAAAATATGTCATGAACTGTCGCCCTCTGCTGGATGGTCAGTAAGCATTCACCGTGCCAATTGTACATGACCTTAGTACTTTTTTTAAAAAGTTGATCAACAGCTGTGCTGCGCACTGTGCAGGCATGTGTCTGTTGGACTGTGTCAAAGTGTGCATGTGCATTCTCAAAAATTCCCATGGATCAGCTAGTAGCTTAAGTTAAAAGCATAAACTTTGATAGTTATTTTCAATACCAGTAGCATGCTGTCAAATACCCCAGACAATATGTCATCAGCTTGCTAACAGAAACTGAAAATTTCTTCATTTATAATGGGTATAATTCATGATGATACAGCCCATGTGACCCATGATGGTATCATGCTGTCAAATACCCCAGACAATTTAAAATTTAACATTTAAAATGGGTGTGATCCATGATGATACAGCCCCCTCTATGGGCACATTTAAAACAGTACATCACAACTAGCTGAAATAATGCACAAACAATTAGCAATTTGACCCTGTCTAAATAAAATAAAAATAAAATATTTCAACAAAATTCACCCTGCCTTATACTATCAGTTACAAAATCTTGAGGTTAGAAAGATTTTGTTATATTTTGAAAGAAATATTTTATGCTAAGTATAAAACAGTAAAGAAGTCATTTACTGTTTTCTATTTGAGTACATTTTAAAATGTATTTTTTCCTGTGATGGCAAAGCAGAATTTTTAGCTGACATTACAGTGTCACAATGATCCTTCAAGAATTCATTTTAATATGTTGATTCAGTTCTCAAGTAACATTTCTTATTATTATCCATCTTCTTCTGCTTATCCTGGGCCTGGTCGAAGGGGAAGCAGTCTAAGCAGAGACACCCGCACTTCCCTCTCCCTGAGACACTTCCTCCAACTCTTCCGGGGGGACACCGAGGGGTTCCCAAGCCAGGAGACATAATCCCCCAGCTTGTCCTAGGTCTTCCCCGGGGTCTCCTCCCGGTGGGAAGGCGTCCAGGAGGCATCCAGAACAGATGCCCAAGCCACCTCAGCTGACCCCTCTCGTCTCGATGTGGTGGAGCAAGCTCCTCACCCTATCTCTAAATGATCACATAGCCACCCTGCGGAGAAACTTAATTTCAGCTCATGACCATAGATGAGAGTGGGAACGTAGATCAACCTCTTCACCTTGCAGCTCAGCTCCTTCTTCACCACAACAGACGGGTACATCAACGCTTTACTGTTGAAGCTGCACCGATCTGTCTGTCAATCTCCCATTCCATCCATCCCTCACTCAGAACAAGACCCCAAGATCCTTGATCCTTAAACTCCTCCACTTTGAGGCAAGAACTCTCCAACAACCCGAAGCGAGCTAGCCACCCTTTTCCGACTGAGAACCATGGCCTCGGACTTGGAGGTGCTAATTCTCATCCAAGCCGCTTCACACTCTGTCTGATGAGGCCAACATGACAACATTATCCGCAAAAAGCAGAGACAAAGACGTCAGAGACGTGTGGTCCCCAAACTGAACACCCTCCGGGGCAAACAGGTCCAAGGTGTTCACCCACCCGGTGAAAGAGAGGGTCGCTTCCCTGTGCCACATGGCGGCTGAGCATGGGGGCTATAGCAAACCCACACCAGCTTGCTGTCTCTCACTATGGGCAACTCCAGAATGGTAGAGAGTCCAGCCACTCTCAAGGAGTGTGGTTCCAGAGCCCAGGCCCAGCGTGGAGGTGATCCTGAACATCTCTAGTCATTACCTCTCCACCTCTTGCACAAGCTCAGGCCCCTTACGGTCCCTCCTGAGCCCATGGGAGGGCGGCCCCACGTCACTCCTTCAGGCTAAGCCATGCCAGGTGACATCTTGGTCCATCTTAATTGATTGTGTCTCATAATAAGCTTCTGAACCACTCAGACTGTCACCTTGGACCTGTTTGCCTTGGGAGACCCTACCAGAGGTATATAGCCCCGGACAACATAGCTCCTAGGATAATTTGTGTACTCAAACCACTCCATCCGATAAAGTGGCAGTTCAAGGAGGGGCCGACCTCCTCCCTCCCTTTTATTATTATCATCGATAATAACAGTTGCGAAGCTTAATACGTTTGTGGAAACAGTAATACAATTTTTTTTCAGGATTCTTTTATAATTAGATACATCAAAAGAACAGCATAAAATAGACCTTTTATAAAATAGGCACTTTTGATCAATTTAATCTGTTAATTCTCAAAGGGCTTTCTTATTTCTCCCTGATTTTTAAATGGTGTGTACACCTATGATGTCTGTGTATAACATATCAGTTGGAGTTACCTGCTCTAGAGTCTTTAGTTGGACATGTTTGAGCTCCCAGTAGCAGCGCATTCTTTCTACTCGTTCAAGGTGCCCAAAAACGGCAAGTTGAGCCACATCAAGCTCCTTGACACGTGATTCCTCCCCCTCCATTGCTCTGTTGTTAAGAAATGCAGTGGATGGGCAGTGGTGTTTTACACACCCCCTCTTCCTGTCGGCAGTAAACTTGGTTTTGTCTTCTGAGCTGAAAATAGAAGAAGAAAAAAAGTTAAATCTTTGGAATAAAAAGTAAAATCAGCAAATCAGTACAAGTATAGGACTAAGGAACATGTTAATTTTAGTAGCCTAAATTATACTTTTTTAAATAATGTTGCAAAGGAAACCATTTTAGCTGGTGCATTATCATTAATTGGTCCATTGCATGCAATTCAGAATCTCCCCAGAGGTCATCAGTGTACTTTTTGCCTATACTCTTTAATGAGTATCAAGAATTTGGACATACTTCCATGTTTCACCCATAGAGGGAAGTATGTGATTACTGATGCAGCCAAATCACTTGTGAAGTTGAGTGGTGCAGGAATGAAATATTTTAGTAGGCCAACCCAGATCAGCTTCAATAACCCAATAAGATTTTTCCAGTGGCGTTCGGATAAAATAATGTCTGTGAGTAACTTAAGCCTATGATTTAACATGTTTTGTTCAACATGATAATCTTTACAGATGAACACAACTTTTATACATTTTGAAGCGTAAATGAACGAACACGGTTGCACATAACTTTAACGTCACCATCTCTAAGCTTTCACTAAGCACTAAACTCTTTCGGTCTTTTTTTAAAAACATTTTACCTGAAAAGTTTGAGTTGTAATAGTTTGCAAGAGCTCAATTATAAACAAAGCAGAAAGTAAAAGTCCTTTCATACGTTTATTCTTACCCATGAAATGATTTCACTAATTAGTTCACTAATCTCCTGGCTGAAAAACTGTGCTAATTAGCAAATCCAGGTGATTGGAACAAAATACTGAGGAAGACTTTTACTTTCTGAACCTGGACGTCTGCCAGGGGCACACATACAACAAGGTGAATTCATATAGGCCTACTGAACTGAACACACTTACAGACTTTTGTACGTGAAGTTTTAGCTTAAAATACCCAACAGATAAATCTTTACAGCATGTTTAAATTGTCTCTTTTTGGGGCTCAGAAAAATGCATGTTTTATAGTATATCCCTTTAAATGCAAATGAGCTGTTTCTGCGCATAAAGGGCGGAGCTTCACGAGCACGTGCTCAGTGGCAGGACGATCTCATCTCACAGAATGATAATATCAAAACCAAGGGGGTAATCCATCTGCCGGAAGTTGAAGCTGCCTCCGGGGGCCGCCATTGTAGCAGGCTATCACCTGTTGTTAGCATCCCATTGACTCCCATTCATTTTGGCGTCACTTTGACAACGGAATAACTTTACATCTGAGGTGTCCAAAGACTCCATTTGTCCATTACTTATTTCTAAAGAAACACGACAATGTATAAAAGGCTCCATTACTTTGTATGTTACGTTATGGCCCTGTAGAAGACGTTCTTGTAAAAATAGGCTAAAAATTGTGTCATAACCACTCGACTGTCCGTCGCACAGTAGAGAAGTTACCGTATAGACAAGAGGAGAAGCTCGCACAGCCTTGCAGGCAATCTTTTACTGTCTAAAGTCACCCCATGGCATAAATAGAAGCAAAATGACAAAATAATTAATCAGAATACTTACCAAAAGTTGCTCCAAGTCGCGCTTCGCCGGCTTTGTGCACGATTAAAATTTGTCTTAGTACAACTACTACAAGATTTACAACTGTCAGTCAGTTTGCTTACGTGACATCTACGTCGTCAAGCTCAGTTTGAGCCTGCACAGAGCGCTTGGCTATCAGGAAGTGAGAGCCCATGTTGAGCTTCAACTCTCTCCATTGAAATCAACGGGGTCACTGTGTGCATTTCTTTAACTGTGTATCATCAAAACAGAAACTCTCAGTAACGGTGTTCATTTCAACCCGGAGTTGGACAATAATGCCCACCGAATCAGAGTATGCTGTTTGGAGATAGAACAGGTATTGTTTAGTTTAATTACGGTTATAACTTATAACGTATTTGTCATCTGCATTTATCCTCTATTAATACAAGCCCGCTGTAGCGGACCCCGTCCGAATGATGGCCAGAAACATACTGATGAGTTCAATGAAGTTTATTGTAAATCTCACAAATTGAGCATTAATTTTACTCCAGAAAATCACTGTAAGAGCTGGATAAACACTGTACTATCCTCTCTCTCTCTCTCTCTCTCTCTCTCTCTTTTTTAAAAAAAGATGGTAACGTTAGCCTATTACTTTATAAAGAATAAAATGTGAACATATCTTGAGCTGTGTTCACCAGGCTACCTTTATTTAATTTTTTTAAACAAAAAGCCTTTAAAAAATCCCATTGACTTCAGGGCGATGGAACCGGACATGCTGAAATTCTAACCAGACCTCTAAAACTTCATTTCAAGGTTTTGGACTACAAAAATATGTCATCCTTGTAGGGGTGGGCAATATGGCAAAAATATCATAGCACAATTTTTTTTTCAGGAAAATCAGCGATTCACGATTTTGTCACGATTCTTTTTCATGTCGGTTTTACTATTTTGCTAGTGACTCAGCATTGCAGCCAAACTAATGTCCCTAAAAATAAAGCCTAGGCTATACATTGATACTTATTAAAGCTAATAAAGTATTTAGAGCAAGGATTTTCTCTTAGTTTTTTTATGTTTTATTAACATTAAAGGCATAGTTCCCCCAAAATGATTAAAAAAAATAATTTACTCTTTCAAGTTGTTTTTAGCCCAAATACGTTTTTTCTTCTGTTGAAAATAAAAGTTATTTTTAAGAATGTGGCTAACATGTAAACCAGCACCAACATAGGCACCAGAAACTGGCACAGAAACCTGGCACAGCACGGATATGACACGCACGCATGTGACTCACATGATTTTCTCTCAAATGTTTGCTTTCACTTCAGACACACCAGCACGGACAGCGCTAAAATGTGAATTTAACTTGATTATATAAGACTCAACAACAGCGGTTGCACAAACAAAACTTGCAATTGCAATGCAAGATGCAATGGAAACATGAGGGCTATTTATACACCAAGACTAATGACTAACAAGAAACACCTGTGAACAATCAAGACGATCAACCAATAAGAATATGACACTTTGGGTGGGTGGGTGATATGGAAAAAATGTCATAACATACCGGCACGGACATACCATCATGGACACACTGGCACGGATACACTGTCATGGAGACACCGGCACCGACACACCGTCACAAAATTCACGAGTTCACACTTACTATACATATAACTGAAGGCAGTAAAACTTAATGCATATTTGGCGTGCTGTCCAGGGGGAGGGATTTGGCCCAAACCCAGAGTACTCCCCCGTGGATAGAAGTGGTTAGAACTAGAAGTGAGGAGATGGGGTGGTGTAGGGATGCTGTCAACGAACTGAGGTAAGACTGCTGTATACCTCTTATCGTTGACTGACTGAATGCTCTCCACTCGTGTTAGTGTTAATTATCTGAACGTGCTTCTCCCAAACTTTGTCAATAAAACATAAAAACATGAATTTGACTTGGTTATGAGACTCACCAACAGCAGTTACAATACCAAAACTAGACAAAATACAATGGAAAAATGCTATTTTGTAAGTGACTGGGCACTACAGCCAAATCAATGTCCCTATTTTAAAAATAAAGCCTTACAAAGTCACAAATTATACAATTAAAAAGAATGGCAGACATTTAGGACAAAGTGGCAAAGATAAAAATCTAGAAGCATCCAAGAATTCACAAATACCAGCAAGAACACCATCGGACACCAGAACCGAAACGGATATTTGAGTCTCACCGATAGCGGTTAGAATACACATTGACACCGGCACGACACTCCGGAATGGACACCGGCACCTACGTACACATCGACACTGGCACAAACACCAACAATGACACCGACACACTGACATAGACACACAGACAAACTGTCTCAAAAAATGTGAATTTGACCTGTTATATGAGACTCACCAATAGCGGTTACACAAGCAAAACAACACAAGATACACAGACTCCGGTACACTACGGCACAGACATCGGCCAGGCCACCGGCACGACACGGACACGGGCATGGGAACAAACACTCCGGTATGGACACAGAAACTCTGGCACGTACACTCTAGCATGATTTAAAAGCATTTGCATGAATAAGAGCGTGATATTAATGTATCGTTAGCCTAAAAGATGACAGAAAAAATAGATGCCGCGTTAAATGGGTTAAATGTTATAAGTGAATCTTCACTTATATCAAATGTGAATTTGATATGATTCGCATAAGCGGAAAACTGATTCACAGGCACTTTGGCATGGACACAGACACGGGCACTCCGGCACAGACACTCTGGCATGGTTTAAAAGCATTTGCATGAATAAGAGCGTGAAATTACGCATGCATACGGCGGCACGTACTCTCGGGTACGGGCACAGGCGCACAGGTATGGAAACGAATACCTCGGACAATCCATCACGGACACTCTGGCACAGAAGCGGACACTCCAGCACGGGCAGAGACACACGGAGACTCAGACACTCTGGCACAGAAACGGACACTCCAGCACGGGACGATCAGTCACAGACACGTACAATCTGGCAAGGGCACGGACACATGGAGACTTCATCATAGACACTCCCAGCACGGACATAAGGAAAATCCTGCACAGACAAGGAGACACCCGGCATGTACTCTCCGGCATGGATGGACACACAGGGACTACGGCACGGACACTCCGGCACATACACTCCGGTATGGACACACAAAGACTCCGTCACAGACACTCTGGCACGGACACCAGGCACGAAAATGGACACTCTGCGCGCAGATACTCCGGCACGGGCACAGAGGGAGTACTGCAAGGGACACTCCGGCATGGGCACGGAGACTCTGTCACTGACACTCCGGCACAGACACCCAGGCACAAAAATGGACACTCTGGCACAGACACTGGGTGTTATACTGAGACCGCAACTTGTCTTTCGAAAATCATATTTCATATGTTACAAGAACAGCCTTTTTCCACCTTAGAAACATTGCTAAGCTACGTAACATGCTATCTGTTTCTGATGCAGAAAAGTTAGTACATGCATTTATGACCTCGAGACTAGATTACTGTAATGCTTTATTAGCTGGTTGTCCTGCATCCTCAATAAACAAGCTACAGTTAGTCCAAAATGCAGCTGCTAGAGTTCTTACTAGGTCAAGAAAATATGATCATATAACACCGATTTTATCATCTCTACACTGGTTACCTATTAAGTTCCGCATCAACTACAAAAGTACTACTACTGACCTATAAAGCCCTAAATGGTTTAGCTCCAATGTACTTAACGGACCTTCTTTCGCCCTACAATCCACCGCGTTCTTTAAGATCACTAAATTCAAGGCTTCTGGTCATTCCTAGGATATCTAAGTCCACTAAAGGAGGGAGGGCGTTCTCACATTTAGCTCCAAAACTCTGGAATAGCCTTTCCAAACTCGCTGACACAGTTTAAAACTAGACTAAAGACGCATCTCTTTAGTTAAGCATTCATATAATGCTTACCTTTTAGTCCTCTGTTATGCCATAAGGAACCGTTTGCCACAGAAACTGCTTAACGCACCAGTGGGGCTCGACAGCCTTTTAGACAAACGGGTAACGGCATGTATGGTTGAGGTTGCGGAGAGTTTGTGAGATAGTGATTTTCTAACACCAACTCCTGCATAATGGAAATCATTATGAACATCAGCTATGCTAATTATTTCCCATCTGCCTTTCTGCTGTTAAAAAAAATGGCGTTCGTCAGGTCCAGTTTGTATCCAGCCTCTCACAGGGATTTCAGATGCCCCAACGACTGAGCCTGGGTTCTCCCAAGGTTTTTTTCTTCATCCAATCTGATGGAGTTTTGGTTCCTTGCCACTGTTGCCTTGCTTTGCCTTGCTTTTGGCTTGCTTAGTTGGGGTTATTTAATATTTAATATTTAACAATATTATTGATCTGTGTTGTACTACTTTCATGTTATCACTGTGAAGCTGCTTAGATACAATCTGTATTGTGAAAAGCGCTATATAAATAAATGTGACTTGACTTGACACTCCGGAAAGGACATGGACACTCCGGCATGGACACAGACACCCCGGCATTAAAGCATATATGTTATCTTTTGTTTTGCTGTAAATTCATCATGAACACTAAACAGACAAATATTTAAGCCACTGATAGACCGCAGATGGCTGTAATTCACTTTATTGAATTAATAAAAAAGCCAGTTAAGGATTTCAGTTAAGGATTAAAGATTTGTAATGCAAAATATTTTTTCAAAATTAAGTTTTAATAGTATTTTTGTGCCGTGACTGTGTAGGCGGAACATGTGTGACCCATGCACTCTTATTAGAGAGTCTCATTCTAGCATTTAATGCTGAGGAGAACACTAGCCTGCAAGCCTCACTAGGAAGGATAGGATGCAGTCTGGGTAGGATGCAGCCTTACATTTGGGAAACACCCATATGTTTTGTTAGTTAAGTGCATTATCCGGGTATTTAAAGTGCACTTTTTATATTTGGAATTTTCAGCGTGAACACACTCGCACTATTACAAAATGGCGTAGTGCATACGTACTTGAATTGGGATGCACCTGTGTCTGGCTTCTGTCAGTCATGATGTTGTTATGCAAACTGCTATTTCTTACCATATTGTTTTTGTTGCATTGTTGAAATTATAAACGCATTGTTTTGTTGCGCAAATAGTTTTACTGTTTCATGAACTTTGCTATTCTTTTAGTTATTTATTTACTTAGTAGTGGCTAGTGAATCGGAAATCTTAAACTTTCTCTTTGCTAAATAATAAGGTAAATATTTTAGTCCAATAATCTATGCATTTTTATTCAGACACAAAGGTAGAGAGTCTGTTGTTTTTCTATTTTTCTTTACACGCAAGAACAGAATGGTAGGAAATGTGTCATGTTATGTGTATGAGTTCCTGGTTATGTGTTTTGGGTCAGTGAGCGGGTGTAGGTCAGTGCTGACATCTGGGATGGGTAATGGTTAGGGCGAGCAGCTACGCAGCTTTATGGGGGTCAGTTGGTCAGTTTGCGCATTTGACTTTATGCACTTGGGCCAGGTGGTGATCCTTAATTTGAAAGACGTTTGTCCATACTGCTTTTGAACAATGCATAGTTAAAATAATTATCATCAATTATTATGTCTTCTTTAAAGGTAAGTACTTATACAATGTGACAAAAAACAACAACTGGGTATTGGCATACTCCAAAATACTCTCTTGACATACCTCAATTTATGCACTATATCTGTCACCAATGATCCAAGCCGCATTTAGACAGCTCTAGCTCAACATACTCTGATAGGAACTGAGCATGTTGTTCTGTTTCCAAGGGATCAGTTGAGATGCCATTCTGCGCATAGCATGTTGATCCATCTGCATGCCTTGGGGTAACAGAAAATCATAGGTTGGTGATTCCCCTGGGGCTGGGACACCCCAACAACAAGAAAAACGCTCTATTTTCAAACCAGACACAAGCCTTAATCAGCTCTGGTGCCTGTGGTCAAGCATTATTCTCAAGAATGACATGAATGTTGGTTCTGACTGTGTCCTTAGTATGGGATACCTTATGTCACACTGTATTTTAGGTTCACTTTAGGTCTCTTTCCATCAGACAGAGTCAAACAAATCATATAAAAACTCTTAGTATTGCTGACTTAAACTAAATCATTTACTATATATTCTTTTTTCCCTCCCAGTAATGTTCATAGTGGTGTTTTGTCCTGTATGGAGCAATGAGTGCGTGACTGTATACTGTGTGGTCTTAGCCTTGCTTTCATATTCTCTGGTGCAGTGTTACAGGGTCTCAATTAGAGGGCTTTGACTGGCTTAGTGATGAAAGGCAAACTCTTTGACTCTCTGTCAGAACCAAAGATAACCAAACAAAATAATATGTTTGTGCCAACATTCATCATTTGTATTATATTGTGTTGGTTTTTACTGTTTTATTGTTTATCTCTTTAAATAGTGATGTGGGGTATATGCTATTTTATGAAAATAGTATAAAAAAAAACTAATTAAAAATACTCTCTGAAAGATATAATTGAAAAAACTGTAGATATCACGCCGACTATAGCCCTATTTTTGTGAACAGTAAAATAACAAGTGATCAGATTCATTGTGATCAAGCCATTCATGCTTTCTGACTGGCAGTTCATAAGCAGGTGACGTATTTCAGCGGTTTTCTTTCTTCTTCTTTTTTGGTCACACCAAAAAAAACTAACTCGTAAATAACTGACTACTAAATAATTTAACAAAAAATTATAAAACGGAAAGATTTAAATTGATAGATGTGCAATGAAAAACACCTGTAATAGTTTAAAGGTACAATATGTAACATTTATTTGTAATAAAATATTCAAAAAACCCTTGCAGAGTGTGATGTAGCCTATTTCATGCAGTTGTGTACTTACATTAAATCAAAAGTTCCCAAGGATATGTAAATCTAGAGAAATTTCAGTTTAAAATAATGGCTTGTCCCTTGTCATTGTCGCATATCAATCACATAATATCTGTGCTATCCTCCATTCTTCAGAAATCATAGAAATAATTGATCACTCATAAACGTCCGTTTCCATGGGCCGCTATAATAGCCGCTTGACAAAGACCCTGGTCTTGCATGTTTTATATTTATAACCATATGTAAAACCTGTTCATTGCCTATACATAGCTTGTACATTCAGTTATAGCCTGTATACTTGGTTATAGTATATTCATAAATACCTTCATACTGTGTACATTTGTAACACATTTACAATACAGGCCTACCTATATTTTGTAACATATCTACATTCTTGCCAAAGCACTTCTGGATGAATGCAATTGCATTTCGTTGCTTGTACTCGTGACGTGCTATGACAATAAAGTTCAATTCAGTGTTTCAATAGACAGGTAAACATATATATAATTTATTGTATACAGTTATATTGAACTTTCTTTGTACTTAAGTAATGCTTTTTATCAAGTCTGGTGACCAAGTATATGGCACTGAAATTAAACAGTGTGTCTTTCACAAAAAATATTTAGCCATTAGGCCAATACTTGCAAATACCGTGGGTTTGTTCAAATGTTCTTTTAGTATGATTGTTTAAACATGTAAAACTGTGCAACATTAAACCACCAAATTATTATACATAAATACTTGAAATAGTCACATATTGTAGGCTTTTTTTGTAGAAAAAAAATATACTGTATATTGTAGACTTGTATTTTTACGTGCCTTGCAGCAAATTCATTTTGATGTCATAAAATACTAGGCTATAGGTAATACAAAAACTAATTTATTAGCTGATATTTAATTTATATGATTCATAAATTCATTCCATATACATCTCTGGATGGTGAAAACGCCATCTCCCATCATTGCACTCTCCTAGTCATCAAGCTTCGCCTTTGTTATTGTTTTGAAAATGTGCACTCTGGCATGGATCCTGGATCCATCATGCCTTGTTACCACTGTGCAGGCTGGTGGTGGTGGCGTAATGGTGTGGGAGATGTTTTCTTGGCACACTTTAGGCCCCTTAGTGCCAACTGGGCATTGTTTAAATGCCACGGCCCACCTAAGCATTGTTTCTGACCATGTCCATCCCTTTATGGCCACCATGTTCCCATCCTCTGATGGCTACTTCTGAGCGGGATAATGCACCATGTCACAAAGCTTGAATCATTTCCTATTGGTTTCTTGAACATGACAATGAGTTCACTGTACTAAAATGGTCTCCACAGTCACCAGATCTCAACCCAATAGAGCATCTTTGGGATGTGGTGGAACGGGAGTTTCGTGCCTTGGATGTGCATTCCACAAATCTCCATCAACTGCAATCCTATCAATATGGGTCAACATTGCTAAAGAATGCTTTCAGCACCTTGATAAATCAAAGAATTATGGCAGTTCTGAAGGCGAAAGGGTGTCAAACACAGTATTAGTATGGTGTTCCTAATAATCCTTTAGGTAAGTGTACGTCATTTTGCAACAGCCATGAATGCGCCATCAGGACCGTTTGCCGAGACTGTAGATTACAGGTAATAATGTTATAACTAATGTTCTTAAACAAATTTCTTGCACAAATCGGTCGTTTCGCTTCATAAGACCTCAATGTAGAGTAGACTATTGTCAAGAGCCATGGGTATTAATTTTGTTTTGCCTGTAGCATGTTTTTTTTTTACTCTCAATGTGACGAGTATTGACTTGCATTATACCAATCACCATCTGCTAAACACTAATTCAGTTTACTATCTGTTATTATTTGTGTAGTGTGTTAAGCATTAATAAAACAATAAAATAAAAAAAAATGACCTAGATCTTGGATGGCCTGAGGGTGGATAAATTTACCGCAAAATTTAGGTGAACTATCCAAGTTATTTTTTTATTCATCAAATTACATCTCTAGGAAATTTGTCCTAAATTAGATAGGCCTATTAAATGAAATTGTCATGTTTGTTAAACAGATTAGATTCAAGAGTCAGGACATTCTTTTGATATATGGCCCTTTGAGAATATATCATTACATTAACCCTGACTCGGCCAAGAACTCTCTGAGATTTTGGCAGGGTGTCTCTTAGAACATTGCTTCTTTGACGTCACTTCTTCTTAATTATTTTTGACTGACAGTTTTCACTTGATAACATATGTTAGGGGAAACATCTGAGTTTTGAAGCCAGGTCTTGTTACTTTAAAGCTTTACTTCCATACGCCAAGATCAATAGATGTAACTACAGCACAAATAAAGGACATTTCATATTGGGTTTAATCTATGTTGGTCAGGAACCTGTAATATATCAAATTCAGAAGGAATGTATTGATGTCTGTTGTAAAATGACAGTAAATATGACTAAAGTTTGTGGAGCCAATTTGTCCTCATACGCAGACGTACCAGGAACATTTATTCTCAGATTCTGTATCAACACCATCACTTTTGCAGCTGCCTCATGGTAATAACAGTGCACAGACTACAATGCACTTTCCACAGACACCAATAGATTAAACACAAACATTAATTGACACAAATGCATCTTGATAGTTCATTATTCATTAGGCATGGTACATGTACAGGCTTGTTAATGCAACATTACAGCAGCTGTTCATTCAATTAAAGCATATTCATTACCCAGTATTGTATAGCATATTTAGAACATCACACTGATACCATCAGAATGTAATTTGTTTCCCACTTACATTCGATAAGGGCGGTCAACAAGTCACTCCCAAGTCGCAAGTCGGCTTTTCCTTTTTTCTTCCTTTTGTTGTATAACACATTCTATATACTCCACATCAAGGATGTTTATCCATAAATCTGTGAACTGCCTAAGACATGATGGTGTCTTGTCTCCATAGTATGCGCACTGTCAAATAGGGAAGGAGAGAGAGTCTGTGGGATGTGGAAACGGGTCAGCAAAGTCAGAGATAAGTCGAAGTGTAAATGTGAGGTTGGGGTGGAGGGGTGTGTGGGGTAAGAGAAGGGCAGGGAGTGGGAAGGGGGTTAAACATGTTATTGTGCAGGGTGTGGAATTTCAATGCCATGTGTTCCTCTTTTTTGTGTGTGTGCTTGTGCAGTGCATGGCTAAGGGCAATTTCATGACCGTAAAAGCCAACAAACCCAAAGAACAAAATCTTAGAGAAATATATGAAGAGTTCAGATGCAAAAGCCTCTAAATGCCATTTGAAATTTTCTTCTAAAATTGTCATTCTTCTAAAATGACAATTAATAGGTAATCTTCATTGCCATTTAAGTGAAATTACTGAACTTAAATATACAAGCTTGATAAAAATGATCATTTTAGAAGAAAATTTCAAATGGCACTTAGAGGCTTTTGCATCTGAACTCTTCATCTCCAGTAAACGTAAAAAGTTTTTTTTTTTTAAACCCCATAAATACTTATATTTAGATTAATCAAATAGCATAAGGATGGTGAAGGAATTTACTGACCAGAAGTGAAATCAGTGACTTCAAAAATATCCAAATGTGAAAAATGAAATGGAAAAAATGAGTATTTGCAAGTAGCCTAGCTGAAATGTTTAATGGCGATAATATTTTCCTATACTACATTTAGAGAAAAGTCAGTCTAAAGCACCTGCTCCCTAGCTTTGTGAAGTCTAATAAACCTTTGTCTTGTCACTCCTGTTATTTATAGCCTTCAGCTGTGATTGAAACGTCAGTAAGAATGAGAAACCACCTCATGGACTAAGTCTATGGCCACAAACAGCAGCTAAATTTGGTTATCAGTTCATCTTTTAGTGGGTTATCCCGTTCTGTGCACACACAGTTCAGTCATTTATGGGAGTGCATTAAGCTACAAAAAATCTACGGAACCAATCTAGTAAATGACGTACATCAAGAATTATGAGAGATGAATATCAGAGATGTCTCTCGTCTGTATGTGCTGTGCATGTGAAGAAATCAATAATCCATTCCCCCATTTAAATGTGGTTGTCACTGCTAAACTTAACAGTGTGTACGTGGCTTAAGACTTAAGTGTGCGCTTTCTTTTCAAAAATTCCATTTCAATAATGCTGTTCATGGTTTAACACCAGTGATCAAATTTAGGCAATATCCACATGCAGATAAATAATAATTTTGAGAATGGAAAATCTAGTGCAATGAAAAGGGACAGACTTACAGACCATGTTGAATGTTCTCCTTTGCTTATTTAAAGCTACACTGTGTGATTTTTACCCTCATCTAGTGGTGAAAAGGTATATGACCATCCAGTGAATATTAGTTTCTGTTCCTCTCAATTCCGATTTCTTTTTATCTCCTACGGTGGCCAGTATAGTCCAAGATTAACATGGCTTCCAGTTCGACCTCGTCCATGAGTGTTAAAGGATTAGTTCACTTTTGAAAAAACTTTTGCTGATAATTGAACCAGACGGTCCAAGCTCCAAAAGATCGTTAATAACAGTTTCAGATCCAGCTTCAAATGTCTTTAAACGACACCAGACGATGAATAAGGGTCTTATCATGCGAAACGATGGGTTATTTCAAAACTTATTCCAAAAAAGTAACTTTTCTAAGGACAAATGGTAGCCTAGCTCTATTCTGGAGGCGCGTTTGTAACGTCACGTAATACGTAATTACGTTCAAAAGGTCACGGGCAACGTAGCCGGAATGTTTTCATCAAAAACTTTTGAGGAAAGAAAGACATGGACATCTTGGATGACATCAGGGGTGAGCAAATTATCAGCAAAAGTTTTTTCAAAAGGAACTAATCCTTTAACTGAAATGTAAACGCGAAAGGTGAAGCTTGAATTAACGGGTATGTCCCTCTTTGGCTAATGTACTTTCAAGATGGCGGGGCAACATGGCGAGCCGACATTAGAACAAGGGGTAATCCATCGACCAGAAGTTGAAGTCTCGCGGAGCTGCCATCTTGTAGCAGAACTTCACCTGCGTTAGCATTCCCACTGACTCCCATTCATTTTGGCATCACTTTGATAGCGAATAACTTTACATCTGAGGTGTTTGAAGACCCCATTTGTCCTTTATTTATTTCTAAAGAAACACGACAATGTATAAATTGCTCCATTACCTTGTAGCTTATGTTACGGCCCCGTAGAAGCAGTTTTAGTGAAAGTATGCTAACGATTGCGTCATGCCGAATCGACTCTCTGTCGCACAGTGGAGAGATTAGCCTACCGTATGGACAGGAGAAGAAGCTCGCACGCAATCGGGGAAACGTGGAGGCAAAATGACAAAATAATTAATCAGAATACCTAACAAAATTGTCTCCTTCTCCTAGCTCATAGACAGCTCCTACTCACACTGTCCGCCTCTGCGAGTTTCGGAAGGTAATGATTCAGAATTCTCATGCCATAGCACTAGAAGACAGACGGGTTGCTCACGTCACAACTACGTCGGCAAGCTCTCTTTGAGTCTGCGCGTCAGGGACGGAAATGCTAAAAATCGCCATAAACGGGTTTCAATCGTCTCAATGGAGTTCCAATGAGATCGATCTGTCCATTTATTTTACTGTCTATGCATTAGAACCCCTTACCTGTGTATATTTTCAATGGTATATTATACACTCACGAGAATACTTTATTACTCGAACGAAGTAAATATACATTAATGAGCACAAATAGTTTTGAAAGAACTAAGTGTTTTTAGCTAAGAATAAACTAAAAGAGTTACACAGTGTAGCTTTAAGACAGTTAAGGATCTCGTCTTACTTGGTGTTCGTGGTTAAAGCTATAAAGATTCCTTTATTGTGTTGGAATATTTAGCTATGCTATGAGCTTGCACTTGTGCTGTATATGATGGATTGTGCTCTCATTGAAAATAGCAGGATCAAAGCCAAACTGCAGCTGCTCGTGTCCTTTCATAAACCTGTATGAGCATGCAATGCATTTAAAAAGGTTCTAAAGTTTCACGGTCGCATGCTTTTGTAAATACAACCGAAAACTACAAATATTAAATTTATATTTCTAAAATGTAGATATTATTTGATTATTTATGATTTAATAATTATTATAGCTGCAACATCATCTCTTCAGTTGTTTTGGGAATGAGGTCAAGGAAAGTGCGTGTCAGGTTGTATCTCTGTAACAGTCTGTGCTGGTGGGGTGGTGTTTCAGTAGCTACATTTGCAGATGTTTGGTACACTTAGGATAGGAAGCTGATGTGTCTGTCAGCCACTGAGCAATGGTACATAGCCTACAGTATATTCGTGGCCAACCATTCCTCCCTCACTTCCAGGGAGCCAAATCATAGTCCCTCCTGACTAATTATCTCTCCTCTCACATGTATACACAGCCTACACATTTAGTTAGCTATCTAAATGAGGACATACCATAGATTGCTTTTGTTTTATATGAAGCTTATTATTACACATTAATCATTTTTCAAAACTCTAGCAGAAAGTATTTTATATTATCGGAGAAAAACATTGTTTGCTTTATTTATGAATCAGTTTTCTAATTGGAGACTTTCCCAAAGGGAGGTTGTCATATTTAGCTGACTTCTGAGGACACACTATATGGCTAATTAATGCCAAACACACACACACACACACATTGTTTTTTCATGTTCCATAAACATGTATTTTGTATTTCACTAACCCTAACCCTAAACCTACCCATCACAGAAAATGTACTGCATTTTTACATTTTCAAAGAACACTTGTTATGATAAGCTGTTTTCCTCATTGGGACCAAACAATTTTTGTGGGGACATTTTGTCTCCATAATAAGGTTTACCAGGCCACACACACTCGTGCACACACTCTGGAGAAAGCATGCATGCAGTGTGAGGTGTGGAAACAGCAAACCATGGTGCTGACAAGATGAGTTTTATTTAAACCTCATTCTGACGTCCAAGTAAGTGCTGCTGTCTGTGTGTAATTCAAGAGCAGCAATGGTTTGTGTTTGTATGTATGTGTGTGTGTATATTTGTGAGTGAGTGATTGTCTGCCTGCGTACAAAACATCCACAGTGTTTGGATGAAACTGAATGAAACGGAAACAACTGTTTTTCGAACACAATACTTCCTTTAGAGGACACTACAGCATCAATTCATTGCCTTGGGAATGACCGTCCTAAGAGTTGCCAGAGGGATTTTGAAGCATTCCTTTTCCAGAACAGAGTGGACAGGTCACTATGTGATGCTGGTGGAGGAAAACATTTTCTCACTCATCAAAAATATCAGAAAGTGGTTAATCGTTTTTTTTTTTTTTTTTTTAGGCTGTGATTAACCGAACCTGGAAAAAAAAATGCCTCTGCACTCAATTGGATAGACCGAATCCCATAGGTGGGACGGCAAAAACTTCCAATCAACAAATGCCTTGATCAGCGGTTCTCTGTTAGATCTTCTATAACAGGCTTGATGGCTGAATCTACCCATCTAAATTTTCCAGTGGCACCCATTGGTTTTGATATTGGATATCTGTGTGTGAGCCATTGGATATCTGTGTGTATGCGTGTGTGTGAAATCTGTGTGTATGTCCTGTGTTTCCTCCTGCTTTGTGTTTTTGTTTCAGTCCTGCTCTCTCTTGTTCTTTGAGTCTCACTGTAAAAAAATATTTTTGGTTTAACTTAAAAAATTAAGTGACCTGGCTGCCTTAAAATTGTAAGTTTATTGAAATGGAAAAATTTAGTTAATACAATGAAGGAGATTGATTTAATCATCAGAAACTCAAAATATTATGTTATCTGAACTATATAAATTATTTAGGTTGATTTGACAAAATTAAAAATGTGATTACAAATCATGAAAATACTTTTTTACAGTGTATAACTTGATATTCCCCATGTTATGGATATCCTGAATACATGGTTTTGCAACAAAATTTGGTAAAAAAAAAGTTCTCAGTGACAGTTAAATAAAAAATAAAAAAAACTCTGTGCATTATTTTTCAAAAATAGTAGATCATACTTTATAATAGATACACCTGCTTGCTACAAAAAAGTGAGTTATTCTGCCATCTAGTGGCTAACAAATGTCATTATAAAGAGAAATTGTGCAAAAAAATGGTGAATTAAAGTGCTGCACCTGGTTCACACCAAATGCTCTTCTTGTGTTTGCTGTGTAACTTAAAGGGTTAGTTCACCAAAAATGAAAATTAAGTCATTAATTACTCACCCCCATGCTGTACCAACCCCGTAAGACCTTCGTTCATCTTTGTAACACAAATTAAGATATTTTTGATTAAATCTAAGAGCTGGATCACTCCTACATAGGCTGCCTAAGGGACTGGCTCTTGACGGCCCATAAAGTCATTAAAGAAAATGTTTAAATATTCCATGTGCCTACAGTGGCTCAATTATAAGTTTATCAAGCGACGAGACTACTTTTGTGTGAAAAAAACACATAAATAACGACTTTATTCGACTATTCCATTACTTCCTTATGGACCTTGAGGCGAGAGCTGAAGAGATTTCCAGAACGCATGCGCGAGACTGAGACGAGGATGTTCTTCTTCGACTACTACTTGTTACCGGCTGCTCACCGCTCAGGAGTACTACCGCCACCTACCGTATGAGATGATGATCTATATATAAGGCGCTCCAGATTATAAGGCGCACTGCCGTTTTTTGAGAAGATTAAAGGCTTCTAAGTGCACCTTATAGTGCGGAAAATACGGTAATTGAAAAGCGTATATACAGCGCGCATCTTCCTCTGCTTGTAAACAGAAAGTTTTGCGCTTCCAGCTATATCAGCACATCATCTTATACGGTAGGTGGCGGTAATACTCCTAAGCGGTGAGCAGCTGGTAACAAGAAGTAGTCGAAGAAGAACGTCCTCATCTCAGTTCTCGCGTATGCGTTCTGGAAATCTCTCTACTCTCGTCTCAAGGCCCATAAGGAATTCAAACATTTTCTTTAATTACTTTATGGGCCATCAAGTGCCAGTCCCTTAGGAAGTCTATGTAGGAGTGATCCACCTCTCAGAATCAGATTAAATCAAAAATATCTTCATTTGTGTTCCAAAGATGAACAAAGGTCTTACGGGGTTGGTACAGCATGGGGTGAGTAATTAATGACTTAATTTTCATTTTTGTTTAGTTCACCCAAAAAATTTCATTTTTGTCATTAATTACTCACCATCATATCGTTCCAAACCCGTAAGACATTAGTTTACCTTCAGAACACTAATTAAGATATTTTGATAAAATTTGAAAGGTTTCCCACATAGATAGCAAGGCCATTGCAACTTTTAAGGCCCAAAAAGGTAGTAAAGACATCGTTAAAATAGTCCATGTGACTACAGTGGTTCAACCTATGTTATGAAATGACATTTTGAATGCTTTTTGTAGTGTAAACATCGCAGAACCAGGTTCTATGTCAGAGCACCGCCTCCCTAAACGACAATTCGCCATGACGTCACAACAGTAATAGATTTTCTTCCGGGTGGCAAAAGCAACACAATGGCAACGCTAGTAAATCTATAGTTTTATAACAACTGTGTTTAATGATATGAGTACAAAATATAACAAATATGTAAGATAGTAGGCCTACACATAATAACATAGCCTATCATGGTCATGGCTTTCCTTGGGGTAAATGTTATGTGCCATAAATAAATGGCATATTATACAGTACACTCACGAGAATACTTTATTACTTAAACAAAGTAAATATACATTAATGAGCACATATATTTTTGAAAGAACTAAGTGTTTTTTGCTAAGAAAAAAACTAAAAGAGTTACACAGTGTAGCTTTAACCTGTTTGCATGGTTGAAAATCATTGATTGGTTAATATTATTTTTTAAGGAATATACATTTCGGCAACTTGCGGCAAAAGTGACAATTGCGTGAGTCTCACGGTCAATGCGCGAGAGTGGGCTGCCCTTTTACTTCAGGCAGTGACTGGCAATGAGTCTGATCTTAGAGACAAATTTACTAATATTAGTCTCGAATTTAGCCTAAAGATAAATGCTCTGCTATGATTTTGTAGAAGGACCGTTTTAAGAATATATGAAGCAGAGTTGAAGGGCAAGCGGGGTTGGCAGCAGAAATGTAAACGTTGGATGAATCATATAATTTAGGGCATCATTAAGATTTCCTACTTTTGATGACACAATGTCCACTCGATATAACCCCTACACCTTTTGCTGTATCTACAAAAAGAGATCTACAAGAATGTATGTGTGGGTGTGTGTGTATAGGTCCCACCTTAAGTTAACAGAGCAATGTCCAATTTTCAATTGCTCAGTGTTCTGTGCATTTTAGTGTCACCTCTTTCATTCAAAATTCCTTATCCTGCCAATTTTTTGTGTGTTATCTCTTAAGGTAGAAACTTAGGGTAACCTTCCTGAATAAATCAGTAGTCTATGTCCAATAGATCAATAAAAAACAGAACCATTTTGATGGGCAACAGAATAACACTACATGGAAGAAGCATTTCTGACGAACACAGCTTTTGTGAAAGGCCTTTGACGGTTTTTATTGCGCAGAACCTCTGATCCAACTGTGTGACTCAGCCTTTATGCACAAAGTCCAACTGATTAGTCCAGAGCTGTCACATTCATTGAATGCATCTGCGTTGTGTTGCTGACAAAACATAAAGTCTATTTCCTATTGTCCACTCTCTCACCCGGTCTCGCTCTCTGTCTGTCTCTCTCCAAAGAAAGCACACAACCATTCCAACAAATGTTTTATTCACTTTTGAACTTGGCTGGACATCATGCAGTAAAATAAGGGAAGCATATGAGAAGGTAATAAAAGGGCGGGTGAGTGTGAGACTGACTCACCTGTTATATGTCTGGTAACTCTTGCAGTTTGCTTGTCTATTTTTTTCTGCTCTTTAGGGCGTTAATGATTATTTAAATCGCATGACTCTGGGGCAGGTTTGTCTTTCACACAGACGTACGTTTGGGACACTCACAATAAATTGTAAGTAAGAAGCTACTTAATCAATACACAAGTGTTTCTCAATAAACGTCACAGAACTGCTGTTTGTTTCTTCTCATAGTGAACAATTGCGACTTCCGCGTTTCTCTTACAGATTACCTGACATGCAAAAGCGCTATTGTAACGATGGAATAAATTATAATGCTTAGGCTCTTTTTGCAGTGACATCACTCATCAGTCATGGAGGGTCTCGCTCGTGCCAACAGTCTCTTCGCTCTGGATCTCTTTCGGGCTCTGAGCGCGACGAACGCTGAGGGAAACATGTTCTTTTCCCCGTTGAGCATCAGCGCAGCGCTCAGCATGGTTTACTTAGGAGCCCGAGGAGACACAGCCAAAGAAATGGCAAAGGTATGACGTAGGCCTATTAGCAAGAGAGTTTGCAGGGTTTCCAGTTTTTGTCACTGTGAATCTACAAGCTCCTGCGCAAAATCAGTGACTGGGAAATCCTGCTTGAAAACATAACACAACCCAAAGCAAAGAGGAAAACAACCCCATGATTCAAAAATGGGCGAGGCGCAGATGTCATATGATTAAACACTTGCTGGTTGTTTGAGCTTAGTATAGAGATGCATTTATCATATTTCTAACAATGGCACACAGTGCAATGGTTACCCAGTGAGTTTAAGCGAGATTTTGTGGGGGAAATACATTAAATTATCATAGAGCCTGAGAATTGTTTTAAAAATGATTTGAGAATGCTTTAATAAATTAGCTTTCATTTTAGGGTTGAGAAATTTCTGTGTAACTGAGTTTCTTTTAAATTATCATTATTCTTCCTGTCATTTCTGTTCATCATTCATGTTGATGTCAAAGCAAACACTGCTCTCTTTCAGAATAACTTATTGTCATTCAGTTTAAATGAGTTCCCTATTATAAGCTAATAAATGCATGGTAGAAGTACTTGTTAAGAACTAGTCAGTGAGGTTACATATTGACTGCATATTGGAAAATGGCAATGTTCTTTGCATGAACACAGCAGTGTCTATTCTGACTGAATACATTGCAAATAAGATGTTTTTAGTCTTTTAGAAAGTTGTTGAATATGCTTAGACTGTAATTTGCTTCCGAATCCAAAGTGTTAACTTTTATAGATTAACTAGATACAGTAGAACATTTTAATGGCCAAAGAATGCATGCAGATTGTGAAACAACCAGTGAGCGACTGACTCATCAGACAGAGGAAGAGGTGAAGAATGTAAAGGAATGAGAACAGCTGCCCTCTCACTCTCCACCAGTGGCTCTTTTAGAAGAAGCTTACAGTTCAAGAAATGCCTCAAAATACTAAAGCAAAAAACCTTAAAATGGACCTAGAAAATGTTCCATATTGTAACCACAAAGGCCAACTTGTGCCTACCCTGAGCATGTTGCATGTATTTGTTTTTATTACAGACTCAATTAGATAATACATTCTTGACATCGGACCTCAAACTTCAATGAAAATAATATGAAATCCTTGATTTAGTTTAATTCCTTGCAATAAATGTGCTCAGAACAGGCTCTTCAGTGCACACTCATAACTTAGTCTTCCCACAGGCATGTTTTGTTTTTGTTTTGAATAAAAGAGAAATCTATGATAATATGCCAGTATTGTAAAATATTTTGCAAAGCCTCTCCTGTGTAAACAAACACAGTTAATATACATGTGCTGAAAAACTTTTACACTCATACTATTGGCATATATCACAATGCCAAAATTGTGATGTATTATTATTAAAAATGATTTCTCTGTGCAGGTTTTGTCCTTCAGTTCTGTCTCTGATGTTCACTCTCATTTTGAGACCCTCACCTCATCGATCAACAACCCATCTGCCTCCTACATCCTTAAACTGGCCAACCGCCTCTATGGAGAGAAAACCTTCAGCTTCTTACCTGTGAGTCCATTCTGCCTATAACAATGAGACATTTTGAGGCGAATTCAAGATATATGTAACACTTTGGCTCCACTAATCTTGAGGCCTCTTTTTTGATTAATTTGTTGTCATGTGTCCTGCAGGAGTATTTGGACTCAACCCTGAAGCTGTACCACGCTGACCTTCAGGCTGTGGACTTCATTGGAGCATCGGACGAGTCAAGACAGCTCATTAACAAATGGGTGGAAGAGCAGACCGAGAGTGAGAAGAACAGTTATACAGTTCTATTTTTGATAAAATTATACGTTTGGACTTGTTGCTTGAAAACCTTTTTAAAAAGTCACAGATGTGAAGTCAGAAACTCAAACTTGTGTTTTTCAGATAAAATCAGAGATCTTCTCAAACCAGGAATGGTGACTGGAATGACCAGACTAGCTCTGGTTAATGCCATCTACTTCAAAGGGAACTGGCTGCAGAGATTTAATGCTCAAGACACCAAAGAAATGCCATTTAAAATAAACCAGGTGCAATTATTATTTCACACAGAAACAAATCAAAGTCAGTTTGCAAAATATTGCACAACTGCAGTGGTACATCCTTGATGTACTACATCATACCTACTTGACGAGTCATATTCTTCCTGTTCACTTTTTCATTTGCACATCTGTCTTATATCAGAATGAGAGGCGACCAGTGCAAATGATGTACCAGAAGAAAAAGTTCCCCTTCAACTACATCCATGAGCACCGCTTGCAAGTGCTAGAGTTGCCGTATGTAAAGGAGGAGCTCAGCATGTTGATTCTTCTTCCTGAGGAAACTCAGGATGGCTCTGACCCTCTTCTAAAGGTTGGCAAAATGTTTTTGTAGGCTACTGATCCTCTTGATTATATTTGGTATCTTGTATGTTCAGAGACTCAACAGTATTTGCATCTGTGTGTTTGACAGCTGGAGAGAGAGTTGACCCTTGACAAGCTTCATGAATGGACCAACAGAAACAATATGGACACCCAGACAGATATTATAGTCCATTTGCCAAAGTTCAAACTGGAGGTTGAGAGCTCCTTAGCAGAAACATTGATGGGGATGGGGATGGTTTCTGTGTTTCAGGATGGAAAGGCTGATCTAACAGGCATGAGCGGTCAGGGTGGCCTCTCCATTTCAGCGGTGGCCCACAAGGCATTTGTTGATGTGAATGAAGAAGGCACAGAGGCGGCAGCAGCTACAGCAGCCATTGTGGCCTTCTGTATGTTACGAAGAAGAGCACTTCATGGCAGATCACCCGTTCCTATTCTACATCAGGCACAACCCCACCAATAGCATCCTCTTCTTTGGCAGATTCAGAGGATCATCTTAAATTTGTGATGTTTTTCTTAACACCAAAATATTAACAATAAATACTATTATTAAATAATTCACATTTTGTGTGTTCAGTTTAAAGAGGAAGCACCACAACACAAAGATAACGGATTTACTTGGAATACAAACATGTTACACATTCCTTGTTCTCCTTTTAAATGTCATGTCATGAGCCACACAGCGTGATGGGAAATGTAGTTTTGTTGTGCAAGGCAAAATATACATGAAACTGTTGGTCAAGACAAATAATTTATGAATAATTATATCAATTAGCTTCCTGCCATGATTGTTTATTTGGCATAACCTCAACTAGGGGGTAATCATAGGGTCAGATATGTATAAACAAAAAACAAGTTTTGACCACAGGTTAAATATATGGGCACAGTTTATTTACTCAAAAGACAAATGCAGAACTATATCCTTAAATGGTATTTTGACAGATATTTTATTTTTAAATGTAGGCCTTTCATTTATTAATAATTTGTTTAAAAAAAATTAAGTAAAACTGAACAATATTTTGTGTGAGCACATTCCCTGAGCTGAACATAAATTTCAGTTGATAATTGACTATTAATGCCTGTCTTTATACCTATTAAGAAAGACATGTAACATATATTCTTCTTTCTAACTAAAGCAGCCATGTAGCTAGGCTATATTTAAATATGCAATCACATGAGTCAAAATGAAGAACAGAACAAAATGGGAACAGGGTTGGTTTTTGAAACTGGTTTCGCAATATTTATGCATGTCTAATCAAATAACTTCCCTGAGTTTAGAAGGACTGTAAGACAGATGTGAACAAAAAGGAATTATCTGGAAGAGACACCTGACTACAAACTTACAAAACAAAAAGACAGACATGTTTTCATGATCTAAACTCAGTCACAAAAGAAAAAGATGAGCAGGGAGGTCCACGGTCACATGTTCATGATCTAGGAGGATCCTGAAACGTCATCATCTATCTATGAAAAATTATAATAGAAAGGCTTAAGATTTTGATTGCAGGTTGGTCGCAAGCAAAAACTCGATTAGAAAAAAAATCTTAATGTAACTGACCTGAATCATTTATCAATTCCATTTCAGAGAGAATCCCTTTCCATCCTTTGTGTTTCGGGAAATCCACGATCACATCCTCAAATTTGATCTCTAGCCAGATCAGAGGACAAACCCACTTAAAATACATTATTTTCCAAGAGCAACTCTATGTATGCTAAATGTAAATGTATGTGGATATGTTAAAAATATGAAAGTAGTTTATATCTCCATAAATTTGTTCTGACTTTGATAGAAATACAGAGATCTTGCCTTTTACCACACCCACACTCGCGTGGGTGACATGTTCGCCCCAATTATGTTTTGGTGTAATTATGGAAGGTTTCACTCTGACTTTGTCACCAACCTTGATGTCGACTGAAACATTTTTTGTTGACAAATCTGAAATAAGTAAAATTTTTCAGAAAGAATTTTCACTTACAAGTACAATGCAAACATTTGCATTGGAAGATTACCTGTACAAGAGCCAGTCACAATCTCCATTTCTGAAACTAAACCAGTCCAGTTTCTATGCTCAGGGAAATCTACAGTCAAAGATTCACCCTGAATTTCTGCAGAATTAAAAAAAGGATCAAAATCATCATCAACTCAAATATAATAGATATAAATATTATCATTTTATTTTTTGTTAGTAAGAATCACAATTTTTGAATATGCATACATTAATGATTAAATCAAGACAGTCAATGCTCTTACTTTTAACAACACCAATGCTTTTGTGAGTGACTGCTCCCCATTTGTGTGTTGGAGTAACAACAGACGGCTTCACCCGGACTTTGTCTCCAAATCTTAATATTGGACTCCAGACTTGAAGATCCTGAAATACAAAGAGTGTTACGAGGGTCTGCTACTTACTCTTACTCACTGTTATGATAATGTGTATTATTACCAAACTCATCATCTTTGGTTACTAGTTCCATTTCAGAGTACAAATCTGTCCAATTTGCATGTTTAGGGAAGTCAACAATCAGACCGTTATCACATTTGATGTCTAAACAGAGAACAAGTTTATATTGTAAAGCATACATTTAAGTGAGGATTGCTTAATAATAAATGATTTATTTGAGGGGAAAAAAAAACAGGTCTTGCCTTACACCACACCAACATTTTATGTGACAAAGGGGTTGGCGATATGACCAAAATCATATATCACAATATGAGTAAGTTTATTTCATGATAACAATATGCTGTTTATAACTATATATATATACATATATATATATATATTTGATACTATACTATATTTTTTATACTATACTATGCTAAAAAAGCACCTATCAAAGCTTATAGATGATAAGTAAACAGTTATTGATAAAATAAGAAAATAATTGCAAGAAATAGGACAACAAACTACAATAGGACAAATATGGAAATGAACATAAGTGTGACATAAGCACCCCAGTTATATTTTGGTGTAGCAAAAGAAGCTTTCCCTCTGTCCTTGTCTTCAACCTTGATGCCAACTGGAGTGTTTATTTTTTGACAAATTTAAAAATGTTACAGTACACATATTTCATGGCACAACACAAAGTTTTAAGCTGCAGCGAAGAAAATGTCAATGGACAATGGATTACCTGAATCAGCACTCGCCACAATCTCCATTTCTGAAACTAAACCAGTCCAGTTTTTTTGCTCAGGGAAATCTACAGTCAAAGACTCACACTGAATTTCTGCAAACATAAAACAAATCATCAATATAAAGTATTCTGCTTTTTCTCACTCTTTCAGTGAGCCAACCATAATTTATTTCCCCATTCATAATTTTCAGATATTTGCACGACTAATATAAGTGATGAAAGCAATGTCATTGAATGCTCTTACTTTTAACAACACCAATGCTTTTGTGAGTGACTGCTCCCCATTTGTGTGTTGGAGTAACAACAGACGGCTTCACCCGGACTTTGTCTCCAATCTGAATATTGGTCTCCAGAATTAAAGGTCCTGAAATGTCACATAGTGAGTGAGATGAGTGTTTGATGGAAGAATTTAATAGATTATTCTCTCATAGATCAAATGTGGTAGTTTTAAACACTTTGTGCTTCATCCTTCAGATGAGCAACTGTTACGTAGAAGTAGAATCTCTATTTCATATTTCTGCAGGAGCTGCTACTTTTCAAACATTTATTTACCAATTTCTTCATCATTAGTTACTCGCTCAATTTCAGAGAGAATTCCTTTCCAATTTGGATGTCCAGGGAAGTCAACAACCAGACTGTCATCACCTTTAATGTCTAAACAGAATAAGTTCATATTGTAACACTTGTACTGGAGTGAGGATTTTTTGATAATGAATGAATGAGTAAAGAATTGTGTAGCTCTTGCCTTTTACCACACCCACACTCTTATGTGTGACGTTTCTACCCCAGTTATGTTTTGGGGTAGTAATAGAGGGTTTTACTCTGACTCTGTCTCCAACCTTGATGTTGACTGAAGAGTTCTTTGTTAACAAATCTGAAACAATAATATTCTTAATATTAATAACTGTAATATTCTAACAGTTTGATTTTCTACATATTTCTGCATGCTTTCGTGAACTGTAAAAATGAATGCGCTTGATCTAATCAATAAAATTGTGGCAACAGATTACAAGCAATATTATTAATCAAATTGAGCAAATTAGAATTGAGTAATAATTTATCAAATTATTCCTTAAAAGTTAACCATTTAAAATGAGTAAAGTTAACACCAAAAAATCTGAATAACAGACAGACGTCAAAGATTAATTAAGAACTCTTTATTTTATATTGCCAACATTGAAGACACCCGATGTTAACAAGCAGAATCACTGAAGGAGAAACCTAAAACAAACACCGATCACCATAATGGCGACTTAAATGTAAGTTTTTTTGTAAGTTTTACTCATTTTAAATGGTTTACTTTTAAAGAATAATTATTACTCAATACGAATTTGTTAAATTTAATTAATAATATTGATTGTAATCTGTTGCCCCATTTTTTTCATTAGATAAAGCGCATTCATTTTTACAGTGTGTCATGAATACAGAAGATTACCTGAATCAGCACTGGTCACACGGTCCATTTCTGAAACTACACCAGTCCAGTTTTTTTGTTCGGGAAAATCTACAGTCAAAAACTTGCCCTGAATTTCTGCAGAAGTAAAAACAACAACAAAAATCATGAATATACACTACGTCCCATTTTCTCACTCTAGACTGTAGTACAGTGAGATGGCAACATACTGTATATTTTCATTATTTCACTTATTGTACAAATAGCAGAATCTTCATGCCTAATATAAGTTATAAGATAAATATCAGTCAATGGTCTCACTTTTAACAACCCCAGTGCTATTATGAGAAACCGATACCCATTTGTGTGTTGGAATAACAACAGATGGCTTCACGCGGACTGTGTCTCCAACTTTAATGTCAAATGGAGGACTCTTTGTTGGCAAATCTGAAACTGAAAGAAAAAGATTACAGAAAACATTTCATCACTCATAAGAACAATTAGATGTAGGAAATCATGAAATCAATTTATTAATTAATACATTTACCTTTATCAATTGTTTTTTTTGTTTCCTGCATACAAGTAGTCTCCAGTCTTCTAGTAAGTTCACATACAAATTTGCTTATGTCCTCAAAAGAGCAAGACGGCTGAAATGAAAGACTGGGAAACTCATCAGATCCAGATGAAGAGGAGTCATATTTCTGTGGGGGGAAAATATATTTAAAAAATTAATATAACTTTCAAAAGAACTGGCAAAGGTCAAATTTTTATGTCTGAATAAATAATCTCAATGGGTCTCATTCATGAAACACGAGCAGAACGAATTTGTGTGTAAATCGTGTGTAAAGTGGTTCTGGCGTAAATTTTCGGATTCATTAAAATGTTTGTATTTTCCAAATATTAGTTGGTACGCAAGAAATCTACACCTGCTCGCAGCCACACGTAAATGGTGCGCTTAAGATCCGAACGTTTTGCTCATTAATAAGGCTGCATTTTAATTCACCTTAATCGGGTATATATTTAAACAGCATTTTGAAAAAATATTATATATAGCAATACATACATTTTTTCGTTTTACTTTTATTATGAGAGCCAGTAGCAGATGGTGATGGCGGTCCTTCTCCAGTTAGAATACGATTTTTCCGAAGTGAACTAATTAATTTTTTGCTGTCAAGCTTAATGTCAAATCATTTTCTTCTCACTTCTGGGACTGTTCGATTAACAGGTGAAACTCCATTAACTGCATCTTTCTTTTTTTAGGACCTGATACGCCACTATGTACGCTTGAAAGTAAAATGTGGCGTTTTGAATGAACTTCTGATAATAAAACTTCAATTTCTGCATCCGAGAAATCTTTCTTTTTCATTCGCATTCATGTTATTATATGCCTATATATAGATGTCAGTCTGGATATAATGGGCCTGATTTGTGGTAATTGAGAATGAACGTGCACGCGCATACCATTTACGACTGGTTTGAATTCATTAACACACACACACTTCATTATCACATCTGATGTTTATGAAGTATTTGTGAATCAGGAGAAGAGTTTTCGGGAAAGTCTGTTTACCCGCAAATCACTCATATTTACTCGTATATTCACGAATGTTTCATGAATGAGACCCAATGCTTATGGTGGTTGTACCTGAAGAAAGTGGATGTTGTCATCTGTCTGTAGAAGTGTCTCTAGGACTCCTTCCCTCTTCTTCAGCTCAGTAATTTCCCCTTCAAGTTTCTCTTGTAGTTTTGCACCTTGGTCCAGATCAGCCTTTTCTTGGGCTTTTATCTTTTCAATCACTTCATTACTTCTTTTCTCAATAAATTTGACCAATTCAGTAAAGGCTCTCGTACTGTTTTTCACAGCCTCCTTTGCAGAAGCCTGAGGAGAACCAAAGCAAAATAAAATATTAACTCTTAAATGTTGATTACAATTACAAGATCCATCACCCCAGTAATTAACCCTTGTGTCAGCTGATTAATGAATCGTTCAGTTAAAATCGTTCAAGTTGCTTGCACCAGAACTCACTGAATGGGATGTGATGTCCATTTTCATCTTCTGCAGCTCTTTCTCTTTTTCATGGATTGTCTGCTTGACTTTTGTCTGAGTGTCTGTGAGTTTCATCTAAGGACAAATCCATCACAGTCTGTTTAATCTCACTGAAAACATTTGTGAAGAGCATTTTATAATTAGGTTAAGAAAGAAAAAAATGATGGAGATCTTCACCTGTTTCTCACCACGCTCTATAGTAGATGGCACTGTGTCATGGCCTTTATGGTCATCCATTAAGCAGTGCATGCACACACAAACCTGGTCTGTTCTACAGTAAACCTCAAGGAGCTTGTCATGTTTGGAGCATATTGGTATGATGGTAGCTTTCACCAGCTTGTGTTTCTTCAGGGCTGGAACATTATAGTGTGGGTGTACGTGTGTCTCACAGTAAGAGGCTCGACACTCCAGACAAGACTGGAACAGCTTTGAACACTTCTCCAGCGCAGAAATCACATGCAATCTCTCCAGGTCCAGCAAGACTTTGAGAAGCCTCTGACCCATGTAGCTTTGTTTGTAGCTTCAGTTTCTCCATTATGTCAGCAAGTATTGTATTTTTGTTGAGTGGAGGCTTTGAATCGAAGGCATGTCTGCACTGTGGACATTTGTAGGTCCCTTTATTATCTGCTGTATTCCAACATTCGTTAATACAGATCGCACAGTAACTGTGTCCACAAGGAATCGTCACGGGATCGTTCAGCAAGTCCAAACATATCGAGCAGCTGTACTGGTCGTGATCTCCGAGTATAGCCTCTGCCATTTTGCTGACAACCCTTTGCGAGACACTGCAAAAACTTTGTCTTGATGTTGTCGATTTAAAAATGGGTGTTTAAGACCCACTCAAGTTAGTGAAATCTAAAAAGAGAGAGTGAAAGTGAAAGTAAAGAATTGGTGTAACACGTAGGCTACCGTGATTAAAATAAAAATCTTGAAACAGCTTACACAAAAAAACACAAATACAGTTTAAATAAAGAATTGAAAAAAAGAAAGAAAAAAAGTGAAGAATTTACCTGATGATAATCCGTCGTGTGGTTCATAGTATGGTGTCATCGACATATATGGTATGGTGTCAGGAAACGTTCAAAGAATTCTGACCTTTGACTTGTATGTTGAAAGTGCACGTTGGTCACAATTTTATTGCGTATGAAATGTATTATTTAGAAATAGTCTTACTTCAGACATAAAAATGAAGAAAGAAAAAACGCAAGAAAAAACTAAAAGTTAAACGCAAAAACTAAGATTTGATGATACTGTGTGCGTAAACGTAAGAGCTAATGCGTGTTCTAGGGTGTGTTGGTTTCACCCCTACAGAACCACTAGATGGAGACACCGAATAGAAAATAATGAATCTAGATTCGGTTTTAATCTGTAATGTGACAATAAACTTCTTCTTTTATAGTATGTAACCGAGATTTTTAGCATGGTTGTAAGCAGAAACAACCGTAATCCTTATATAATAAAGTCGTATCCCTTAGCTATTGATCTTGAGCGAAATTCTCTCCAAGATTTAACGTTAAAAGCCTCTTCAGAAATTTGGATTAAGGGGCGTGTCTAGGGTCTAGGATAAGCCCTGCCTCCCCTGAGAAATGATCTGTCCATGTCCAGTCAGTCTGATGATAAATTAAGATTTAAAAGTGGATAGTTTTGTGCATATTTTTCCATCGCTAGCGGAAGGGTCTGACCCAACAAAAATCCAGGTCTCGAACCTTAGGACTGAGGCGCCAGAACAGCAGCTGATAGAATGTGCGCTGTAGCACAATCGCACGATACTCATATATAATACAATATCATATTTTAGTTTCCATGGGCTTAATGTGTTTCCACAACATTGTAAGTGAGTAAATCTACTGAAATGGCCAAATGATGAATGAGAGAAAGCCGTGTGCAGCAGTGCGTATGCTATATATTTAGTTGTTCAAGCAAGTGGTAAAATATTTAACCACGCATTTATATGAAAATCTGATTCGCAAACATTTTAAATTAAAACTTAAAAATGACAAAAACAGCAGACTCATACCTTTTCTTTTGCATTTAAATTTTAATACAATAAATCTTGCATTTCTCAAAGAACTTGTTTTTCCACCTCCGAATGAGACGTGAGTGTCGTTCATTATGTCGCCTTGACTTGTTGAGGTAAATTGTAGTCTTCCTTGCTTTACCCCGGTCTTAAAGTAAAAAGATGACTCTGAAAAATATAAGTATGTAATTCAATAAATTTATCTAAGTCTATTTTGACTATAGATCTCAAAACTCCTCCAGTAGCCCCTTAAATAAAAAACGAACAGTCCTAACCAGAACGTTCATTACATTTTTTTAGCTTTTCTATTGGCCGTTATTGGGGTCATTTACTTACACTTTCTAAGTGATCTTACAACTCCTAAATAACTGGTTTATAAATAATGAAATACTTCATTTAGAAATGATAAACTGATCATTAATAAAGTATGAAAATACAATTATTAAACACATAATATAAATGCTTTTAAATCAAGAATAAGGCATTTATAGCTGTATTTATAAACTGCTTATTGTCTAGTAATGCAATATAAATGATGATATACTGATTAATAGCGAGCAGTTATATAACTAAATTAACGAATGAACCCCTAAAAGGTTCCATATAGAACCTTTTTCCTGGTTACAAAGAACCCTAAAGGGTTCTTTTGATTGAACCCTTAAATAAAAAGGGTAACTTTTATGTGATAGCCCTGGTCTATTAGGGGCCCTGTGCCTATCTCTGGGTTCCTGGCTTAGAAAAAGATTTGCACTAAAACAGATTGTGTGTAGCATAGCTTAATTTTGCAACGATTTTTTCAATTGTTTATGTTGCCCCCAAACAAGCCAAATGCCCCCCCAAACATGACATCCTGGTACCCCCTACCGCTTATATGGATTCATTTTTCTACCGTCAAAGTGGTATAGTTGCGTAGTTGCCAATGGAAGGATAGAAATCGCTCATGATTTCATCAAAAAGAACTTAATTTGTGTTCCGAAGATGAATGAAAGTCGGGTGGGAATTGGGAAATTGAGTAATTTTAATTTTTAGGTGAACTATCCCTCACTGTTTAGTGTCACTGAGGAACACAAATACTTTCCAGTGCCCTTGCCAAATTAACTAAATACATATAATAAAATAATACTTTTGTACTTTTAATTCACAGTTAGAGAATAATATTTCCATAAGCATTCGGTCAAAATTATGTGCAGAATTTGTATACAATCATTTGAAAAAAAGTTAACTTCATCCTTACAGTAGCAGAACTGTAAATGTGAATGTACAATATATTGAAAATATGTGGCAAAAAAAATGTTAAACTTTATTATATAAAAGCCTTACACTCACCTAAATGATTATTAGGAACACCTGTTTAATTTCTCATTAATGCAATTATCTAATCAACTAATAACCTGGCAGTTGCTTCAATGCATTTAGGGGTGTGGATCTGGTCAAGACAATCTCCTGAATTCCAAACTGAATGTCAGAATGGGAAAGAACGGTGATTTAAGCAATAGGCTATATGCACGCACCAGAGAAAACCGAGAAAAACTGGATGGCAGAGAATTTACAGTCCTCCCGTCTTTGAAACAAAACTTTAATATGTTTCAGACATAATTTTGTTATGTTTATTTAAAATGTTGCCTGGTCTGATGAGTCTCAGATTTCTGAGACATTCAGATGGTAGAGTGTCAGAATTTGGCATAAACAGAATGAGAGACATGGATCCATCATGCCTTGTTACTGACTGTGCAGGCTGGTGGTGGTGGTGTAATGGTGTGGGAGATGTTTTCTTGGCACACTTTCTTGGCCCCTTACTGCCAATTGGGCATCGTTTAAATGCCACAGCCTACCTGAGCATTGTTTCTGACCATGTCCATCCCTTTATGGCCACCATGTACCCATCCTCTGATGGGTCCTTCCAGCAGGACAATACACCACAAAGCTTGAATCATTTCAAATTGGTTTCTTGACCATGACAATGAGTTCACTGTACTAAAATGGCCTCCACAGTCACCAGATCTCAACCCAATAGAGCATCTTTGGGATGTGGTGAAACGGGAGCTTCGTGCCTTGGATGTGCATCCCACAAATCTCCATCAACTGCAAGATGCTACCCTATCAATATGGGCCAACATTTCTAATGAATGCTTTCAGCACCTTGTTGAATCAATGCCACATAGAATTAAGGCGGTTCTGAAGGTGAAAGGGGATCAAACACGACATTATACGGTGTTTCCAATAATCAAATAATGTATATCAGTGTATATCAAATAATAGGTTTATCTTCGAAATGACAAAGGGCAGTGACACAGTGACGTATAGTTTTAGTTACTCTACTGTCTTGTTTAACGTTTGTTTTGCTTAGTAGTTTCTTTATGTAACCCAGGCAAGTAGTAATACTGCATAAAAATGTATTGAAAAATGATATACAAAAACAATACCAATTACTATGATAATATGCATGAATACTTATAAAATATAAACCTTATAAAAGGAATAGATACAGATGTTTATATTAAGTAACTTAGAGAACATTTATGTATTAGATAAAAAATGCTTTTAAGAAAATGTAATGCTGTAGATAAGGTATATTTTACAGACGAAGAAAAGAAAGACAAAGAGGAAAAGGGCCAAGAAGAGAGCTGGCAGGCTACGTCGGAAACACCTTAAAAGGGTCATGGAAGACTTGGCAGCTTTCCAATTGATGACAGCAGAAGAGAGTCTGACATCGGCAGTGAACCGGCAGTGAAGAAGTCTGACCAGGCAGATACTGAATGAGCAGTATCTCTCGATGCCAGCTGATTATACCTTTTGATTTAGCCCTGCTTTAGACTATTAGTTTTTGGTTTAACTTTTCTTTTTGGATTATTAATAAATAACTATTATACTAATTGCAAACAATTGTCTACACACCTTGAGCAAGAACTGACCACAGGAAAGTCTTCTGAATAAGTTGTAAGTACCACTTACCTTATAAGAGGATTATAAATAATAAGGTTAAAGCACACACCGTAAAACAATAAATAAGAAATAGTAAGGGTCTGGACCCCTGAGGAACCCATGAGTAATCTCGCTTTGCTATAATAGCAACCTTTAAAGCAGACAATTGTCAAAACAAACTGTCTTCTATTAAAAAATTTAAATTTTCAACCTGAAAACCATAACTATCCAGCTTTTTCAATAAAATGTAGGCTAATTATTAACTGTAGCCTATGCAGGGCTTGACAGTAACTTTTTGAGGCACTTGTCCTTCGGACAAGTAAATTTATGTTTCACTTGTCCATGCACAAAAGTCACTTTTCGGGGTAAAGATTTATAATTTTATCTAGGGCTGCACGATTTGGGGAAAATGTCATATTGCAATTATTGAGGTCAATATTGCGGTTGTGATATGCGATATAATAAACAAATGGTTTCATGAGTCAACTTGTTTGGTTCTACACCAAATGCACACACAGATTAGTGATAATTCTGAAATTAGCAATAACAACTAAATGATTGATAACACCTATAGTGATCAATAAGCCATTGATATTGGACATATATGTCGGAGGTAGGACATATACAGAAATTGAATAAAGTTATCAAACAGTCTGCGCTGCATAAATTATAAATTATACATAGACTACTTATTGAAGCTACACAAGTTCTTTAGTCAAGAGCAGTGAGTAATTTTCTCTGTTCCCTTTGTTCTTTCATTAACTTTACTGACAGAACGCTTTATTGGTATCTGGCCCTTTAAGAGCAGCCGCTTTGGACAGAGACGCGGATATCACATGCGCCTCATTCTCTCACGAGTCACAACTCTTTATGTCCATCATAAGACTGCTCTTATGTTATGAAGATACTCGACAAATGACATTTTTGCTTAATTGTGTGTGTTGTTGATGTTTGTTCAAGCGCGAAAGAGAACTTCTGGTGCGCACCTGTGCATGCGCATTATACTGGCGCGTGTCTTTCTGTGAGTCACATTCAGGACATTCACAGGCAGCGCGAAAAATATGTTCGTTTCAAATCGGTAAAATTAAATCTGTAAAATAGATGTAACGAGTGGCACATAACGTGAAGTAACATGGGATTTTATTTAGTTTGAAATTTAACTTGTCCGGTCGGACAACTAATTTTTTCTTCCACTTGTCCTACAAAAATCCACTTGTTCCGGACAAGCGGACAAGCCTTAATGTCGAGCCCTGCTATGTATCAATGTCGAGCCCTGCTTTTGACAGATAAAAATACTATGCCTAAAGTAAATTTGGTTTTCAAGTGCAAGGCAAGGGTAACAAAAATACCTCCAGGAAAAAAAAATTAAAATAATCTATTTTGTTTTTCCTAAGAATATTGCTTTTATTTTCAGTTTTACAGTGTGTATCTCTTGGCCTCTCAAATATTTGTATATTCTCCAGGATACCAAAACTATTTAAATGTTAAATTACTTGATTCAATTTAAGCATATGGGTTACATAAAATGAATACATCTTCACAACATCTTAAAAAATAACCCTGAAAATCATGTAGGCTATTGTGCAAATATAGCCACATTATAGCCAAATTAATTTCTGGCACTGTCTTCACTTTAATTTCAATAAAAAGAGGATCTTTCAAATGTTAATTGATTTTCTGAATTCATTTCTGTGACCAATAAATAACTCAGTGTGTACTTGAAATCATAAATTCGTGCTTGTTCATTTGATTTTTAAGATTCCTCAAAAACAAGATGAGCATTGTTGAAGTTGGGGCCCATGGGTAGAATCACAGACGCTTTTGTTCGGGTCTCCCCGTTCCTGCGATGGCCTGCTGTCGATCAAGATGCAAAAGCGTCCGCCCCCATCGGCCCTTTCACTGCTGCAGCTGGCTGCCTCTTGCTGCTTGCCGTATGCTATGCTCACTGCAATCTGTGCTGGTGAGGCCGAAGGAGCTGCAGCTTCAGTATTAAACCAGGCCAACGAAACGCTTATGACGCTCGCCACCAAAAAAACACGAGGTAAGCCTTAGCCTACTGGGATGTGCGATTTAAATAAAATATATATTATGTGGTCGCGCCGCTTTAGAAGATCTCGATCCGCGATGGTTAAATGCGCGGTCGATTTCGAAAAGCGGCATGTTTGCGGAAGTGACCGTGCGGTCCATGTTTAGCCGCCCCTGTTATTTGCCTTTACATGTCATGTGTGTTTTTCGAAGTATATATTTCACTCTCATGTGCATTTTGTCGACACGGTAAACAAACGTGTGGAAAAGTTGAAGATGCTGTTTGGGTTGGCCGTAAACGAGGCGAAGTTGACTAGCCAGCGGACCCGTTTGAAAAATCAAAATGGCTTCCATCTTTGTCGTCTCAGCAGAGAGGTTTATACCTTTGTTTCCCCGTCTCGCATGTCAGGGAGTCTGTGAGTAACCTCCTTTTTATATACATCTAGTGGATTATTGTTTATCGAATCTTCGTATTGAGAGTTTGGGTGTTTATTTCATTGGTGTTTTATTTATTTTGTTACTTACCCAGTAGCGCACTTTTGACCACGTCAGTGCGGTGGGGAGGGGGAGTGAGTCTGTCTGGGTGGAGCCTGTATGATACGTTCACTGTGGATGAATTACCCATTTCCCCCTTCGCTGTAAGTTTGATATAGCTTAGACTCCAGCTACTGGAAGGTTTTTTTTATTATTAAATATATATATTCTTTTGATTAATTTTGTGTCACAACTTGTAATGTAGAATAAGAATGTCAGTTCTGTAGTATTAATACCTTAACTCTTATAGCCTACCTATGGGCAAATGAAGATCTCCTGAAAATCTTTCTAGATATAGAGTGCAGCAGGGATAACCTATTTTTTGTAGGCCAGCCCAGAAGTTAGCATCACCCTGTACAATTGTCAAAAAACATGTAGGATTTTAACATTTAGATCATTGCAAAAAAAAAATAAGCTTTGTAATGAACAAAATGTAATGCTTCTCACCAGTTTTGTTAATCATAATCGTCACAAATGATGTGATGCCTAATACAACTGACAGAAGTAAAAAAGTTCAAGTTACTATTTAAACTATACCATGGTTATTTGACTTCAGTGTCACCATCACTGGGTTTCCATCAAATCTATGATACATTTGGAAATTTTGAGAGAGAATAGTTGAGTATAAATACAATGAGGCTGTAAAAGTGCTAACTTAGATGAGTTTTCATGTTTGACGTGAATGATGTTCAATATCCTTGATAGCATCTGTGGACCCACTTAAAAGACATAAAAGCATAAAAATCAGAAGTGGGGTATTACTGATGTATTTTAATGTTATATAATGAAACATTAATGAAAATAGCTTGAGTTTTTTATTTTTTAAGTATTTATCGAAAAAACCTATTGACTTTGGGATGATGGAATCAGAGGTTAAAAAATGCTAACTCGTTTCTGGGTTTTAGGACTCATTCCTGCAGCACTCTCTATTACATATGCTGGTGTACGAAATGTAGTTTTAGTTGTAGTGGATGTGTGTCAGCTTGCACTCTGGTCTTTTTTCAACAGTGCTGGGATGTCACCCATGCTTCAGGTAGGCAAACCACCATGCCATTAATATCTGGTTAACAATGTGGTTATGGGTTTAAAGTTCTTGTGTGTGATCTTGGTAACTGTCAAGCAAATCATCTCCATTATGTTATGTCATCCCTCTTAACATGAAATGACTTTGCAATTTATGTGGTGGATTTTTGTGTGTGCTTGCACTCAATGAATTTGTTGGTTTGCTTGTTTTGCATAGAGTTTGATGTGTAAAATGTAACTCATTACCATTGTTTAGCTTTCGTCTTTATGTCTTCCCCACCTCTCACCTACCCACCAGTATCTGACAAAGTAGCTGATCAGAGGTCCCTGTGCCCCCTCACTTCTTCTCCCTACCTACATACATACACACATGCTCACAAACAGTCAGTCGGTCAAGAGCTGGTGTAATGACAGATAATGTGCTTTGTCATGCTGGTTGGTGTCATGTGTTTTTCCTATACTGGATGCATGTTTGTTACTTTTAGGCTCCCGTAACCCTGGTTGGCTGGCCACGGAGACAGGGACTCCTCGTCTCAGTACTGTGGCTCTCCACATTAGACTTTCTGTTTGGGGTATCTACTTTCACCTCCATTTTTATTCATGTTCAAAGGCTTGAAGCATAATTCCCACATTTTGTTAGCTAAATCTAGTGTAGATAACTTTCTTCTTTAAAAAGATCCTTATCATGAGCAAAATAAATCTACATTACAAAATGCATTTCTCATACTTAAGGTGGCTGTGGATTGACCATGAATGTAAGATGTGATCCTTGGCCTCACAAATATTCTTAATGTAGGAGTTTGTTGCATTTTAATTCATTTTAAATTAGACAAAAATATTTAGTTGATCCATAGTTCATTAGGCTCTACTCACCAAGATACGGTATTTAATTTAGAATAAAATGTATTATTCTAATTCTAAGTAATTAAATAACCATACATTATTTAATTATCCATATATTATATGGTTAATTTATATATATACTCAACATATATTTTTATACTATTTAGGTGTTCTAAGAGAACATTTTCACTTTGGATTTGTTCATATTTTTTGTTAGGTTGAATTAACTTAACTGCATTTTCATAGAATGATGCTTCTTGAATGCATCCTTTATCATTTCCTTTGGTTAGAGTTGTCAAAAAGTATCGGCTTCAGTACCAAGTCTCTACTGAAATTAAAAAATTGTGACTCTTTGAGCGCTGTTGAGCAGAATCATAAATGCCTCTGATTGGCCATTGTGTTTACACACTCATCAGATATATCTGATTGGCTGCAATGTTTAAGGCACATGAGCGCTTGAGAGCAAACAGAAGTGTTTGAAAGTTTCTTTTTAACTTTCAGATGCTCCCGTCTGTAATGTGTAAGCACTCGGTGAAGAGCGTCATTGATGTATGTTTACAACTTGTTTTGAAGCGCTGATCATTGTAGCCAATTACAGACATATCTGATGAGCGCGTGAGAATAATGGGCAATCAGAGGTGTTTGGGATTCCGCTCAGCGCTCAATGTCACATTTTTAAATTTCAGTACTTAAGTCGTTACTGTTTGACAACTCCACTATTGGTTTTATATTCTAGTTCTGATTTTGTCAGGATTGACTTGATTCCCTAAACAATAGTGGATGAATTTAAACTGACCATCACTCTCCTGTTTTTTTGTTTGTTTTTTGTGTGTCTTTTTGTCTGTAGGCTAAACATGTTCTCCAAAGGCACCAAACGCAAATTTTCCGATGGTGGTGAAGAGATTTCCGACGAAGGCCTGGTTGGTGCCAGGGTGGCATCCTCGTACAGCTTGCAGCGGCAGTCGCTGCTGGACATGTCCCTCATTAAGCTGCAGTTATGCCACATGCTGGTGGAGCCCAACCTCTGCCGCTCGGTTCTCATTGCCAACACGGTCAGGGCAGATTCAGGAGGAGATGACCCATGATGGCAGCTGGCATATGGTCACTGAAGCATTCTGCAATGCAGGCCAGAGCCCCTCTGAGCGTTTGGTGGCCACTGAGGTCCTTTGCAGGTCACGGGAGCAGGATGCAGAACCTAAGGTCTTTTCTGTCATCAGCTACGAAGGTTGCCGTGAAGAGGAGGTGGTAGCTGATGAAACACTCTGCTCCGTTTCGGTTAGAGATACTGTTTCTAATGTCTACCTGGCAGGGCGTATGGGCCAGTGCTGGGAGAAGAATGAGCTCAGTGGCATAGAGAGTGATGAAGAGGTCCTTGAAGACTCTGAGACTTGGTTCAGGAGAAGATGAGGAGATCGACACAGAGGATGAGGCTTCCACTGAGAGTCCAAAGACCATTGGACAAGTTTTTGGGACATTTGAAATAAAAACGGTTCACCGGGTCCCGACTCTGCTCTTGAGGAGCTTTTCTCCGATGTGGACACCTCCTATTATGATCTGGACACCATGCTGACTGGCATGCAGAGTGCACCCAAGATGGGCCCTTATGACCTCCTTGACAGCTTGGGACCTTCACATGGTTCCCCTTCCATAGTGTCAACACCGAACTGTCGTTCTGATCTCAATGAACTGGATCACATCATGGAAATCATTGTGGGTTCATAGGTTAGACCTTATTCAGAGACTTACACGCTTGTCTTAATGTTAAATGGCTTTTCTGTTCCTTATGGAATGCAAGTAAAGTCTAGAGTCCTTTCAGGGAAAAGATTTGATGTCTTGTGAAGGATGGCTTGATTTTATTAGCTGACCATAGTCATATTATTTGCATACCCTTTGTATGTTTTAATCATTTTTTTCTGTATTTGTCTGTCCAGACATGGTGGGTTTTTTTATTTTATTTTTTATTTATTTGTTATACTCATGACACTACAGAGAGCAGAACAAGATGTATACAAACGTTGTAAAGGTTGGGATATTTTCATAAGAAGACAAAAGATTGTCTAAAATGTGTACATAAATATATATTTTTTACAATAGATTCTTCTTGTAATATGTTACTGTACATTATGTACATGTTCTGCAGATTGATTTTTAACGAAGAGATTAGATTCTTATGTGAAACAACTTTTCTGTTGATCAAAATCCATAAACTGAAGGAACTTAATTCAATACAACAGTATGCAAAAAAGCACCAAATATACATACAATGATGCATGTTTTACATTTATGTGCTTGTTTGCACAAAGTATTTTTTTTTCTTCAAGGTTTTATTACAGTGGCTGTCAATCAGCTCTAGCCGTAGGTTTTGTTTGTTGTTAGATGTCAACGTTCTTATGTTTTGTCTAATCAACAAATTAAGTATAATGGGGCCAACCCATTCTATGTTGTGACTTAATTTATTTAATTTATTTACTGCAAACGGTGAGATATTGGCTGTGGTCAAACTCAGGGTGGCTTTTTAACTCTAGGGGACTGATTGACCAAAGCCTTTTGCTCATAGTAAATCGTCACAGAATTAGTGCTTTCTAAGTTGATTTGCGCCAATCATTGGTTTAAGTATTGATTTTAAGCAAGTTGACTGTTTTAATATGGGTGAATGGCTATTAGTCCTCTAGACCCCTCATAATGAGAAGACATTTGTCTAGTTCTATGCATTGAGTGTCATAACACTTTCTATGTATGAAGTGTTTAAAATGCATTTAGTACAGTATTCTTTTTTATACTTCAAGAATCAGTCAACAAGAGATGGTTTTATTTTATGCAACATTTTCCTGTTGTTACATATATTATATGGTTTTGCCTAAAGTAAAGTTTTGCATAAACTATGTTTGTGCAAATTATAGGTTATTACATTTTGATAATTGTTTTCTTCTACATTGTGTCTCACTTAAATTCTAAGAGGATTTTTTTATTGTATGATCTTAAACTAGTATAGAGTATACACATTTTATATGAGCATTGTAGCTTTTTTAACGTTTTTTAATAAAAGGTACATCTTATGAAAACAATTGTGTGTGTTTTTCTTAATAGTGAAACTATTAATCTGTCACCAACAGTCTGTAGATGAACACAGAGAACATTTGTTGGGGTGAGAACTTGACATTTAAAGTGACAAGATTATCCAGTAACTGAGATGAGTATAAAGTGATGACATGGTTTTGGTGTCGATTTATTTTTCTAAACTGGTTTGAATGTTTTCATGTAACGGAGAATTGACTTGATTATTAATTGCTAGTAATGTCAGGAAAACACAAAAACGTGTATGCGTTAAACTTCCAGTTTTATCAGAGACAACGTACAGTAACCTCCATACTCCATTTCTAAAAATAAACGTCATAGTTTTATTCTGTACGGAGTGAATTCTGACCAGTCTATGATTCTGACGCAAATGACGTCAGCAGATTTGACTCGTGAGTGAACGTCAATGTTTAAACCCCTCGCTCGCTCGCGCATATTATTAGGTTGTACGTCAGAAATTGTTGTACAGTATTAATCAAACTCCTTATGAGATTTTGTTACCTAATGTTTCAGATTCAACTAAAATAAATCGGCTTCTTTACCATGCATCATGTAACGTTAGAGAAATTCAATAAAAAATATAGTTATCATCTATAGTGTTCAGATAGTTTTCCTAAAATATATATGGTTTGCTAGGCCAAAAAAAGGAAAAGGAAAGCCACAAACGTGCCATTTACAATGCAGATGTACCATATCCAGAAGCCAGTGCTCCAAACAGTCACGTTTTCGGTCTATGGGCAAGTATGAGGGACTAATGTGATAGACTAAATAGGTGGGGGCAGAACATGCGTTCCACCAATCAGGGGCAGTTACTAGGCGGGACTGAGGTCGCGTTCGACCAATCACAGCCATGCCACCTGACGACCGTCAATCAGCTGAGTTCTTTTCCCGTTGATTCTACAGTAAATCGAGAGTTCGGCTCTCGTGCCTGCGCGGTCGGTCGCGTAGTTTTGCGCAAAATAATGTTCAGACTTTGGACCAGAAGCTCAACGCGGAGTTCAGCGACCGATTTAAGCAAACGTACATCTTGTTTTTATCAGCAAAGAGAATGTAGCGGACGCTCGAGTAACTCGTGTAAATTCATTTCGTAGTTCCATATAGACAGAGATCGTACTTTGCCAAGTACGAACTAGCTAACTGGCTAATTCCCTGCGCATCACTGTGAGCTTAGCCGCGGAGGCTAGCAGTGCGCGCCCACGTCTTGCAGGAGTTTTTGGTTGTAATAAACGTTAAACAACGAAGCAACTGGTTGAGCCAAACATAATGGTATGGGTCAAAGGGATATCAAAGTGTTCGAGGCGTCCATGAAAAGAAAAAACGGTATTCCCACTGTATCTATGTGTCGACTGGATGTGGAGTCCCCTGTTGTGAAGAAGGAAGTTGAGCCCGGCGGAGATGGTGGTGTCCTTTCCTCGTCAAGGTATAGACTTGTAACATTAGTCATAAACTATTTTCTGAATGATAATTGATTCTGGTCGGCGATCTTTTAGATCTAATTTTGTTTTTGAAAATTATTTTTATATATAAGCACTGATCAGCACTGTCCCGCTTTACGTAACAACTCGAGGTTATGTTGATGATGATACTTGAGCTTTGAGTAGTTGCCACTCCGTTAACGTTACACACTAGTTTATTTACAACCGGAGGACTCCTAGCACAATTATTGTTTTATGCTAGACCACTGTGAAAATATAAACACAACTTTTGTACCTCCCGCTTTCTTTCTCCTGTTAGTCGTAACGTTACGTGGTTTCGGTTGCGTAACGGGATCGATTTTTTCCTCACTGATATTTGGACCCGACTAACGTTCAGTCGAAATGTGACTAGACAATTTTCTTTTTCTAACTTATTATTAAAGAATAAAATATCCATACGATTTTTTAGATGCATTTTTCGTAAACATGTAGGCCTACAACTGAAGGAAAAGCAAAAGTCAAAAATACATTAATGCAAAGTGTTTTCGTTTTTACCAAATATTATTATTCGAATGAATGTATAATTTTACATTAATTTTTAAGAAGTAATGTTGTGTTTCATACTGTGTTTTAAACGTAAAGTGCAGTTTCAGTTTCATCTATCTTTCAGAAAGTGAACGCCATAGATAGTACATTTATTAAACTCCATCGAATCTCTTTTTCTAGAAGTTTCTAGATACACCGTTGATAAAGACAAGCGTGCTGTATACGAGCGTCTGTTCACGTCTGTCAGCGGGACTAGCACCCTGAGTCACTTTATCAGTCTGTTGGAGCCGCCTAGTTACAAAGCTGCCCAAACTAAGACATCCGGCTTGTGTACCCAATGGTTCATTATTCAAGACTTAGTCTTCTTGTCAATGGCATTTGCCACCTACTTCCTCCCTCCTACTCAGTCAACCCCCTGTGCACTTACTTAGTTTTCAATTCAATCCATCGTTCTCCTCCCTCTTTCTCTCTGACCAACCTTTCTTGACTCCTGCTTGCTCTGCCTTAGATACACCCTCTCTTTTTATTCACTTGCTCCTTTTTTTTTCTTTAAGAATTTCCTGCTCTCATCTTTATCGTTACTGAGTCTAATGGGGTGGTGGGAGGGCCAAGGGAGTGAAACTGAAAGAGAAAAGATTGTAAAAAAAAGACAACAATATCAGTTTGATTTGCTCTTGTACATAAAGTATTACAATGCAAACCAGTATACGAGTTAAAGAAACTCTTTATCTTGAGCTCAGAGTGTGACTGAAGATCGTGTCTGTCACTTTGTGGTCTTCAGTTCGTTCATATATTTATTTTAGGTAAACCGCACAGTGATGGAAATGAAGTCCTTATCTCTCTACCTTAATTGAAACTGTTGTATCTCTTTATGCTTTGGTTTGCTGCTGTAAGTGAAGTAGCAGTATAAAGTACAGTGCACTTCTTGGATGTTCAGCCTCTTTTGCACATTTCACAATCAGTATGAAAACTAACTTGACGGTCTATAAAACTCTGAATATTTTCTGTTTTACTGAAAAGTCTGTTATTGAGACTATGCTTCACACAGTAATGTTTCATCAATACATTAAGGACAACATAATCATTGTTAATAAACAATAATTCATTAATAAATAATAATAAAGGTAATAATATTTGAGTGTTCCTTATTATTAACAAATAATGATCATGGTTGTTATTGTCAAACTTCAGAATTATGAAAAATTAGTTCAGCATTTTGGTTATTAGGCATATAAAAATTCAGTATCTCTATTTCATTGTGTTGTGTAGTCATGGTGGGACTTCCATGGTGGGCCTTACTTTTGATTCACCACTAGGTGTATAAAAAAAGTAATAAAGGCTGAAGTACCATTATGTATTTGTGCAGACCTAAACTGATGCAACTCAACATTTTTTGCTGCAATGCTCCTTCTATGGATGCTATTGTGGTCACCCACTTTGATGGTTGTCTCTGTAGTTGTGCTTATTGTCTTTGAGCTGCAGACTCTGTGTGCCACTCAAGCGCCAGTCTCTCATCCACCGCTGTTGCCATGGCAAGCGGACCACAGAGGCCCGTCTTTAACCAGAGGGGCCCAATTTAAATCATGTCTTGCTGCTTTAAAGCTGCAAGACTTTATAGAGACCAGGTCAAATTCCAAGTTGTTCAGTTGCCTTCTTTAAAGAAGCTTTATAAAGCAAATTTTACTGTGCAAGTAAAGGATCAGTCATTAAACCCTTTTTCTAACCTTTAAATTTGTATTATAACATTCTAATTGGTTATATTGTTTTTGCATGGAGGTGGTTTGCTCGCTCACGTTTCTGTGGCTGATGTGACGTGAGACGTGTGTGCTCCTGCCTGAATTCAGCTGTGAGATCTGCAGGAATACAAAATGTCCCTTTTGAAGCCTTGTGACTACTTTGTGAAAGGCACTTATAGGACTGAGCAGGAATTTAGCCCAGAGTGCTCTGCTAGCATGGGTGGTTATATAACTGCTAGCCACAGCGTGACACACTTGAACGCTGCAGTCCATGCATGTGCCACACATGCTCGGGCTGTTTCTGACCTTTGAAAGTGTTTAATCAAACTTGTTCTAATAACAAATGGTTTAAGTTTGATTCTTCCCTGTCTTTTCCTTAATGCCTCATTCAAGGTTCACGACTGATTGTTCACGTCGCTGTATCTATTATCTAAACTAAGACTTCAGACTGCATATTTTTCTACATGATGGGATGGAGACTTCGCAGTATTAATGCATTGCATCCATCTCAATTCTGAACACAAAAAGCTCTTCTTGGCTCTTGCAGCTTCCTGTGCACCCTGCAGTAGAGAGAAGAGCAGTCAGTGACCAGACCTGCGGGGATGTCTGCCTTCGTTCAGAGTGATGGATGTAGAGAGGGGGCGCCTACACAACAGAGAGCGCAGAGGTGGATAGACAGTCTCTCACATTTACAGCCCTTTCCACTCAAACTCCAGCTCATTAGATCCGAGGCGGCTATCTGACAGAGCAGTCATGGTGCGGATTCAAATCGTGTGCCCACAAGCCACATTTCGCTCTTCTTTGTGCATACATGTTTACCTTAAACAAAAATTGTGGCTTGGAATAATTAGCTTTGAGTGTGAAATTGCATATTTTAAAACAACTGAACAATTGGGGCAAAAACGTTCTTTTAGATTATTAAAATATTTCTGACACTTGGAGAGAAAAAAACTCTTCTTTTAAGAATGATTCACTGAAATGTTCTCCATTAGCACAAAAATGGCTCTTCTATGGCATCGCTGTGAAACGCCCTTTTTGGGACGTTGGTTTTTAAGAATGTGTTAGACTTGGAGGTCTTTGCTTGTAAGTATCGCGCGCAGGATAGAAAGCTTTGGAGAGCTGCAGCAGGAAGCATTGCGCTCTTGTGCTGCGTATCCTCCTCCCGCTGTGTGAAGGGAGCGCTAATGAAGCATGATCTTATTCTCAAGTGTACTGCAGTCGCAGACAGGAGGAGCTTCAGCTAATGCATCCACCTCTCTTGAAGCCCCACTCTGGGATGAGGAGCTGTGGCGGGTTAAAGCTTTGTTATCAGTCAGAATTTCAGATAAGTCAAATTTCAAGGCAAAAGAGTTCCGTCAAGAACAGAGTTCAGCAATAGTCTGTTTGCACTGATGGCTGTCATGGTGCTGTTACATTCACAGTGGGTTTATTATCATGCAAAGTTAATAACTGGAGAAAACTGAAACAGTAGAACATGGAAGCATTCTTAGAAAGGTCCTAGATCATATGTATTTACAGAAATTACAACTTTCAAAACTTAAATGTTTTATGGAGATTTTATCGACTGAAAATTATTGAGGCTAAGGTATCTGAACTTTTTAAATTTATTAATAAACTAGTGTTTTCAGAGTCAATGTCGGCGACAACGAACAATGCTGGCTCGTCATCTCAACTAATGGTGTCTCAATTTAATTTTAAATCCAAATTGACCAAGATTGGGAAATTAATCTTGAACTTTGAATTAACAAATGGACTTGCTCGATGCTGCACGCCCCCCTGTCGCGTCCGGTCGGTGTGCCAAGCGGCAAAAAAAAAAAACATGCATGTTGAAGTGCTGCGAGTCTATGGTCAACCTCCTCTAACTTAACTACAGCCATTCAAAAGAAAGCATCATGGCAACTGCAGATGCAGGAGACCCATCGACAGAACTTGAACCCCCTCCTCTTTCAATGAAGCTCGCAGGTGTGGAAGTTTTTTGGTTTTCCAGTGAGTTATGTTGGCAATCGTTCGCGCTTCAAAAAAGCCACAGTTTGCAGACATCCTGAGTCTTACGGAAGTTCGGGAGACTGCCGCATATTGATGGCGGCTCCCGCACCCTGATGCCCGCAAATTAGATCAAATCTCCCGGAATCTAGAGTGAGCGAGCGAGAGCGTGCATGCAAGACAGAATAAACTGTGCTCCAATCCATATAGGGAGAAAGCAAGAGACTTTGCATGTGTGCCTCATGAAAGGCATGTAAGAGAGCGAGCATCCTGATTTATAAAAAAAATAAATAAATGTAAACATTGAGAATCGCATCGAACCGTGACCTTAGAATAGACCATTGAATTGAATTGAGAATTTGGAGAATCGTGACACCCCATAAACAAAGGTGCAATCCATTGAACAAGCTATACTTTAATCCCTCACAGCACCACTTTCATTCATCTATTCATTCATTTCAATTTCATTCATTCACTACTGACATGTTTCATTTTTGTTTTGAGTTGTTGTTACAGTTGTTTTGAGATTATTTTTGTTCTATTTATTGTGGACACTTTCATGTGTCATTGAGCCACTTATGGGATTTAATTTGTTCTGTGACCAGACTGATCTATAGATCAGTGGTCTGTAGAGAGGCAATGTCTCACTTGCGAATAAACATTAGAGTTGCTGTTGCTACATAACATCCCTCCGATGAAGCTTTGAAGTACAAGTAATTATCATGCTCTTTTATGCAGTTTTTCCTAACTTTCCTTTGTTCTTGTCTATAGGTACATGTTGGGCAGGGGGGTGAAACGTAAGCTCGAGCACATGCGAGAGACCCTTCCCAGGACTTGCCATATCCTCAGCAGAGGCAGTTGGTGCTGGACTTGTGTCTGGACAAGCTACAAAGCTGTCTGCGGCGAGCCGAACCCAGCCTACACCGCTCGGTCCTGCTGGCCAACACCCTCCGCCAGATTCAGCAGGAGATGACAGAGGGGGAACCCTGTTTGCCACCAGCCCTGCTCGGCCCCTCACTCCCTCACGCCTCGAACCCCGCGGCACTTCCCTGACCTGCCTCCCGTGCCCTTAGACTGTCCTCAACCCTGAACTGAGAGCACGGTCCCCTTCATTTCCCCTCACTGACGGCTGACGATGAGGAGGTCCCAGCTGGACGGTGCTGAAAACGAGACTCTTTTGCCATCCTTCGCTGGTGAAGACGACACAAGGTCGTTGGATTCACTCTTTGGCTCATTTGAGATTACAAATTCCACCAGCTACTTGACAGACTTGGCACTAGATGACATATTTGAGGACATCGACACGTCAATGTACGACTCCTCTGACATCTCCGACTTCTGCCGTGTCCTGCCGCGAGAAGCGGTGGGTGGGATGATGGCCTCAAGAGCCTTTCCAGCTGCACCTCCAACAGCAGCCTGCAGCTTTGTCTCAGACCTCAACGACCTGGACCACATCATGGAGATCCTGGTGCGCTCTTGAGCCACAGCTCGACCACAGTGTCCTCATTCAGCCATCCCGATATTCTCTATGGAAAATGAATACAATGCGTTTTCTTTTTTTAAACAAACAAATATTTTATCTATTTTTATACAAAGGACCGCTTATATTTATATATTATAAAAGGAAACTGCCTTACACACACCTCACTGTAGGATAAATGCACATTTTTAAGACTTTTCAGATGGCCAGGCTTATGCTGCCATCCTTCATATATTTAAGCAAATCTAAGATATGAATATGCAGGGACTTTGGAAACAAAATACAAAGATATTACCATCTGACACTTATTCAAATTGAATAGCTACTTTAAGAGGAGGAGATGGAATAGAAATGTGGATCATGATGGATCTAAGTAGCTGTTGATGAGCTGAACACCTTTTTTTTTTTTTTTGTGCCGATTTCCACTTTATTCTGAAACATTACATTTACTGTCAGTAATTACAATTGTCAGATCATGTCATGCACATGCAGCACTCACACTACCTCTCAAGATACCAAGAGCTCTTTCTCAATACAAGACTGTCATTGTTACAGCTTTATTTGAATGGTTTCACATAACTGGCTTAAAAAACTGCTGATTGTTTTATAAATGGCTCTGTGTTCACAGGAAAGCCTCTTCTCAAATGGTAGGATTCAGTCCAAAGCTAAAGCTGTAGAAGAATGCTTTCGCTCATCTTTCTATTTGACTTTTTCCCGAAACGTTCTGACTTTTGGTTTCAACGAGCTGTTGCTTGTGTAAAAAGTGAGATATATTTTCAAATCACTTGGAATTTAAATGTCACTTTCTACTTTTCACGTACATGATTGCTAGACACAGCCACCGTCGAATCCCCTCGTATGAACATAGTGCCATAATGGAGAATGAAGACTGCCGACGATGGACTGCACACTGTGGGACCGCACATGGCACTTGCCTGAGAGTTCTACACCTACATGAGTCATCTGCCGCTTTTGAGCATTCAGCACGACCCTCTGTCCTGCGAATAGAAGCCACCAACCTGAATGTGGCTCCACATCTCCATACTGTCCCTTCATTTGTGATCTACACTGCAAAAAGCTGATCGTGGATGCATCTCTGTGCTGTTCTGAATGTCTCAAGACTTACTCTCAAGTAAAACTGATGTCATCACCTGCTTACTTTATTTCTCTCGTCACAAGTTTTAGGCCTGTTTGAGCCATCTCATCCAGAGCTTCTTAGAAGTTATCTACTGCTACAACCCAAGATGGTAGACCAGGAGCAAAGGCCCTTCATATTTGTGCTGCATTTACATGCCACTGATCTGCCAGTTGGTGCGATCGAATGCAAAGAGCCACAAGCTGCGGTCTGCATAAAGACAGGGCAGAGACAAGGGGGAGGGGAAGAACTAGAGAGCGAGATTAAGGGGGGAGGGGAGTTAAAGCAAACAGCTTCTGTCACGTGGAGAGCCGTGCTAGTGGTAAATGCTACATTGAGAAGTTTGACAACAGCTGGTATGCCTGTTCACGCTCAGTGGTGCGCTGGGAACCAAGCCCCTGCCCCCAGTCGCAGGCCCACAGGGGCACCGTTCTCTTCCCGACCAATACGGTTTTGATTCGAAGGGGGAGAGCCTTTATTAATGTGGGATAAGAATAGCAAGCGGTTCAGATTTGGTTGGAATGTGTTCCCTTGCCTATGGATGGCTCTCTGATCATCACTGGCTTAGTCTTAATTGGATCTAAATTGCTCAATGCATTCACAGAAATACAATGAGATATTAATCTAATAATAATTATAAACTAATTACAGAGTTCAAGGTGGCTCGCAGATGCCCAACCCTGCCTTCCCCCTCACAAGACACAAGCATACCGCCCCGCAGAGAAAACCAGACACTCACAGAAGTTTACACACAGATTTTAGAAAACATACTTGTGTTAGATGTGACCAGATTATGGTCCAGCATTCAGCATTGTCAGATGATCAGCAACCTGTTAATGCTGAGAGCTGTGTGGATCCTAATAAGTGTGTAGCTTTGTAAATTTGATCAGTTAGGGCTCGTTTCTTTCTTTTTATTTGTCTGGTTGTTCGTATATATATATATATTTCTATTTATACAGTTTTTGTTGTCTTTCTGACTGAAGATCATGATATAATATATTGCTTTTATTTAAGAGTGAAATACTCAGTTATTATCGGATCTTTCAGGAGGGTTTCTTTGTTTTTTTGAAGCAGTGATTTTGCTACTCACCTCCTGATTTCTCAGTAATAATTAACATGTTACATAGATGATACAGAATTATGAAGAGATGTTTATCATTGAAATATTTGTAAAGGTTTCAATCTGTTTGGTCACTCTGAACTGTGAAAGCAGATGATGTGGGATTTCTCTACTGTGTGTTCAGCAGCACCTATTGGACTTACAGGCAGTTTAGGCAGCGTTTAACTTTTTATACGAAAGTGGTTAAGATAATTCGTGGAGAGTTTTCAGTTGTTGGCCTCACTGAATGTATAATTTGTCCTGCTGCTTGAATTTCAGGTCTGTTGAGGGTTTAAGTTTTACAATAATCAGCCCCAGGAGCCTCTGGTTTTAAACTAATGTTCATTATGAAGTTCTCAGTGTCTCCAGCATGTATTGCACAGTAATGCACAGAGCATCAGTGAAAAGGAGTTCACACTGTGTTGTAAACTTGTAACGGCCTAGTCAAATAATGTACGGTACGTTTGATGTACCGGTTGCACAGAGAATACAAAAAGCAGCAAGAGTTTGTATTTTCATGGTCCTCAAATTTGCTTGGTTGTTATGCACAAAATAGCAAGCTTTAAACATCACCTCATCGTGTTAATTTGGCAGTTTATTTTTTAAGTGAAGTTAGATAAATATATATAATTATATATCCTAATGAAATTGTAATATCCAGAAAGCTCAAAATGTCACTTTGTCCTAAGTGCAATATGAAAAAATGAATATAAAGTGCTGTTTTGCCTACTTGCAAATGACACAATGTTGTGAGCCTATATAACTTTGAAATGAATAAAAGGCTAGGTATTTTTTTTATTCATATAAACAATGACTTTAATCCCTACAATTTATTCTTTCCCCAGAAACTATCTCTTGATCTGTTGCTATCTGTTTCGAACAGATTTTATATGAGGTCTGTAAATAATAAAGCATTTTCTTTTGCAGTCATATTCTATGCAATATTGTAGCAGGTCAAGTATGTCAAATAAAAGAAAAATGGAAAATGGAAACGTGGTGTGTATTTACTCTGCGTCCAAAACAAGTCAATTATACTTTTTTTTGAAGTAACAAGAGACAGTGTGGAATAGACAAAGCAGTTCAAAATTTAGAAAAGATTGACATTGCCCCTGCATGTGAATAGATATTGACTGATTTTCTTTTGGCATTATATGCTATATAGCATATAGTATTCAACATATTGCATATACAACACAAACATAGATGGTATAATATATTGTCATATAAAGGGTACCACTTTAGCTGTACATTAAAATTGGGAATTTACACCATGATGCATGTCATATATAGAAATTTTAAACTATGGCTTTCGGCATTTGCACATGGCTCGAATTGCTTGCAATAAATGCTTGAAGAATCTTGAATGAAGAAATCTGCTGTTCTGGCTCCAGTCTATTCATTCAAGTCATCATTCTATTCTTTTTTTTTTAATTATTTCTCTTTTATACAGCTGGCGAATTCAAAGTGTAATAAGCATTTCAAATGTCATGTTCTTCTTCATAAACACCGCTTTTGGAGGGTACAGAGACGCACCCTGCTGCACTCCTCCTGGGACAGGGTTTCTGCAGGTATCTTCAAATTAAATTTAATGCCTTTTTAATGCCTTTTAATGCCATTTTAAAATGTTTTAATGCCATATATGACCCATGACTAACCACGTTTATATATATATATATATATATATATATATATATATATATATATATATATAAAATGCAATGAATAATGCATCCATGGCCCAGATATAATTATAAAATATGATTTTAAAAGTGACCTATAACATTCGACTATGCAATACACTGTAATTTTGTTAGTGCTTATAAAATTAGGAGAGTGTATAAAATTTAAAATATTTGGAGAGAGAGATGTTTATAATGTGACAATATGTCAGTCATCGTGTGATAACGAAAATATGACTACGCCTACTAAACTACTTGAGCAGGTGTTGTCAGTGAACAAGTTGTAAAACTGTTGTCTAAGTTACAGACACTCATAAAAAAACTGATGCTAATTATCTGGGAATCATTCTCTAACAGCAGTCAAGTTGTCATTGTTTGTCAAACAAGTTGTGAATTTTTTGTAACATTAAAACAGGAGATCATGACTTATCTTGAATCTTACCCAGATACAAAAGTGCTATTAGTGCTATTTTCTGATCGGCTATTGTGTTGCCCCTTTCTTTTTTTGATTGGTGGTCTCGCACGCTTGATTCCTGACGGGACCATAGTGAGAGTGACGCGGCCAGACACATTTGAGGCGCTGCGGTATATTAAATATATTATAAATTGTTTTTCAGCGTGAGAAATACAATGTACCATTAAAGGACCATTAAAGTACATGCTTGTAACGGTTCGGGTCTATTGTCGCTACTAGCAACTTATATTAGATTTCATTAAACAACAAATTGAACACAATGTACTATTTAAATGTAACGCGCCGATTTGTGGCCGTCACACCGCATTTGGGATTTTACGGTGCTGATTCCCATTGTCCCCAACTTAAATGCCTTTTTACAAACGCCGCAAAATCCTTCATCATTTTTATCACTAATGGGCTGCAACCAAGTCTTAAAAGTTTTGTTTTCCAGCCACTTTGGCTGGAATTTGCACTTCCCCATTTTTTCAAGGTTCAGACCTTTCCACCGCTGTACAACCTTTTTGTATGATACAACAGACCGCGACACCTCCGCATCACGGCACTTTTGCTCTGGCTGGAAGCAATTACCACACTGGTTCCACATATTTATCACACGAACGTACATATTTTGCGACAGCAAATACAAATTATTAATCATGAAGGCTATATTCAAATACATTTACATCAAATTATCTTCAAAACTATAAAAAAATAATAATGCCTGTATGAATCAAATTTAATGATTTTTAATGCCTTTTAAGGCCTTAATTTTCACAAAATCCATTTAAGGACTTTTAATGCTTTTTAATGCCCCTTGGAAACCCTGTGGGATATCTCTTGCAGTTGCTGTGCTTGATGGCAGCTGCCAAGAAGAACAAAGTCAGCAAAGTGGGGGAAGTCAATTTAGACTGAAAAAAAAAGAAAACACCAACGTGGCTCTCAAAGTGTTCCTTGCTATGTGGCATGATGACAGGTTCTCAGATAAATGTGATCTGAACATATTCTTCTTACTGATTATACTGCAGATTCTTGTATAATGTTAAAAACGGAAAAATACCACTTTTAACAATTACTAAAAACATGATTTGTATTTACACATGTGTCAAGACTACATTTTGTCATGTATTCATTTTACATTTACAACACTGTTGCACGCAAAAGCAGAACATACACACTTACTGTTCAGGTAATCTGGTCAAGTGCATGAGATGCTTACCTGTCGAGTTTCCTCTGAATAATTCATTTGATTATACCTTGGCTATTTGAAAGGAATATGTTTATGCCATTTTAAAAGGCATTTCTTCTTGTTCTTTTACTTTGGCAAGAAAAAAACAAACATTTAAAATATAGCAAATCCTTAAACGACATATTTTTGAAAATCTGTATGATTTTTTTTCATCACAGATCTTAACTTAAATGTTTCTAATTCATGAAAGCTTTGAAATATAAACCTAAGTTCTCTTAGCAAGAGTACTCCAATGTTGCGTAAGCTAGCTTAAGATACAGGAAAATCCCTTTTCTCGAGAATACTGAAGCCAAAAAACTATCTTTAATTTTGCATTAATTTAAAACGAGGGACTGTACGTGACGCAAGCACCAACGAGGGGCGCGGGCACCCGCACACATCACACCAGAATGGGCGTGGCTTATGTCTATATAAGCAGAGTCCAGATAGGGTGTTCTTTGATTTTTCATCTCTTCAGCGAAGTGTTCACTTCACATCGAAAAGCTCTAACAGCGGGACAAGCAATCTGCCTCGCAGACCAGAAGCCGGCCATCTTCTCGCCGACTCACCGCCGTTCCTTCTGTGCTATCTGGCGCCTATATCCTTTTTCACTCTATTCTCCTAAAAGAGCCGAGGCGTTATATCGCCTCGTTTTTCTTAATGAGGCTCATGTCGAGCCACTCTTAGCAACACATCCCGCCACATCTTGTGCGTTTCCTGCCTGGAACTTAGCCACGAGGACCTCACGTTTTCCAAGGGTAGCTGCCCGGAATGCGACATCATAGCTGTCTCTCGACCCTGCAGGCTCCGATTAGCCACTTTCACCGAGGACCCGGTCAGGCCACCTCAGCGCTTCACTCAATGATGGTTCTTCAAATTTTCCAAGTCAATCTTCTCTGTGTTATGGACGAGGCGGGCCGAACCCTGAGAACTTTACAGATCTCAGAATCGCCATGGACTTAGCAATGCGACCCACCAAGTCCGCTGCACAGGCCATCGGAAGGAACATGGCGTCTCTCATCGTCACCGAGAGACACTTATGGTTGACTTTGTCCGAAATGAAGGAGTCCGACAGAGCCACCTTCCTCGACATGCCTGTGTCTCCATCCGGTCTTTCCAGCACTGCGGTGAAAGGCTTCACTTAACCTTTCTGTGAAGTTCAGAAAACGTCGCAAAAAACGTCGCCTTCTTGCGATTCGTCTTCGAGGGTCAAAGCTATCAGTACACTGTCCTGCCGTTCGATCTATCTTTAGCACCCTTTCACATACTTTCACAAGATGTATGGACGTGGTGCTCGCGCACCCTGAGACTTCGGAGGATGCACATACTGAACTATCTGGATGACTGGTTTAGCCCAGTCAGAGCTGAGAGCGCACAAGGCTTTATTACTCAATCATGTGCAAAGACTTGGGTCTCCAAGTCAACTGGACCATGAGCTCGCTGTCTCCCAGCCAGAAAAGTTATTTTCCGGGAACAGACTTAGACTCCATATCGATGATAGTGCGGCTGACGTCACAGCGCGCGCTGCGGATACAACGCTCAGCGGTGTCATTCTGGGTCAGCAGTATTCTCCCTCTCAAAAACTTTCAGAGGATGCTAGGCCTTGTGGCTTTGGCCTGAGTAGTGCTTCGGCTGGGCCTATATGAAACAGTAATAAAATATGAATAAAAGTCGCTGAAAAAGTTTGATGACTTTGCCTTAAAACATGCACCCTCTCCAGCACTGGCTGAAACGCTTCGAGCATAGACTTCATGTCATTTTCACCTCAAGGTGACCCAGAACTGTGTTACAGCTCTGGAACCCTTTTAGGTGTCAGACAGGTACCAGTCAGGCATGGGTCTGGGAACAATCTCGAAACGGAAAGTAATCTTGACAGATACCTCCAACTCCAGGTCGGTCTTTGGCCTGTGGGCATCCCAGTAAGGGCGCTTAGACATAAACTGTTTAGAGATAAAAGCGGTCGAGAACGCCTTGTGGCCACAACGTCCTGAAGTCCACACAGAAAAAGCAGCGGTAGTGTCCTATTGAAACCGCCAAGGCGGCTCTCAGATCCCGGAGCCTTCATGCATTTGAAGAACGCCTCCTCGTGTGGTCTCAGCACAAACTGCGCTGAACTAACGGCAGCGCACATGTCGAACTGCCGAATGCTGTCCAGAGACAATGTTCCCCCATGGGAATGGTCCCTGCACCCTTAGGTAGTCCAGTTACTGTGGGACAGTTTTGGCAAAGCGGAAATTGATCTCTTTGCGTCGTCAGAGAACGTGCACTGCCGGGTCCTCGCTGATCTCTCAGATGGAGTGTTAAGTACAATTACACAGGCTAGAGCCCTATCTAGACACTCTCTGTGAATATAAGAAAAATAATATTCACTAAGAATATACGTTGAACGTTCGGCTGCTTTCAGGCAGTCAGACAGCTCTTTGTTTCGTTCGGCGCCTACACTAAAGGACTAGCCACCTCGAAACAGAGCCTTTGCAGATGGATAGTCGACGCTATCGCTCTGGCTTATAAGTCTAAAGGCTTTCGGTGCCCTTTAGGCGTTAAAGCCCATTCCACTAGAGCAGTGTTCCCAACCCTGTCTTGCGGCACACCAACACTGCACGTATTCTTTGTTCTCTGAATCAAAAACACCTGATTCAACTCATTAGCTCATAATCACATGGGTTAATGACCTGATGAGTTGAATCAGGTGTGTTTGATTCGGGACACAAAGAATACGTGCAGTGTTGGTGTGCCGCCAGGAACAGGGTTGGGAAACTAGAGGCACTAGAGGCATGGCCTCTTCATGGGGCTGGTCCAGTGGGGTTTCACTCCAGGATATTTGTATGGTGGCAGGCTGGGGTCTCTCCATCTACATTTATGAGGTTTTAAAACCTGGAGGTTCCTGCCCTACAGGCTAAGTTGTTTTCATTCTACAAACTACCTGACTGACAGGCTGTATTACCAGACATCCCAAGTCTCCCGGAAGTTCCGGCAGTCTCCCGCATATTGAGTAGCGCTCTCCCTGATGCCGCAAATTATCTCCTGGAATCTAGAGCGAGACATACTGCGCGCGTAACATACATAGCGCGCTGCGCGTGCACTGTACAGAAGGAGAGACATTGCGAACTTGCGAGTTTGCCTCGCGAACGCGAAAGTTAGCCCTCCCTCCCGCCCCAGCATCCTGTTACCGAAATATACCTCCCGGAAATGAATTCTTGCAGGTTGGGATGTCTGTATTACTACTCTGTCATTCAGCTCAGACTGACTTAGTCCATCCTGACTGTTATACTGTGCTAAGCACCCATTCCATTAAAACATACATATGGCTATGTTATATTCTTAGGCCCACTCCTCCGTTGGCCTGGGCATTACCCACTATCATGTGTACCCTGGGCTAGAGGTCTTCACGGGTCCACTTGGATCCGAAAACCCGAGGTCCTACCCAAGACCCCAGTGGGTTCGAGTCCAAACTCCGAGTGTCTCGGACACAGGTCGGGTTTGGTATTAGTGGCCTTGGGTCTCGGGTAATTTAAAATAAATATGCCTTTTCCAAATGGACCCAAGAAGACCCAAATTCTTTTAAACTATGTTGGGCATTTAACAAAATAGCAGTATTTAACACAACTCTATCAACACAGTTCTTCTCACTTTTTATAAGTGAGAGAGTGAAATCCGTGCTTCTACGTGCAAATGGGCTATAAGCATAAACACAGTTGCCTCCACATTTATTTACTCAGTTGCTAGCTCACATAAACCAACCCATACCTTTGCCAAGAGGAAGTGCACCATCATGTAGATGGATGTTTGACTAAATGCAGATTTTTGGATTGTTGTTAAGCCAGGCCTGTCAATCAATTAAAAAAATATGCGACACTGTCAAAAAAGGCGATAGAGAAGAGGTGATAAAAGACATTGTGAAAAAAGGTGAGGGAAAATGGAATATGTAGAACAGAAACATCCAGGGTCGTCATGGGTGTGGGCAACTTTTGTGATCATTGTTGATAAGGAAGGAAAAAAAGACTGATGTGTTGACCTGCTATGGTGGTTCCAATGCCCTGTTTTTTAATCTGGTTTTATCTAAACAACTTTTTTAAACAATCTAGTTTACGCAACATTCGTTCCCATGTCCCATATCTGAAGTTGAGATAAAAAAATTGAGCCTGACAAACGGTTTTAAGTACAGTTTAAATAGAAACATAGTTTCAGTTTTACTTCTGTTTTCACAGGATGAATACTGAGTGAATGATAGCTAATTTATGGCGATTACTAAAATATGTGATTAGAAAAAAAGTAAATATAAAGTGTTCTGCAAGTGCTACCAAGACACTGATAGTTAACAACCTGTACTAACAAATGTCTTCCTGAAATAATGGTAAACGTTTTTTCTTCTTCTGATATATAAACTGATAGAATTCCGAATCATTACAGTTTCATTCTTACTAGAATGGGTGCCAGCCGATTTAGCCCCGCCCACAACATTTGAGGATGGAAGTTCTGACTAGAATCCGAGTGACGACGTCAGGCTACTTTCTTACACAACAACATGGAAGATCAGGCTAATAATCAATCAGTCAGTACTCTTTACCTGAGCTCCACCTGCTGGACATACTATGCACTTGATTTGGGATAATCTAATAACAGAAATAATGTAATAAAATAGAAAACAGTAAATTTAATGTTGGTAAATATATATGGATATAGAGTTTCGGTGTTTCAAAGGCTCTATCCTTCCCTTAGCACAGTTGCATAGTTTTTGCATAATAACAGGTTTAACTGTCACATTTGTATTAAACGGACCAATTAAAAACATTGGTAGCCCTTCATTATAGTCAGCTTGCACCATGTTGCTAACACTCTTTTTTAATGAAAAATAGCTGCCTAAGCATTTGAAAAAAAATAACTGGTGCATTTAGTAAAATCAGTTTCTTTCTAAATATTTAGTAAGGCCTACATGAATTGTATGTATAGGCTATTTGAATGTCCAAAATAACATATTATGTAAAATTATTTGGTAAAATTGTGTGAGAATGGTTAGAATTGTGGATTAATTAAGTTACGAAAGCAAAAAAAGTATTTTATGTTCCTTGTGAAAAATAATATAGGACTACTTTTAAAGAAAATCCTTAATTGTGAACTGAATGTAATGTTTTCTGACACTTAATTGCATGTTATTTAAAATAAAATTAAAATGTAGCTATTATTGCTTAAATTTATATCAAATGCTATCAACATACTAAAACATAACTAAAACATACTAACGAATGTGCTGAATATAGTTAACTAAAATAAGCCTATAATGTAATTTCTATTGAAACTTGTATGTCATGTAAAAATATCTGTAGGCCTATATTAATTTTAAATGTAAAATACAGTTAAATGTATGAACAAGTTCTCTACATTTCGATCATTTACACTATCAAAATGTGTAGCCTACTTGACAAAAACATAATAATTTAAAAAGCACTTTAAAGTAAAACTTTTAATTTGACTATTAAAATGGGCACTTTCTCAAAAAGTCTAGGCCAGTGTTTAAACCGGTTTAACAAACATTGTCATGGAAAGTAGCTACCCAAAGTTGCATTTTTTTAATTAATCGATATTATATTATCTGCTATTATTCCCTCCATACACTACAGATAGACATTCAGTAGGCTACAGTTAACTTAGGTGCATGGGGTTGTCTGAATTTCAGTCCAGTTGAGAGATGATATTTAGGAGGGTGAGATTTAGAGGGGTGCACTGAGGTAATGAAAATCAATTCCCAGAAGGTCCGCACTCCGCAGCTTTCTCGTTTCTCGGGGAAGCTTCTTGTCTTCACCCAGTTCTGGTACTTTCTAAGGGGCTTAATAAAGCTCTTGGGGAACAGCTGACGACTAGTTAAGCGGACAACTGACCTCTCGACTACTCCTTACATACATTTGCTCCGTGCCTCCTTAGGATTTCACACTCTAAACAGTTTCGTTTTTGCGCACTATATTAAATACGCCTACTCGTTCCGTTGTTCACTGTTCCTAAATATTCTCATGAATATTTAAACAAAAGTGCATCGACGCAGCAAATCAGCTGAGCTGCAGCTGCATACGTTTATGCACGAATTTACATATGTCAATCTGAGCTACCGCATCCGCAGTTTAACGGAACATCTCGGTTCTATTAAATCACCTAAATTCTGTCATGGCCAAATGGGGAGAGGGGGACCCTCGCTGGATTGTGGAAGAAAGATCAGATGCGACAAATGTCAATAACTGGCATTGGTAAGTAGCACGTGCATGTCTTCAAGTTGGGAAAACGAGGTGTAAGTTTTTTTAGCTCTTTGCAGTATTGTTAAGGGCATGCCTCTATCTGTAGGGCTGTTATAAATTAAATTATATTTCCCATCATATTTATTAATCTAGATTTTAAGTTAATATGCATAAATGTATAGGTAAAATAGGTTCTGTTATTGATCACAGATTGTGAGTTTTTTTTATCACAATTATTCATCTCAATGTGAGGACAGAAACAGCCAAATTCAATATTGCATGTCACATCGCAGGGAACGGCTGATACTGTTTTATATTTATATCTACTGCCTACATCTGATTTCTAATAGATTCCCAGAGAGCCCTTTGGTTAGTTTTTCCAGTGTTTTTTTTCAAGCCGCTGGTATGTCCTGTAGTTGAATGTGAGGGGCTGGCACAAGCTATTTTTGGAAGTATGAATTCGAGACAGAATTAGACTGGTGCTCTGTTGAAAAGCAAACAGAGCAAGACTTTTGAACTGTCCCACTTGAAATGTCTTACTTTGTTATGTATGTATGTATGTTTCAAAATATAGTCAAATCTATAGCCTACCTAAAGTACTCACCCGCCCACAGACTAAAGTTCTTTATGAATGACGTATAGACTCTTATGGTTTTTATGTTTTTGAGGCTCAGTTTGTTGTTATAAGTCCCACAGGAGGTAATCGTAACAATAAAAACACTTATTTCATTGGTTCCATACGCAAACACAAACAACACTCGTGTATGTGTGCCAATGTGTGCCACAGCTGTATGCCATTGTAAAGATTCTTAAAGAGACAGTCTAATTGGTTCGGTCTGGATTTATTCCCCGAATTTGGAGAAACTGAAATTAATGGTTGCATAGTTCTCTTTTAAAACATGAATTTAAGCAACTTCTATAAAATAAATTATGTTTATAATTATTTAATTTTCTTAATCTTCTTACAGGACAGAGAGAGATGTCACAAGTTGGTCTCAAGATGTAATAAATAACCTCCTTCTCGGGATTTGTGTAGAGGGTAGAGAAGGCTTATGTGAAATTACAGATGTCAGCAATATAGACGGCGAGGCCTCCATCAACAACCGTAAAGGGAAACTCATCTACTTCTATGAGTGGGTTGTTAAAGCCTCATGGACAGGTGAATGAAAGTTCTGTTTGCTTATGCAACATAATAATAGGTGCATTGGTGAAGCTACAAAATATTTTTTTTCTTCACTTTAGGAACAAGTAAAATTGGAATCAAATATAAAGGCACTGTGGAAATAACAAATCTCTCTGATGAAAATGACATGGATGACTTAGATGTAAGTGAACCTCTCTCCCAATAAAATTCTATACATGTGTAGGATTACATTTAATCGTTTACATTTATTCATTTAGTTGACGCTTTTATCCAAAGCGACTTACAATTGCTATGTATGTCAGAGGTTGCACGCCTCTGGAGCAACTAGGGGTTAAGTGTCTTGCTCAGGGACATATTGGTGTCTCACAGTGGATTCGGACCTGGGTCTCACACCCAAGGCATGTGTCTTATCCACTGATTACAAATTTATTTAAATATTTAATTTAGATTCCAATACAGTAGTATTTTATATTGAAAAAGTTAATAAATTATGAGATCAGGAAATCTCTGCAAACAGTAGGGTTCCCATTGGGATATTCCTGACTGTCCTGGGGCCGTATTCACAAAGAATTTTAAGGCTAAAAGTAGCTCCTAACTGGCGAATTTAGGAGCAACTCCTAAAAATAATAGGCGTGTCACTCCTAACTTTAGGACTCCTAATTTTTTTCACTAAGAGTAATTCACAAAGCATTTTAGCCCTAAAAGTAGTACCTAAGTCTGGGACTGCTTAAAAGAAGTCGAGAGGACTCCTAACTCACTAAGACCTATTCACAAAGGATTGTAGCTTCTCTGCAGTCGCCCGGGGTCCGCGACACAAGCGGGAATGCTGCATTCATCTGCACACAACCTCTCCCATGTCTCACGCTTAGTTTAGCTTGATATCCCAGTGCCGAATTTCACTGTTATAATGTTTTTTGTTTTGTTTTGTTTTTTAAGCACCAACTGGGCCAGCAGCAGTAACTGATCCTGCATCCAGTTGGGCTTTCTTTTCCATTTTGGCGAGTTCATAATCCACCGTTATTCAAATATTACATTACTTCATTAGGAGCAACATTTCCTTTCTTTAAGTAGTCTAGTTAGGCTAATAGAATGTCAGTTAACCAAGCAAGTGTAATGCAAGTGTCGTTTTTTCATTATTAGGCACCATTCACATATAGCGCCTGCCGCCTAAAAATGCAAGGTGCGCCGCATTCTCCTTTTCCAAAGCGCTAGGACGGTTCGTTCTTGTTGGCTCGGTTGGTTCTAGTCACGTGACCGGCGCGCTCCATACGGACGCGATTGGAAAGAACGGGTGCCTTCATTTAAAATAACCAACTTTTAAAATAAGCGCGCAAAAGACGCGATAAGTGAACACTGCATGCCCTTAGGCTACCTTGAATAATTTCATTCATGACTTTTCTCTCTCTGCCTTTTTAGAATTACACTTCACTGTGTCCTGCACAAACATGTCATTAGGCTATATAGCCTATGCATTTCGATGATATTACTTTTTTTATTATTATTTTGTGTAGGACACAGACATATTTAGATGTCGTAATGTCATGATTTGTTGCTGTGTTATGTTCCGCATGTTAGCCCTGTCATCTAACAACCAATCACCGTGATCATTGCGAGGAAGCTCGTGCATGAGAATTGACGTCATTCATAGCAACGAAGACTCACTCTTAGTTTAGGAGTTGTAATTTTTCCTTACTAAGAGTAGGTCTGAAAGGCGTTGTGAATAACTTTTAAGAGAAAACTCCTAGCTAAAATATTTTAGTGCGATTTAGGAGTACTTCTAGTGGTAAGATAAAATTCTTTGTGAATACGGCCCCTGATCTCTCTGTCACCTGTTGTTTGTAAGTTCCCAACTCAGTACAAGAAGGCCTGTCCTTCCTGTTCTCGTGTCTCATGCTGAGCCACATGCTTGGTTTCAGAGTGTCTCCACTTCTATGTAAACCATCCCCCTTGAAATGTGTATCAACTACAAAGTATGGCTTTGGTCAGACGTGGCTAAGATTTTTGGACAAAGTAGACTACAGCAATGCAGCAGCAATAAAGAATCCTTAAAAAGATACACCCGAGTCCCCTGGTCTTCGCTGAGTTTTCAAATACTTTAGAAGAAAAAGTTCACAACACGAGAGGATGTTGCATGGAAATCTAAATGATGTTTATATGTACAGATCTGTGTTTCACTGTGTAAAGACCAGCCAAGCACACCGCTGACTGATCTCATGAGGAGGGAGGGAGTCAAGAAAGTCAGAATGGCACTGGGCAACTATGTCAAACATCTTAAAACAGGTAAGGGTTCTAAAACGTCATTTTGTTTTATTTTGAATATTTATTTATTTATATATAATTAATATCATTCTTGTGACTTGTTTTTACAGAGTTCTCTCAGGATATGATTTTACCAACAGAAAATGCACTTAACAAACAGAATCAGGAGCCAAAAGCCAAGGTCAAACTGGACAATACCCAAGTAAGTTCTCATAAACATTTCTGGTAACTTATTTTATATTTAATTGTGACTGTCATAAGTTGACTGTCCGTTTGTTTTTCCATGTGTGTATAAGGAACAACACTCTACTCCATACAAAATCTACCTTCGGGTACAATCAAGTAACTTGAACTTGAAATTTGAGAAATTTTATGTCTAAAATGGTCATCTCTCACATACTGTGCAAAGCAGCACAACATTTATGCTGTGTGATCATCAAGTATAACAAGATGTTTTTTCTTTTAGATATTGTTTCAGTTATTAAATTTGTTTGTGCTTATTTTCAGAATCAAGTTATATGTGTGCACTTTAACTTTTCAGCTCTGTACTAAATTTGTAAATATATATATATATATATATATATATATATATATATATATATATATATATATATATATTACTAGATAAATATATACAGTATATTTATCTCCCAACCCCACAGATTGGGTCTTCCACTACAGGTAACTCTTCCAACACTGGAGTCAAAATTCCAACAGTGTCTTTCAGTCTGAAAGACACCCTCCTGACCTCACCAGAAGAGTTGTACAGGATTTTCCTAAACAAAGAGGTCAGAATCATTCTCCTATTGTTCTGTCAGCCCATACAAACGCAATCAAAACAATACATGTAGATGTATTCTGGTGGTCTTTTATGTATAGATGTGGAACTCACATGCACTTGTCTTTTCATAGATGGTACAGGCATTTACACATCTTTCTGCTTTTGTGGACGGGTGCTCGGGTGGCAAATTTCAAATTTTGGAAGGAAATGTTCATGGACAGTTTGCAGAACTGGTAAGAATAATAATTTAATAATTTTGTTGATGACAGTAGTTTTCGAAATTGATTTTAAAATCTTACCCTTTCCCTTTAGATTCCAGACCAGAAAATTGTCATGAGATGGAGGTTTTCAAGTTGGCCAGCTGGTATTTATTTATTTGTTTATTTATGTATTTATTTATTATTATATTTTTATTTATATTAAAATAGTTTTATTATCTTATTAATGAATTCACATACCACTTTTAATATTAATATTTTATTACTTGTTTTGAATTAAAGAGATACTTCACCTCTGGACAGATGAATGTATATTTAAAATGGGTCATTTATGTAGAAGAAATGTTAAATTATTTTTAGAGAAAAGCCAGAAAAAAGAGGATTGTAACCCCTACTACTCAGCTTTCTCCACAGAACAGAGCCTGCTATCTTAGCTTCCAAAAAAGATGGCTGACACTATGTGTACATTCTGTGAGTGAGATCCCACCCTCTATGGGTGTGTTGAAAACATGCAGGACAGCCCCTAATACTGACTGTAGTCTTTAGCCTGTGGCCAAAACATCCTCCGATGATGCAAAATGATGATTTTTGCGTCATCTGAAGATTTTTTCCAGACACAAAATAGATAAATCTCTTGTCTCAGGGGGACATGAGGGTGGAAAGCATGGTAATTTGAAAATATTACAGGTTTCCTACAAATACAATGCTTAATGCTAAATCCTGAAGTACACCTTTAAGGAATATCTATGAAGTCTTGAATGTGTCGCTCATTGTGGACTGTAGCCAGTGCAGTGTTGTTCACTATAGGGATCTTCCGCCCTGACGTCACGACGCGGTTGCATGTGCTCTGGTTGGCAGAAAAGTAATGGCCGTATGCCGCACAGTATTATAAAGTCATAATTTAACCCAAAGATTGGGTACTGTACAGTCAGTGTATCATCTGTGTACACACCCTTATAGATTAAGGGCAAATTATTGTATTTTCTTTGATACATTTTTACGTATATGTTGACCAATGTTATAAATCAGAGGTAAGATCATTTTGATTCAAAATATAGCCCATGGACAAATTGCACCTCTATTTTACTCTTGTTGTAACAAATTTACCAGTTATCCAGTTAACACAAGTAATATTCGTAATTATGACTTATAGGCATCTAAAGATTTGTACGCCTTCATTGACTCTCTGATAAGCATAGATGGCGTGTCAATGAGATACAGGTAGATGTCGCCGAATGTCAAATCTGGCCATGTGTTAGGGCTTTTGTTCCAATTCTCACTCAGGTGATATGGATCAGGCATAGAACATGAACCCTGGTTATATAAAAGCTTTACCTTATATCTCCTTTTAGCTTTTTCTTACAAAGAATTATAATTTTGCTGACAGAACACATAGACTGCTGCATATGTTTTGGTTCTTTTTGCCAACCAGTTCGCGCCCACGCCCATTTCGTGACGTCACATATGACGCTGGCGAACATCCCTATTGTTGGGTCTGTTTGCTTTAATCTGAGTAATGATTTATTTTTATGATTTATCTTTCAGGACATGCTGCAACTGTCATTTTAAACTTTGTGAATCGAGGCAGTGAGACAGAGCTGATTCTGGAGGCCAGAGGAGTTCCCAGCAATGAAGAGGAAAGAATGAAAGAGGGCTGGCAGAGATACTACTTTGATGCCATTAAACAGACATTTGGATATGGAGCACTACTCTGCTAAGCCAAAGCTCATGTTGTGTCATGCCAGAAACTCTGGACATAATACATGTAGGCCTTAGTTCATTTAGGACATTTAAGTAGCTTTTATAAACATGCACTAGAAAATCATTACTGGTGTGTATCTTGAGAAAAAAACATAGTCAGTGACATTTTAAGATGTCAGTGCAAGTTACTTTCAGTTAAAACTCAAAGTCAGGGACTAGGTTTAAGTCTTATCTGTGAAACCAGGGGTTGGATTAAAGAAATGATATCTGTGGAAGTGTGAACTGAAACACTTGTGTATATCCTGCCTGCACCAGTTAGTTGGATGCCCACAAACACCTGTGCCACTCAATGAAAATTACTTGTTCTTTTTGTGTTTGCAATTGCATTGCATTAGTCATGTTTGAATGTAATATATATTTTTGATTGTTATGTCTGGGCATTCCAGATATAGATCAATTTAAAACTGAGTGTTTTATAAATGAGATTATATTTGCCTGTGATTAAGTGAAAGTGAAATTAATTGTATGATCATGATTCTCTCTCTCGCGCGCTCTCTCTCTGCTCTCTCTCTCTTTTCTTTCTTTCTTTCTTTCTTTCAGATCTTATCGAAATATCGGAAACTGTTGATAAATAAAACAGGAAATATATGTTTTAACTTAAGAGTCTTTAAACATGCTTATCACTCGAAACATTACTTATGTAGACTACATAATATTTGAATATTTAAACTAATAATATTATTTCATATCTTATATACCATATTGTTTACTTCACACACTGCTGAGAGAGTCAGCTGTTCACAGGCGTTCCCACATCCTGAAAAGTGTCGTGTACGCTTCTGCTCCATTGCTCCATTCGCGTATCTGTGTGTGCACATCTGATTGGTCAATTGACTTTTGAAGCGCAACGATTGGCTGTCACCCTCCGTCTCGTATTCTGATTGGTGAACCCGCCGCGGATTAGGAAATAGGTGGTCGGTCAGTGAACAGAATATGCTGAAACACGAGAAACCGTAAAGACGGGCGAATTGTCTTGTGTTGTTGAATTTGATATACATTGCGGTTGCTTTGGAAACATTAATCTGGAAATCGTCCTGGAAATAATATTAAAGGTCCGCAATCGCCACAGCAATAGACTCTGAGAGGTGCTGTGTGTTTAACGTTAGCTCTGCTAGCTGTGTGTTGATAGGCTGTCACTGAGTTAGTTACATTTAGCTGCTTGGTTCAAATGCTGTGGTTGTTGTGTTAATGTTACATGTATGCGAATGGATTGTTTTGCTGTAATCCATTTGGGCTTTTGGGAGAAGTTTTGGCTTGCTGGTCAAGTTCTATAGCTAGTGGGTTATGCAGTCAGATGCAGTTCACTGACACATTTATATAGCTAGATGGCTAGTTAGGATATCAGATTGCTCATGTGCTGATTTAGTTATTTAAGTCAGATTTTTAGTCGTTCGCTGCGTTTTGCACGCTCTGGCAACATGAATCCCATTAAGAAGTCTTGTCTGGTCCTTATTGTGACATTAGCTGTGACTTTGGATGTGACAGCTGGTGGTGAGTCAAATTCTTAAAGTATTCAGTATTCCACTTCTTTAAGTATTCAATGCTTAGTCTATTAGAGGAAAGTACATGGTTATTTAGACTTTAACTAAAGCGTAAAGCTATTTAACAGTTTGAATGTATAAACATGTATTGTATGTAAGTCTAACTCTATATCTAAACTGTAAACTTGGCTGTTTGGTGCATTAATTGCAGAAGTAATACCAGATGAGGAAGGCGATGCGCAGGTCGGTGCGCCTCAGGTAATACAGCATTAAGACATAAGATATATATATATAGATTATATATATATATTACGCATACACACACACACGTGTTTGTGTAAACAATGCTATTTTCTTTGTGATCTTTGCATCCTATTGCATCAATGGTTTTGTCAAAATCAGAGCACAGATAAGGATGGCTCCAGAATTTTGTCGGGACATGCATATGTTCCTAAAGATGCCCAGCCTGACAGCAGCACAACAGACACTAGTGTGGAAAGCGAGATTGAGGCGATTGAAAAGGAAGATCTTCCAAGTCAGCCCCCACCACCAGAGGAACGTCGTAAAGAAGGTGAGTTGGAGCCAGATGGGGTCTGCAGGTGCTTCCTGGTTAATATATAGCATTCAAATCTAAGTAGTTAGATTTTTCTGCTACATTTAGCATAATTGTATCTGCTCTCTCTACTTCGCAGCCATTATATTACTCCCACCATTAAGGTTTTGATACTATTTGTCTCATATGTTGTCGTTGCTTAAGTTTTTAAACTGCACAAAATCATTATTTTCTGTTCTATCGCCTACAGCTTGCAGTGTCTGTTGAGAAAAGAAACTTGCTCACTCATGCATTCACCTGTGTGTGGTTGGTTTCCTGTGAAAGTGTCTGGTTATTGTGTTATTTTCTCATTGGCGTTTATCTTGTGACGTAGTTCCAGTGGTGACTGGTGGAACGGCCTCTGGAGAAGCTCCTGTGTTTTTCCTTTTTCTTTCCAAGGGAAAGAGTTCTCAGAGTGCACGACTGAAGGCAGAGGAGACGGGAGGCTGTGGTGTGCCACAACGTACGAGCTACAGCACTGATAAGAGATGGGGCTTCTGTGAAAGTAAGTGAGCTATTATTGGTAGCATACTTAAGAGTGCTTTATATTAGGGGTGGGAATTGGCAACAATGTGACGATTTGAATATTATGCGAATTTGGGCCACAATTCAGATATTATTGCGAATACAAGCAATATATTGCGATTCATGTTCCCCATATTATTCAAAGACATCACAAAAAAATGAGCAAAATAAGACTGCTCAACTAACTTTAATTAAATGACACATTTAATTCTGTAAACATTATCTTCTACACATTAACTGAAGTGCAAACACTTGTTCTTGAACATTCAGGACACAGGACAGGACGTAATTATTCTCTGAATAGGAGACCTCTCACATGAATGTTGAAGCTCCAGGCTTGCTACCGATAGTCAGTGTTACCGTGTTCAGTCGCAACACCGGTTTCATCACTTGCCCACTGCGGCAACAGCAAACTATTTTTTTAACGCAATTACGCAGTATTCGTACAATCCTGCCTGTATTATTACTACACACACACACACACAACAGACAGAACAAACTTTTCTTTTAATGCAATTACGCAGTATCCGTTCAATCCTACCTGCACTAGTACACACACATACAGAACAGACGCGCGTCAGTATCGAGTTCTTTTGGGCTTGAACAAATCATTACACACACAAATTATGGCAAAATGTCCGTTTTGTCAAATGTCCTCATAAGAGCTGTCTAAAATGATTTAAATAAAGTCTTAAATGAACATTTGTGAGAAAATGGGACGCGTGTCAGATCGCATCTCTTCCCACATTGCACTGCATTAACGTGTAGCCTACAGCTCGCGCTCAACGGCTGTCCGAATTCACTCACTCGTTTTCATTCACTCCTTCAAGTGAACAGTATTTGTGGACTTAGGGAATAAGCCTAACTTACTGAATGATTGTTTAAGGGGCGATTTCGAATTCAACCTATGTTCTCAAGCAGTGAGAAATAGAGAAACCAATGAAGAAAACCAGAAAGTAAAACAGATAATTCTATAATTAAATATGCAATTACTTTAGTTGAGTTTCTCTGCACATTAGTAGAAATGTGTTTTTTGCTTTTTTACTTCTCATACATTTTTTTGCATAATTAGCTTGGATATGAAAAGATCAATGCTAAAATATTGACTGATATAAATCAGTCATGATCTTTAACACTTGCAGTTGTTATACCAATTGTGTGTTGTCTGTCTCCTCACAGCGGAGGAACAGGCAGAGCAGAGGAGGTTGGTGGAAGAGGCTGAAGAACTGTACCAGGCCACACTTAGGGTGATCAATGGTACCAACCGGAGGAGCCAGAAGAAAGAGTGAGTGCTGTGCCATGTATATTTCTTATTGCTTGCTTGCAGCACTTTTTTAGGTCTCCAATCTACACTTTCTGAAAGAAATGTGCTAGAAACTGTACTACAAGATCGTAGCTTGTACAGCATCTGCAAAGGTTCACCTTTGTATCTTACCTAACCCTAAAGGGTGCATATTTGTATCTTCATGCACATGTTTTTTTTTTTTTTCCTGGAAGTGTAGGATAGTTTTGGTTTCTCTGTTGGTGTAAAAATATTAAATGTATTTTAATTATACTACTGTTCAAATGTTTAGTGTCAATTAGAGATTTTTTTAATGAAAAATATTATTCTAAATTCTTTATATCTAGCAAGGATGCATTAAATAGATCAAAAGTGACAGTAAAGACATTTATAATGTTAACAAAAGTTTTCTAACTAAAATAAATGATGTTCTTACAAACTTTCTATCCATCAAAGAATCCAAAAAAATGTATCATGGTTTTTACAAAAATATGGTGACTGAGAGTAGCCTGACTTCGTCATACTCATATGCTATTGAGAATATGAGTCTGAGACCGCTCCATTAAGCTTTGATTATGAGGCGTGTTGTAACCGAACCAGGAAAAAACAACAACTCTGCACTCAATTGGATAGTTGGTAGACCTACAACCAATCAGAGCAACGCAGTAAGTCAACTCCTTTCCATAGCGCAGTTTTCAACTACAGAACTTACTTATTTTAGAAGTTAAATAACGAGTGTTGCTTCTTTTACTTACTTCTCAATGAGTGCGACCAAAGCAGAAACCACAACGACCACAGGCTTTTCATTACACATCTTCTTAGTGACCATCGGAGCCAGCTGATAAGTTACACTTTTCCCGAATCATGTGGGAAGGACGGCAAAATATCTTTCCGATCGACAAATGCCTTGATTGCAGTTCTCTGTTTGTCTATTAAAATGAATGCGCTGTCGATTTACTTTACAACAGACGCGACAGCGGAACGTTGATAACGTGATGATTACTTGCAGATCAATCTGTCCATCATCGTATAAAGCCCGCCCTGGCAATTTGATTGGCACGAACATTGTTTGCCTGATCATAATTACTCCTCAATGGATCGAGTCCAGACCGAACTTCCCGTCCAAGAAATGTTGTGGGCGGAGTTCGGGCTGGCATCCAGGCTAGACTGAGAGAGCTCCATGCGCTGCAACTGCAGAAAACGCATGCAAATAGTAAAAAAAACACCTACAAATTAAAAAAACACCATCAGTTTGACAAAACATGTGCAAATACTCACAAGGCAACCAAATACAGATCCAAATACTCACAACGCACATATGATCAAGAATATCAGGTCATTGACAACACCTCAAAAAAGCATGTCCTTGCCAGGTTTGTCACTTCTTGGGGTCCCCTTGAAACATTTCCGTGCTATTTGCTGCATGCTTCTTTATTTGGTTGCTTTTTGAGGATTTGCAGCACAGGAGTTGTCAAACTGATAATATAATTGTACTGACCCCAGACTTTTGAACGTTAGTATATTCATCATTGTGTTCATTTTTGTATTACAGGTTGTATGAAAAACTCCTGAAAGTTGCAGAGATGGGTCATGCTAAGGCTATGGAGAAGGTGGCATATGCCATGCTTTTTGGAGACTACTTACCTCAGGACGTTCCTCAGGCAAAGGAGATCTTTGAGAAACTGGCACTGGAGGGCTTCCCTAAAGCTCAGACTGTAATAGCAACTGTTTTTATTTTTATTTACTGTTTAATGTTAATATGGATGCCTTTTTTGTCCTGTGACTCATTTAAAACCGTTTAAGAATAGTAACTGTGTGCTTGGTTAATTTATCAATGCTGTTATGGCATCTGGATCAGGAAAACTTTTTTTTTTATCTATTATGTTTTTTACATTGAGGTCCCATCCAATTTGTGTTCACACAGGCACTCGGTTTCCTGATATGCTGCAGGATTAGGAGTGAACTCTAGTCAAGCAAAGGTATCCTCTAATGACATTTATCAAGCACTAAAAGCTTACTTTAAATGTGAATGTTTACTAAAAAAATCCTGTATTTAACCTAATTGCAGGCATTGGTGTACTACACCTTTGGGAGCTTTGGGTGGAAACCTAGTTGCTCATATGATTCTGGTAAGAAGAATGATTTTCTTGTCCTATATTTTAAACAAGGAATGATCTTGTTCCAGCCAGGGAACAAGACTTGAATTACTATGCTTATCTTGTGTATCAAGTCTTATTTGACTTTGCTTACATCTCACTGAGTTTCTAGGCAAGCCTTCTGAACTACTGAAATTCTGACCTGACACGTTGGCTCAGTTACATGAAGCAATGTTGAAACCTCAGACCTTGTGGCATTGATCCATGACTGACTTTTTCAATGCATTGGTATTGCATGCATAGGGTTGTCTTTGTCCTGCAGTTCATTGCTGTGCTGTCTAATAAATTAATGCTTTCTTTTCAGGGCTACAGATATTGGGGAGGTGTTGGGGTTTCCTCAGAGCTGTGAATCTGCTCTAACTCACTACAGACTTGTGGCCAATCATGGTAATTTTTGTAACATTGCTGTGCTTCCTCAGATGCAATCCTCAGTTTATTGACTTTCTACATAGTGACTTACTTCTCACATCATACATGCGAAAAGGATTGTTTTCTGAGCAGTGTGGACATAAATAAAGACCTAGAAATGCTGTAATATGTAACATATTTTTGGGTTCAATTCACTCATGCTGTGCTGATAGATTTTGGTTATAACGCCCACCATTAATTACTAAGTACCACTCAGTTATCCTCACTGTGTGTCTGTCTGTCTATGTTAGTGGCCAGCGATGTGTCCCTGACAGGGGGCAGTGCAGTACAGCGGATCAGGCTCTTGGATGAAGTGGTAAAGATCCGGGTCTCAGCAGTGGAATGCTGAGCAGGAGGATTTAATCCAGTACTTACCAGTTCTTGGCTGAATAAAGGATACGTGCAGGCACAGGTATAGTAAAAACATGTTGTTTTGTCTGTGGCATTATTGAAATCAAGAATAGACACTTACATATTTTAATGTTAACAATTACACTACTGAAATAAAAATGGGCAACACTTTTATTTTTTTGATAAAAGAAAACTAGCGTAAACAGTATGCCATAGTAATTATTTCTGAGCGATATGCCTAATGTTACAGAAGGTTTTCTAGTACATTATTTCAGTAATATTGACAAGCCAGTGAATTAGCAGGTTGCAATTGTTGCTTTGCACATTGCGTGACATTTTATCTAAACGTTACGCGGCTAGTAGTTTTGACACTGAGTCAGTGGGCTCTTCTAATTTTTTGCGCTATTGGATGTGCAGTTGAGCGAGCCTATGAGCGAGCCAGATGCTCATTGTGTTAGCTGTACAGTTGCAAATGTGCTTTATAAGCTTCAGTAAATTGAGGAAAATTTCCCTGCACATTCACTATATAAAATTCACTAGAGGAAAAAGTTCACGTGGCCATCATCAAATTCGAAGTCGCTCAAACGGCTCCACGGGACTGTGATGCTCAATAGGACCACTGGGAGGAGCCAGAGGAGTTTTTTTTTTATAGATTGATTTGGTCTCATCTGACGGTCGGGACATAATGACAAGTTTTTACAAATATATATGTATAAAAAAATTTTTTTTACAGAACTTACCAACAGCAGATTTTATCAAAATAACCTCTTCTCTAATGATGCATTTACTGGAGAGAGGGCAGGACAGCAATAGCAAACCACAACAATCCAATCAATGCCCAATTGAAAAAAAATCATGTCCAGCAGTCCAAGTTTTTTTCTACTCTCATTAGAGAAGCCGGTGTCAGTCAATATACGTCACAATGCATTTGCATTGACGTCTACCTGTATTTTTGATGATAACTGTCATTTGCATTTTTTGTCTGAGGTGGGTCTGGGCCAGTTACATTTACATGGAGGTCTTCAGGTGTAGAACAGAATCATCAGGTAAGTTCTGTTCAGGTGTATTTTGTAGTCAGGCTCTGCCATTTTAATAATCTTAATTCAATGATATGAAATAACCATTTTATACTTTCTTTTTGTCATTAATTTTCAGCGAGCATATGAGTACTTTAACCAGGCAGCAAATGCAGGGAATACACATGCTATGGCATTCCTTGGAAAGGTATTGACATGAGTGTTTTTATTATTTATTAAAATTTTTAATTGGACTGTAAATGAATGTCATTCTTGACCTGTGTGGCTGAATGTCATTCTTGTACCTCCTCATTCTTATTCCATTGTCTCAGATGTACTCTGAAGGCAGCGAGTATGTGCCTCAGAACAATGAGACGAGCCCTGCAGGATATTTCAAAAAGGCTGCAGACTTGGTGAGAATTTTTTCCTCCTTCAAAATACACTTCAATTTCAAAATGTTTCTCCTCTAATCCTTTATTTTTTCATCTTTTAGGGTAATCCAGTTGGCCAGAGTGGCCTTGGTAATGTGCTTATCTGTATGGAAGAGGTGTTCCTGTGGTGAGTTTTACTGAATGAGCTGAACTAAACACTGTATGATCTTTAAATGACCTTTTCAGTTATTGTTTCTTCTTGTTCCTGCAGAACTATGACCTTGCACTGAAGTATTTTCAGAAAGCTGCAGAGCAGGGCTGGGTGGATGGACAGCTACAGCTGGGAACCATGTACTACAGTAAGTGTGTGCTGGAGAGGGAGATTATGTGCAAATTATGTGATTGCTTTTTTCCCTCACTTCTGTTTCTTTACCGTTTCTGCTTTCACTGCAAGAGGAAAAATAAGCAGTCATTTATTATAAATGGGAACAATTTACTGAGCCAGTATAGGCCATGAAATATATGAAAAAATATTTACCGAATGTTACATTTTTATATTTAAATATAGTGATTAATTTGATATACGAAAATAAGTTTACTTGCTCATATTTCCAGAGCAAATATTAAAAGTGTGCATATACCTAGCAGGCAGCCTCAGAATACAAAACAAGGAAGTATCTTTTATAAATGTCTTCTACAGGGTTCTCAGAATTGTGGAATATTGTGTTGTTGTTATTATTATATAAAAACATTTCATCAGACATTCCAAAATTTGGAGCTATTACTGCCATTAATTATTTAATTCAAATTAAATAAAAAAAATTATTCTTTTTTTTTTCTTTTTTTCCTCTCACTATTATTTAGCTCACCGTTTCATTACTTCAATTGCGACTTTATCTTATTTTTGTCTTAAATCACAGCAGACTCTTTTGGCTTGGTTGCCTAGGTGATTGTTGCCATGCCAAACTCCCACCTGCATTCTGCTTTAACATGATCTTGACAAACATGGAGAACTAAGGAGTGTCTTAGTCATTTCAGCTGGTGGGTGTTTGAGAGTATGAAAAGTGCCTTTATGACTCTCTGAATTCTTCATATTTTAGATGGCATCGGAGTAAAGCGTGATTACAAGCAGGCACTTAAATTCTTTAACCTGGCATCTCAAGCGGGCCACATCCTTGCCTTCTATAATCTAGCCCAGATGCATGCCACAGGGACTGGGGTCATGCGCTCCTGCCACACTGCAGTGGAGGTGAGGCATTATTATGTCATGATGCATAGCCATGTGTCAAAAAGCTTTTCTGATAGTGTTTAATGTATGTGTATTTGTGAGTGCAGCTCTTCAAGAATGTGTGTGAGCGCGGCCGCTGGTCAGAGAGACTCATTGGCGGCATACGGAAGCTTTAAGGAGGGAGATCCGGACTCTGCTCTTGTACAGTATCTACTGCTAGCCGAACAAGGCTATGAGGTTGCTCAGAGCAATGTGGCCTTCATCCTTGATCAAAGTGAGTATGGGCTCTACCACCAGAGGGCGTCAGACCCCCAACACCTACATGCACGTTAAAGTGTTAGTTCACCCAAAAACGAAAATTCTGTCAGTATTTACTCACCCTCATGTTACCAAACCTCTATGTGTTTATTTGTTCTGCTGAATCACAAAGGATATTTGTATGTAAATATTTGTAAGAATGTTTCAATCAAACAAATCTCAATCCCCATTGACTAACATAGGATGTAATAATACATACTATGGTAGTCAATGGGGATTGAGATCTGTTTGATTAAACATTCTTCAAAATGTTCTTCCTTTGTGTTCAGCAGAACAAATGAAACACATAAAGGTTTCTGAACAACATGAGGGTGAGTAAATACTGACAGAATTTTCATTTTTGGGTGAAACTAACCCTTTAATGGTGGTTTCTAGTTAAAAGCTGATCTAGAAAAGCAAACCTGGACCTTGCTGACCCTTTAAATCTGTCCTTATTGTTTGCCCAGCCAGCCAGCATCTGCCTTGTAATTGTAATTTTGTTTATAAACCATATCCTCATTGCAAAAATATGAAATATAACAAGAGTCTCCAAAAAAATACCCAATTTACATAAACTGTTACTACTGCCCGTAATCGGAATTTTGTAATCAAGAACAGGATGAAAATGATTAAAATCAGAAATTTTTATTAGGCCTAGAAAAGTCATGGATATATACCTTATTCTTATAGAAAATATTATCTTCTAAAGGGAATGTAATTATTATAATTATTTTATTCTCTGCTCTAAAATATGAATTATAAATATTATTAATTATTGGATTGACTTTGCTAGATAATTTACAAAGTTCTTAAAAACTAACTTATAGCTGATTTAAGTATAATTATTTAAATATATGAATTAAAAAATGCAATGAAAAATTAGCCTCAATCTTTATGATTTATTTATTTTATTTTTATTTATTAAACATTTAATATTACAATAATAGTATAAAACATTATTAGTAATCAGAGAATGACTGAAAAACAATGTATGCAAATTCATGTCAAAATATGTGGGAATGCACAAAGAAGGTCACAGAATCTTCCGTGATGGTAAAGCAGTCTGCGCAGAGCCTGAGATCACCACTTAAAGATCCATCAGCCTTTCCTTTCATGTTTACTGTCTCTTGGCAAATGAAACCCAGCTAAATTAAGCTACTTCACATTTGTGAAGATAAATCTAACTCCGTGTCTGTGTATGTGTCTTTTTTAGAGGGGTCACAGATCTTCAATGAGAGATGAAACGTACCCACGGGCTTTGCTCCACTGGACCAGAGCAGCTGCTCAAGGTTAGACTGTCCTCTTCAACCCATACAGTCGCTCTAACAAAATGCCAAAGTGCTTTGATGGCCTTACAACCATTATAGTGAGACAAATATAACCACTTACTACACAGCTCTCTCAGATACTTGATCCTGATTGGTGATTTATGGCATTATGTATGGCAGATATTTCAATATTTCATTGTGTAATTAATGCTGAATTGTATTTCAGCATTGTAGCTACTAGCAACCAGTCTCAAAATGAATTCAATGTTTAATGCCTATTTATGATACAAGGCTGGATCATGTATTGTCATACGGCCATTATCACTAAATAAACCCCTTCAGATTGAAACAGGATTCCTCTGCTTCTGTTTTTATAATTTCATTTTAATTTCCATGAGGCTGTTGAACATCCAGGATATTTGTAACATTAGCTGTTTTATCTTTTGTTTACAGGATACACAGTGGCCAGAATCAAGCTGGGTGACTATCATTTCTATGGCTATGGCACTGAGCGTGGACTATGAGACTGCTGTCATTCATTATCGTCTGGCCTCTGAGCAACAGCATAGTGCACAGGCCATGTTCAATCTGGGATATATGCATGAGAAGGGCCTCGGTATCAAACAGGTGAAATCTCCATGTATATTTACATATAGACCATTTTGATGTAAACAACACTGGTCCAGAAGCACTTCCTGATTCAGTTTAACACTACATAAAAGCTGGGATAAAATACAGACCAACAGAAATATGAAACTGAAGCAAAAAGTTAAACATCTTTAGATGTTTTCTTTTACATGTGAAGATAAGAAAACAGTTACAAACTGAAACAGGAAGTGTTTCTGGACCAGTGTTGTTTACATCTTGCAAAATGGTTCTATAGCATGTATACACTACTGTTGAAAAGTCTCTTAATGCTCACCAAGGCTGAATTTTATCTGATTAACATTCAGAACCATAATGTTGTGAACTACTGTGCTGTTTAAAGTAGCCCTTTTGTGGTTTTACATCTTTCAAAATGTACTTTATTCTTGTGATGGCAAAGCTGAATTTTCAGCAGTTTTCAGTCACTTGACTTGATGCTTATGAAACATTTATTCTTAATATCAATGTTGAAAACCGATTGCGCTATTTAATGCATTTTTGTAGAAACTGATACATTTTTCCCTCCAGAATTTGATGAAGAGTTAAAAGAAGAGCATTATTTAGAAATAGAAATAATTTGTAGTACTATAAATGTATTTGATGTCACTTTTTAAAGCATCCTTGTTAAATAGAAGTATTAATTTCTCTCTAAAGAGCCCCAAACATTTGAACTGTAATGCTTACAATTAACTGTACACTAATGTTTTTGGTTGGTCCACAGGACATTCATCTGGCTAAACGTTTCTATGACATGGCTGCAGAGGCCAGTCCCGATGCCCAAGTTCCTGTGTTCCTGGCCTTGTGCAAGCTGGGCCTCATTTATGCACTACAGTACCTGCAGGATCTCAATGTAAGTCGCATCTTTAAGTGAAGATCCACTTTAAATCTGACATGTCTCAAGGAATAACCAATAAATGCATCTTTTTTTCTTCAGCTGAAGGAGGTTCTATCTCAGGTGGATCTAGAGCCAGTTACTGGGTCCAGAGTGGGATTCTCTACCTCATGACTGTCATTGCTCTGCTCTTGGGCACAGTGATTGCATATCGAGCAGAGACAACACCAAGCCATACCTAGAGCCCCTGCTGCACCCCCTAGACTGCCAGGCCAGCCTGAGCAGCCTGCCGAAGAGCCTGAGGAACAATGAGAGAGCAGGGATCAGGGTGGAGGTGACCGAACGGACTAAGGGTTACCTGGAGAGCGATTCTGAGGCCCATTGGGGTCTTCTTCCCCGGGAACAGCCGCTGGACACCTACACCTGCTCTGGTCTTTAACCCTGCAAACCCCCAAAGAGCTTTCAGACTTCTTGTTGCCCCTGTCCAGCCCTCTCTCTAGTCTTTTTTTTAACTTTTGCTTGGGGAAGAACTGGATGAACTTATACGATTTCTTAAACGATCGCGCCTCAGGGTTTTGCCAGGTGAAATAATATTTGTGCAAATCAACGATCACTATGTGAGGGAAAAGGATAACATTGCTGAAGGAACTACGGTAGTTGTTCCTGAATTTTGCTTGCCACTGTGCTAAAAGTCACGGATCATACCTATTTTGTGCAACCCATTCAGATTTTTTGTTCTTGTTAGTATTAAGTTTGGTACAAATTCGGATTCGGACACCATGCCTCAATGGGATTCAGAGTGCGAGATGGGCTGCGCTCTGAATTCAATATGTAAAAAGTTCATACTATAAGCATGTGTTCCTTTTAAGTGGCTTGCTAGCAGATTTTTCTTTTCTTTTTTCCAGAAATTATTATATAGAAATTATTTATAATGTCAGTATTTGGACGAGTTGTTTTCACCAGCACATAGATGTAGATTTCACTTGATAAAAACATGAGCAGTTACAGATGAATAAATTACATGGTAAGTAATACCAGGTTATCAGTCTGCCAAAAGGCTTTTTGTTGCCATAAACCCTCACCCTGCCAAACGCTCGAATCATTGAGACGGCCCTTGACCTCATTTTGTGTGTCTGTAGCATATTTATGGTTAAAGATTCAAGGCTGGTGTCCATTATGTTTTCAGTTGTTAAACTATCTTTCTTTAGCAGTCATTCAACTTTTCCAAAATAAGATATGAATTCCACTGCATACATGCAAAACATTTTAATTGTTAAATGGGTTGCTGAAAGTGCTACAGTTTTGGTATTACAAGACTCCTTTTTTATTTTCAGATCAAGACATTTAATGCTCTCAAAGCTATTTTTGATGATTATCATATAAGGTCTTTTGCTCTGTAACATCAGCTTCCTGAAGCGGGTTAATTTGCTTCAGAATGTGGCTTTGTGTGCTGAATCTTAGGTTCTTTTTTCAGAGGAAAATATTTTCCAGATAATTTAAATTGTGAGCATGTCTAGAAATATTTGATCTGTTTGCAATGGAATGTGTCTGTCGATTCAGGATATATAGCAATACCACAATGTTTGGTGTAAAAAGAAAAAAAAAGAAATGAAATCTGTAATGTAAGCCTACATATGTGAATAGGATGTAAAGGACTGTTTTTCATGCGAAGATGCACCAAAGCATTAGTCTGTTTTTGTGGAGTTCACGTAATTCAGCAATGGTTTGAAACTATAAAAATCATATAACAGATTCTTCTATGTAAATCAAGCCGCTCCTAATACAGAGAATGACAACGAATGAGTTAAAAAAACAAAAGCAAATAACTTACATTTCAACTGGCAATGTTTCTAAAATAACTAATAAAAATCAATGGGTTCACAGCGGATGTCATTTCCTATCTTTAATATAATTAGACCAACAAATGCTATTCTGTCCAAACAAACATCCAGTGTGCGCACAACATCAACCGCCACCTTATTTATTTCTCTCTAAAAGGATGATCTGCATTGCGCTTAAGGTCCGTTTCTCCCAGGCCCCAGTGCTACATGGTTTCCAGTAAAGCTCTCTGAGGTTGTGAATGGTCACCAGTCCCCTGGCAGTTGCATGTGCATCTGGATCATGCTTTATGTCGAGTCGGCCTGAACTCCGTCAGCTCAGCTGTTTGGGGTGGGGAGATAGAGGGGCGCTGATATAATGGCCCCGTTCTCTCTGCACGCACATCCATTGTGCTAACCAGGCTTGGAAACGCTCCCACCATGGAGTGGCTTTTCATTGCCGTGGCAACCTGCTTGCTAAGCCCTCTGCCCTGTCAAAGGTAAGTACTCAGAAGCATCCAGAGCTGCGAAGATAAGCTGGAGCGCAGGGCCCACGATACATGTGTGAGATTGACCTGGGATTTGGTGAAGCGAGTATGTTTATGTGAACCTGTGTTGAAGGCCTTTGTGCTTGTGCTGTACCAATGGAGGCTGGTCTGTATCATATTTTGACTTTCGCTAAGGCTCCAGTACTCATGAATCGTAATATTCATCTCAAGGTGACGAGTGGAGGCTGGAATATGAGGAAGGACTCAGTCACTACAGCGAGGAAGCGCTTAGAAAGGTGCGTTTGTGTATTTGTGATTGTGGGCTTTATCATCTGGTTGAGGATGTTTTTCTTTGACGTGAGGTCATAAATACAACTGTCCAATTAGTTTATCTTTGATACATCATAATGTTAACGTAATTTCAGTACTCCAGGTGGGGTGGCATGAATGTTTTGGTTGTGATGTCACAGAAACCGCCTGTTTGGCATGTTATTTTGTTACAGGAGTTTCCTGAGAAGACCAGGCCAATCAGTTCAAACATCCACTGTTCACGTGTCCTGACATGAGCCCCTCCTCTTCTGTGCCAACCTCAGGTAGGCTGGTCTAGGGTCTTCATTTTTAGACTATAGCTGTGTCCGCAATCTCGACTCAAAGCACTACTCCCTACCCCCTACGTTGGGTTAGAGACCAGAGCACTATATAGTGAGCTCACCGGCATAATAGAAACACCACTTCGGACACTACTTGATCGTCTCTGACGCCGTGCATTACATCATCTGTCAGCTGGTGCCGAGCCGGCTCTGGGCTAAATAGATTTTTAAAAATAAATAAATTACATTATATTGAGCTTATTTCTCCAAAATTTCTAAAACTAAAAGTGATTTCTGGCCGTTTTTGTTATAATGCGCTACTCCACACATGATTATAACTTATTTTTACGATCAGACGCAATGCATGATGGTATGTAGGGCTTAGGTTAGTGACCATCGGTTGTACACTACTTTTCAAAATGCATTCTGGATACATTGAGTGGACATATAGGGTATAATAATCATCACTATACATTCGGACAGCACTACAAAATGGCGAGCTCATTATGTAGTCCACTATATAGTGAGTAATGGGTGATTTCGGACACAGCAAATGTTTGCACATTGTGACAAGATTTGCCAATGATGATACACACTACTGATCTACAAAGTCAGTATGATCAAGCTTGACTTTACAAGCCACCAATGCTAGTCATGCTGAAGACAAAACATTTTTGTTTACATTAACACTGATGCTATCATTGATGAATGCTGGCTCTTGTACCACCGACAAACAGCATTATATAATGTTTTGCTACCTGCTCTTCTGATTCGCTGTATCTCTTGTAGTTGAGCTGGTGAGGGCAGCAGATATTAAAGTGATCGCTGCCCTTGGGGATTCACTGACGGTGAGTGTGATTATTTACTCTTTCCTTTTTTCCCATTTAGTGGACTTTTCATTAATTAATTCTACATTATTTTTAATCATGATTATTCATGGGCACTACTTGGAGGGATAGTTCACCCAAAAATGCTAATTCTGTCATCATTTACTTACCCTCATGTTGTTTCCAAACCTGTATGAGTTTCTTTCTTCTGTTAAACACAAAAGAAGATATTTAGAAGAATATGGGCAACAAACAGGCCCAAGGCTCCATTGAATTCCATAGTATTTTTTTTCCTACTATGGAAGTCAATGGAGCTTTGGGCCTGTTTTGGTTGCCCATATTCTTCAAAATATCTATTTTCAAAATTTCTTTTGTGTTTTAGAAGAAGAATTAAACTCATAAAGGTTTGGGACAACTGAGTAAGTAATGACACAATTTTAATTTTTGGGTGAGCTACTGTATACCTTTTAAGGTGTACAAGTACATACATTTGTTATTGATGCAGTTGCTGATAATATAAGGGTTTCAGCGAATAAAGCAATAATGATCTCTAATAGTAATTGTCTCACTTGTAGACAGCCATTGGTGCAAATGCAACCACAGTTCTTGGCATACCAGATTGAATTTCGTCACGTGTCAGTGGAGGTAAATGTAGTACTACTAATATTATATGCTTTTAGAAATAAAGTGACTTTATATCCAGTATGATTATATTTCTCATACTCTGTGAAGTTCTAATAATGTGGCAAAGATATTTGCCCAGAATTTAACTTTCTTTCATGTTTTTAAAGCATTGGTGGCTATGGATCCTTTCAAGATGTCATTACACTGGCAAGTACGTCCTTTTGCCTCAGTATCAGTCGTATGAAAAGTTAAAAATTGGTGAATTGGACTGAAATGAATTTGTGGTCTTCTGTGCTTTTGATTTAGACATCATTCGACTCTTCAACCCCCACTTAGTGGGTCCTGCCCCTACCAAGACGGTCCATGGTACCCCAGCTCCCCTCTGCGAGACTGGATTTAACCTGGCTGTTACTGGACACAACACCTTGTAAATGCTAGTACATCCCTAGTCATTCTTCATAAATGGTTGTAAAAGAAGAAACACCTGAAAACACCATCAAGATACACTACCGGTCAAAAGTTTAAGATTGGTAAGATTTTTATGTTTTTAAAAGAAGTCTCTTCTGCTCACCAAGGCTGCAATTTTTTGATAAAAAATACACAAAAAACACAGTAATATTGTGAAATATTATGACAATTTAAAATGACTTTTTTATGTTAATATATATTAAAATGTAATTTATTCCTCTGAAAAAAAGCTGAATTCCTGAAATAAAAATGTAAAAAACTGTTTAACATGGATAATAATCATACATGTTTTTGGAGCATAAAATCATCATATTAGAGTGATTTGTGAAGGATCATGTGACACTGAAAACTGGAGTAATGATGCTGAAAATTCAGCTTTTTTTCAGAGGAATAAATTACATTTTAATATATATTAACATAAAAAAGTCATTTTAAATTGTCAGAATATTTCACAATATTACTGTGTTTTTTGTGTATTTTTTTATCAAAAAATTGCAGCCTTGGTGAGCAGAAGAGACTTCTTTTAAAAACATAAAAAACGTAAACTTTTGACCGTGTAGTGTATATATTTACTTTAACTGTATTTTGTGACCTTTCATTTAGCGAAACGTGGTATTGTATCAAGTTGATGACATGAGTTTTGCTTTCCTCCCAGTAATCTTCCAGGAGCAAGTCCGACATTTGATTGATACATTGAAAACATATGAGGTAAACGCATTATTGCTTTTGAATTTGCTGTTTCCTAAACTAAATGTGTTTGTCCTCTGCTTCTGTTGCTTATTACAAATACAGATACTGAAATCTTGGCATCATTGTGATTCCATCTTTTCCTGCAGGATATTGACTTTGATGAAGACTGGAAACTGTTGACCATTCTAATTGGGATGAATGACATCTGTGATTACTGCAAAGACAAGGCATTTCTTACAAAGCTGTTTCTTGGCAAACTACAGACAGAAGATTCTTTCTACAGTATTGACAGATTTTGTTCAAAATGTCAGAAGCGGGAACAATAGGAGGTTTAAAACAAATGTTATATTGATTGTGAACACATAGACGCTTGTAGAGAATGATCATCAACATGAGTAATATCGCCTTGAAGTGTGTTTGCTCTTTAGAACAGCAGTTCTAGGCAGTAAAAGTGACCTTTAAAGAGTCTATATTCAATATATATTGTGCTTTAGGAGTGTCTTTATAGAGCCTCTAAATTGATGTCCTCTATTTATGCACACAGTCCCTGTTTCGGTGGAGACTTGTTCATTACATGACTGTGTCCTTGGAAATGCTGATGAATGAGGTAATATTAATTTTCGAAATATAATATCAAATGCTTGGGTTTTTAAAAATGTTTTTTAAGACTTCTCTTATGCTCACTAAGGCTGCATTTATAATACAAATACATTTAAAAAACAGTAATAATGTGGGGGAATTATTGTAACTTTTTAGTAGCCGTTTTCAATTTTACTATATTTAAAAAGTAATTTATTCCTGTGATGGCAAAGACTCAATTTTCATCATCATTAATCCAGTCTTCAGTTAAATTCTATTTGCTTGCTAAATAAATATTTTCTTATGGTCAATATTGAAAACAGTTTTGCTGCTTAATTGTTTTGTGGAAACTTTTTTTTAATATTCTCATTCAGATTATTAATAAATTTAAAGTCCAACAAGAACAGCGTGCATTGAAATATTAATGCTTGTGTATATGTCATATATGACTTTACAGATTTTTTATTAACTTCCCTTCGCAGGTTCCTCGAATGATAGTGTAATGTGGTCCAGACTACTGCCAATGGAGACCCTGAGGGAAGTACAGAAACCCACCCCAGGATGTGTGCTCCAGGAGGTACAAGAAATTAAATCAAGCTTTAAAAAAATGAGCTAAGGGCAGGTATGGTGATGTCATGGATGCCAATTGTGCATGAAAATAAATACACGATGCATATCGAAATATTTTTTTCAAAATCGAAAATCTCTTTGAATGTTTATGGGCCATTCCACTGAATAGGTGACATTTGCTTGTTGTAACTCTTCAAAAATAAACTTTATTTTTTGTATCTTTTTCAACATTGAATCTAATTCTACACATATTTAACTATTCAAAATGTGTATTGGTCAATCTCAGGCAACTTTATTTTATTTTTAACAAGGTTTAAGCAGAATATGGGCGCATGTTTTCTCAATCCTGTTACCGAAAATCATGTGTCATTTAAAAGCAAGTTTAAAAGCATGTCAATTAATTCCTTTGTTTTTTTCCCCACAAGAAAGTGTTTATTTTAAAGAAATTGTTGGTTACATGTTCAAAAAATGGATATTTGTGCCAATAAAATCACTTAGTGGTGTAGCAAAATGTATTTTGATTAAAAAAAAAAACAAAAAAAAACACAAAGCCTTTTTTTTTTCCAGATGACCGAAGCCTCAAGTTTATATATATATATATATATATATTAGAATTAATTCATTAAATAATTGTATAAATTATTATGGGCCAAACAAAACTGATAAAAATAGTGGTTTAATTTGATTTTTTTAGAAAAAGAAAAAATAGTAACAGGACTGAAAGTGAACAGGATTGAGTTTTTAAGCAAAAAGTTATCAAATATATGGCATATGACCACATGGCATTTATGCTGATTGCGTGAGGAACACTAGAGCCAATTCTCAGTGCCTTACCAAAAGTTAATATTTTTATGCAAGAAAAATAAGAATAAAAAAAATGCAAGAAAAATCAGATTTCTGAAGGATTTTAATCATAATATTTCATGGTAAAGTTTAGAGATAGAGAGTTGGGACATGCAGAAAATGCTATTTTTTGTAGTGTTCTGTGTCGTTTTTATTAATGTTTTTAATTATACGTTTTAAATTTGTAGTTAGCTTAATGTGCATGACATTTTGCTTAATAATAAAATGTATTTTAGAGTTAATTTTCATGCAATTTTACACATATAATGTCCTGGGGACAGAAATGTCACCCTTTCGGTGGAATGGCTCTTATGCGATTGTTACATGATGCGTGGGAATTTGTTCAAGATGGTTATCACGTTATCTTAGCTCTTTCAGTGCTACAGGTTCAGTTCTCTCATGTTCAATGCTCTGATCTCTCCAGGTCATTCTGCTCATGTCTGGTGAAGCCAGCTGCTGGATCTGCTGATCTAAAGGAGCTGGTTGGAGTTGAAGCTTAGAGTTCCAGGTGGATTTGTTTTCTCGATTATTCAACGGATATATTACAAATCTGTAATTTGCAAATATGGTACTAAACTGTGTGGTAAATGTGGTTGTACTTTATTTTAAGGTGTCTTTGTTTCAGTGTAACTATACAGTTTAATTAATTAATAATAGAGCTAATATTAGGTAACAACATGGACTATCGTGATAATAGGAAGTACATACTATATGTAACAAGAACACTGAAAAATAAAACGTTACCCAAAATATCTTTTGTTTTAGAAAGCACTGGAGCAGCTCTTGCACAGTGACCGTTTCTTTAAGAATGACTTTGCTGTAGTTTTGCAGCCGTCTTGAAACACTGCAGACCCTCCAAGACTCCCTGTAAGAAGTGACCACTGATTATGTTTATAATTTATGCCACATTTCTGCTTTGCATTAGGTTTACATTTTTAAATTGCTGTTAAAGGTTTGTCTTATTAATTAAAGGTTTGTATATATTAATTTTTCCCCGATTAGAATGGGAAGATTGACATGAGCTTCTTTACCCCGGACTGTTCCCACTTCACTATGAAGGGACTACGAGGAGCTAGCCAAAGGGACTGTGGAACAACATGGTAAGTTTTGGTTTTATTTACTCAGAACAAATTCACAAAGCTCCCTTTAATAAAATTGTATTATAAATATCAATAAAAATATGTAATAACTAAAACATAGAATAAAATGTAATTGTGGTGTACACATCAGCCACAACATCTGATTATCTCTTTCACTGTCGTATAGGCACAGTTTGTCATTCTGAAATTGTGTTTCTCATTTTTTGTGGCAAGTTTCAACCTGAAGGGGAGAAGTTTCTGGTGGAGAGCTTTTCAAACTCTATTGAGCTTATTTGCCCCCCTGTGGTAAGAAATTATTATTGGTATCAATGTTCTATTTTTCTATTATTACATCCTTTAATTTTAATTTTTCTTGTTCAAACTAACAAATCCTAGAGTCATCCATACATTTACACCAGACCCACTGTTGTAAAGCCAGGCCCGTCAGCTGGCATCAGACTAGCCGTTCTCCACCTCATGCTTGCCTTGGCTTTCCTTCCACTGTGGTTGGCTGTAAATCTAGCCTCCATGTAGGACATCCATATGGAGTATCATGGTACATCATGTCTGCCCACCTGATGTTCTACTTGTGCTAAATAGCAATGCTTTGACAGTCTCAGAACCATTGAGGATCTATTTTGAGACTTGAGCCACTGCAGGATGATCTATGATAAAACTGATGATGAGGGAGTGAAAGATGAAAAAACAAGTTACTAAAAAAGAAAAATGGACTTACAATCAGTATCATATGTATTGCTCTGTTGAGTTTCTGCAATGGAAATGTTAAAACCTCACAATATATGCTAATGTGATGACCTTTTCTGATATACCCAAATAAAATGGCACAAGAGCAGGTGCAAAGCCACATTTAACTCTGCGTAATGCTGCTATAATTCATTTAGGTACGAAAGGTAACTGTGTTAGCTGATTCCGGGTTGTCTGAATAAAAACAGCCAGAGGTTACGCCGTAAACTCATTAAGCCTCTGCGGATAAAGGATTTGAATGTTGAGTGAGAACAATTGTTTTGCTTCTGAGAGCATGGTGAAAAACTGTTTGCGATCTTCCTAATGCCACAGTAATAAGATCATTGTTTTGGATGCTGCAACATGTTTGGTCTTCTCAAATAAAGGTTTCAGAAGGGATACTTCTCTTTTTCTTGCTTTTTTCCTTCTTTAAATGTACGTTTTGCTTTACGCTTTTTCCATACATGCATTGGTGAGGGTTCTTCATGGGTCAATAAATTCTTTCATTACTAATCAAATAACCTTTCTTTATAGTTATTCATAAAGGTTCTTAGCAGAGGTGAGACCAAGTCATTGTTTTGCAAGTCAGTCTCGAAGTCTTTGCTTTCAAGTCCCAAAGTCAAGACAGACAAGTCCAAGTCAAGTTGCAAGTCCTCGAGTTTTAACATCAAGTCTTAAACAAGAAGTCATTAGTGCTTTTTGCATAAATTACTGTCTCAGTGTTAATTACTATAGTAAATGGAATGTATACTAATTTATAACAGGAAGGCTTTTAAAATATGATATAATATAATAATAATATTATCATATTTATTCAAACTTAGTGGATGTTAATTGGTTGGTTGCCTGATTGGTTAAATGTGAAGAGTGGCAATTCAGATTAAAAATAAATAAATAAATAAAAGTAACTACTCATTGGGAAAATTAATTGTGATTTGCTACACATTAAGTTTAAAATATTTAGTCCCTGGTTAAGTTATTTTTGTTAACGTGACAGTAATTGTACAAGAACATTCCTATTTCCATGACGACATATCAACCATCATGTGACTCTTTTTGGGACTACGTGCCTGTCATTTACAAAACGTAAAATGAGTGGCTGGTGAACAGGGAGAAGACTTTATAGTTACTTACCTATAGCTATAGGCAAAAATGTGCATTTGTTGTGGGGAAAATAACATGTCTCAAAATTACATTTGAAAGGTTTATTATTTCCGCTTACTTAGACATCAGTGTTTTTTTTTTTTTTTTTCTCAAATTATAAATGGTTCGCTAGTACTTGTGTATTTAAATGCCTGAAAAAGAAAAAAGAAAACATTATTTGGTTGAAAACTGTCTGAACGTGTGATAATAGCTAAATGACAACTGACACGCGCTGCTGAACGCACTCTATCACGCGCTTCTCTGGCTCAGTGCCAAACGTGCGAAATCAGCGCTAATCAGCACTGTGATCATGCGTCAATGATACAGTGCTATACTACAGTCAGTGATTATTACAACTCTGATCTGTGGTTTTAGAAGGTAGGTCAAGTCTTTCCAAGTCACAGGGCTCAAGTCTGAGTCATTATTGTCAAAGTCTAAGTCGAGTCTCAAGTCATCTTTGAATATGTCAAGTCAAGTCGCAAGTCATCAAATTTGGGACTCGAGTCCAAGTCAAGTCCGAGTCATGCGAGATGCGACTCGAGTCCACCACAACCCTGGTTCTTAGCTGCTCCAAGAATATTCTGGAGACAAGTTTCTTTTCTACACAAAACATATAAGTAAAATGAATAATTATTCAATAAAATAAACTCTAGCAATACAATTATATGGGCTGTAGCAAATTAGCTCACTGAAATATGAATAATTAATTATTACTCATTATAATTATAAATATTTCGGATCGGTTAATAAAAATTAACTTGATGTAGCAGAATTAATATTTAATCAATTAACCTGTTTGTTCGTTTTTTAGTATTTTCAGGCGGAAAGTTCGTAGGTTTGGAAGCGAACTCATTTGCATGATCAGAGTGGGCTGGCAGTTGTCTCTTTATACTCTGATTAACATGCATTTTATGAGGAGGTGATATAATATTTTGATATGAAACATTATAAGGTTACATGATCTAATAATTCTATCATAAGGAATGCATAAAACAGTACAATACAAAAGACAATTTACAAAACAGTAATCATACACACAATGTCCTGGGGAATGTCTTTGAGGTTCACTGGTAACCTGTAGAGTTCCGAAAAGGGGGTTTATATTATGAAGGCTGATAATGATCAGCGGGAGGCCAGACATCATGGAGCCTGCTTGAACCTTCTGCCTTGATACAGTCTTGAGGGGGAATTAACTCTTGTGACTCCCAAATGGATTATGAAATATAGCAAATAACTGTGAGTCTGATCTGTCTGGCCTCTACAGAGTGGTTTCTTCACATTTGTGTCCTTAATGAATAAATATATTCATGTTTTGTCAGTCTGATTTTGTATGTATTTTTCAAATCTTATTTGAGGTTACTTAATTAAAGAAGTAAAAAAGATATTTTCTGTGCTGCCCATGCTGCGTTTTCATTATTATTATCATTATTATTATTGTGGTTGTAGTAGTTTCATTAAATAGGATTTGTATCCAGGCCGGACTGGGACCAAAATTCGGCCCTGGCATTTGTGGTTTTCACCGGCCCAACTTCATTGATGACGTTAAAAAGCGTCCCTGCGAATCTGAACATTTTCCCCACTGAGACACACCATAAAATAAGGCAGCAATGACTTTCACACTGAGTCTATACATACACGGCCATACACGACACGTCATGATATAAGACTGAGGCGCATAGACTTTAGTCCATTACGAGCATGGCACAGCGGCCAAAACACACGCACATGAGCATGGCACAGCGGCCAAAAAACACATGCACACAAGCATGGCACAGCAGCCAAAAAGACACACACATGAGCATGGCACAGCGGCCAAAAACACACAAGCACACAAGCATGGCACAGCGGCCAGACTCACAAGCACACGAGCATGGCACATCGGCCAGACGCACAACACAACTGCTTAATAAAGAAAAGGACCATGACCAAACCACAATAGAATACCATACCGGTATCTTCCGCACTATAAGGCGCACTTAAAAGCATTTAATTTTCTCAAAACGACAGTGCACCTTATAATCCACAGCGCCTTATATATGGATCAATTGGTTAATAATGCTCCGCGTTATTACATTCACCCGCAAACTCGCGCTCTTTTCCACCTTATGCCCGCTGTGCACACGGCCAGGTCAGCCTCGTGCAAATCACTGTCCCCGGCGCCTGCTCGCGCGTCACAGAATGCTCATAAAGCGCTCCCGCGCTACCCTTTCTCAATGCAGTTTGCTTCGTGCTTCTCTCGCTCAAATAGATGGCCCTAATATGTGAATAAAAATTTGGCTGCCTAGGCTACATCAACGTGTAAAATTAAAAGTAAATTAACTATTAGGCCACCAGACTTATATCTAACTGAACTTTTGCGCAGAGAGCACGTGGATAACAGTTTAAATTGTCTAAAGAAATAAATAGAAGAAATAAAAAGAAGAATTGCTTTCCTTATCTAGCCTACCGTTCTTTTGAGTTCACCTTTAGGGACACGAGTTTGGACAATGTCTGAGGCTTCTTCAGACACATGGGTGGTTTCTTGAAAGCAGGGGAGTGCAGCGGAGAAACCCTCTCTGCACTCGCAGACCCGCTGGGGATGCTGGATTCAATGGAAGCAACTTAGTCAGGTGGAAACGCGCGAGTTTTCTCGTGGTGTGTGCGGAGCGGGAAATAGGGCGACGCGCTCGTTCAAGATCCGCTCTCGCTCGCGCTCCTCTCGTCGCTCCACTCGCTCACATGCTCTACTACAATGTAAGTTACGTGCCCGCCCAGCGCGCTCACGCTTCCTAATAAACACCTCACCTCCTACATTCCTTTAGCACATGTAGTGGATGCATAACGCAAACCCAGTCGAACGTATGACTGCAGTACTTTATGCGCCTTATAATCCGAAGTGCCCTGATGAAAAATGCTTTTAAAATATATAAAAATTCTAAAAAATTATAAGGCGCACCTTCAACGAATGACCTGTTTTAGCACATTTTTTTCGACTTATAGTGCGGAAAATATGGCTATGATAAAGAAGCATGACCTACCTTCAGCAGCTCTTCTCCGCTACCCTTTCAATGATGCAATCCGTGTCCAAGAGTCTCTTGTTCGATTGCCATCAACATAAAGGCTTCAAGATGATCCTCCGCTGTGCTCCTTAATCGATTCTTGATGAATTTTAGCGTGGAAAAGCTTCGCTCACATGCAACTTGTGTCACAGACAGAGTTAACAGAAACTTGTATCAAAGTCCGATTAGATGGTAGGATGTGCAGTGAGCAGGTTATACCTTTGTAGGACATAATAACAGATGGGACATTTTCTGCAAGATTGGCAGGTTTTGTTCACAACATCCCATTCTTCATCTGGACTCTGCTCATCATCTCCATCATCTCCATCCTCAGGACTCATCTTGGTCAGATACTCTTCGCGCACAGACACCTTCAGCTTGTCCCAGTGCGTATAGCCAGGCTAATTAGTTCACCCTGTAAGGCCTCAGGAGTTGCTCTGCTATCGTGTCTGATCAGTTTGGTGCTCAGGGGCATGCAGGTACACCGTTACATTTCAAGTCATTGAAATTCTGGGGATCAAGCAGGGCGAAATCTGTGTATAGTTCTCTGTTTTTAGCAAAACGTCAGGAAAATACTTTCAATGATGGTATCCAGAATGACATTGTGCACTTGTACCTCATACTTGCTGTCAGCATCGTCATGTGCGAGCAAATCCATTCATGAGTCGTGAGCAATCCATTCCACTAGTTTGCAAATACTCGGAAAGTGGAGCTGTTTGTTGGAAGATTGAGACAGTGAGGATGGTTTGGTATTTCAGCAGAGGCTCTGCATAACCGTCGGCCTTCACACGGACAGTCGGCTTCATGTTTTCTTTCTCGCTCAGGACCTTGAGTGTAATAACAATATCAATGTAAAGACATCCTTCTGGGTCCCCAAACACTTTGTAAGCACAGCGACTTTGGCTCACCATCGGGTTTCAACCCTGAAGGCCTCATTATGCTTCTGCGTCAACTCAACGGCGGAGCACTCTACCTGATGAAACGCGTAGTCACGTGACGTACAGGTGTTTTGAATCACGCTTCGGATCAGTGTTTCGAATCATCTGCGCTTCGGGATCTCGCAAAGCTTCGAAACGTCTGTTTCGCGTCAGCCATCCCTAAAAATATCCCGTATTTTTACGCTCTGACTGTGTTAACTGACTCAGAACACGCAACTATGTGTCCCGGCCCAAAACAATAGAAAATCACACCGGCCCTTTTGGCATGTGCCAGAATTGCCAGATGGCCAATCCGGGCCTGTAAATTGGTATTATCTAATTGTGTAGTTAAATTTAATTTATTTTTTTCAGATAGTCTAACAGAAAAATGGCCAAAACCAGTTAAATATCAACTGATTTGATAACTATTAAGTTCTTATTTTATTACCATTTTCTAAACTATAGACCATTTCACAAGATGTAAACAACACTGGTCCAGAAACACTTCCTGTTTCAGTTTGTAACTGTTTTCTTTATAGGCTATCACATGTGAAGAAAACATCTTAAAGATGTTTGTTTAACTTTTTGATTCAGTTTTAAATGTTCTGTTGGTTGTATTTTATACCAGCTTTTATGCAGTGTTAAAAAAACTGAAACAGGAAGTGCTTCTGGACCAGTGTTGTTTACATCTTGTGAAATGGTCTATAGCGAATGACTGTGATCATGTGAGAATTGTTGAAGGTGTCTGAATACATTTTTGGTTTGACTATGCTCTAACTCAACATTTAACCCAACAGGAATAAAATGCAAATGCAGCTGCCTCTAATGTGCCCATTATCAGAGCCCAATATTGTTGTCTTGCATTCTGTGTCATCCATGCACAATATAATAAATAAAGCCTTAATGGCTTGTTGAGATCCACAATGAATGGCATTTAAACAGTTTTCATGAGCTGCAAGGACAAGTATTGCAATGAACAAAGCATATTCAAAGCAACCTATGGAGACATAAAAGTATAAGTGGCAAACAAACAATTAAGCATAAATATTTTATCAGTTTTGCATGTGAAGTAATCTCACATCTAATAATCATGCTTTCTGTTCACATTCACTCTATTTCATCCCCTGCACTCTCTCTTTCTAATGCATCTCTGTGCTCAATAGGGTAATCACATATGGTTCCCTGAGATACATCATTTACTGCATATGCCAAGGTTTAATGCTGTCCCTAATTGAATTACTTTCTGTTTTGAATGGCAGGCACTACTGATTCTACTTATGTTTAGTATTCTGCACAAAGATTAGTGCAAAACAATACAGTATAGCTTTATCTCAGTCATTCGTTCAGTTTGTTTTATTGGGACCTATTTATTTTCAATGAATTTATTTTCCTTTAATTTTCCTTAAGCTCTTTTCTTAACAGTCAATCGAGACTTTTGTGTAACAATGTTTTTCAAATACATTTTTGGGTGACCCATATCATGTTTTGGGCCTGTCCTTGATAATGACCTTTGAATTAGTATTATTTTATTTATTTATGATTATTATTATTGACAGAAATCATGATCTATCCATCAATCCATCCAACCATAAAATCAAAATTTGTCTTTATCATTTATCATTATTTAATGTGCATATATCTGGATGCATTAAAGAAAATTTATTGACTTTTTGTCATATACAGTAGGCTATATATATACACATGCATGTATTAATACAAAATATTAGCCTATTATTAACTTTTTTTCTTTATTAGTAGAAACTAAGTAGGTGAACTAAGCAGCTGTACATTATACTGATGTCATTTCCTCTTCATCAAGTGTTCTATATAAAGCGGCATTGCTGCGGTTGTGATTAGTGACACTGAGGCATTGTGATCTGTGGATCCGGCGAAACAAATAAGAGCAGACGCCTCATGCGCATAATGCATCCATAAATCAGCGAGTATTTTCATTCACTCGGAGGAAAGGAAAGTAGCCTCCTAACGTTCATTCTCTTTCCTCTGGCACGACGGTTCGAACGGTTGCCTGCGCTTCACATTAAGAAAATGATCGCACGAGGATGCGCTGGTCTCGTGGTGCTGGTGAATTTTGGTAAGTGTGCAAGATGTGCAAATGATCACAGTTACGCAATAAGTTGTGGGAATAATAGTGTTATTTTGGATGATGTGTTGTTGATTCTGTACATTTTTTAAATGCGAGCTGTTCCATGGCTCTGTCAGCACCAAGGACAGCGGATAACACTTGCGAGGAACGCAAATGAGCTTTTCACACTTGACATTTGTACGCGTTATTGTGGTTTATAATGTTCCATGGCATGTTAACGTTTGCTAAATTCAGCGCAGTCAGTTTTAATAACCGATTTTCTGAGTAAATGTCGCATGCAGGTCCGGTCTGGTTGTTTTAGAGACATATAAAATATACAGCAAACATAATAATGTGTCTATTAACGCGCTTTCGAGTTTTAGTTTTATATTTTTAAGGGTTTCCCCTCAGATTACACGAAGCGCGTGAAAGTTTCTGCGACTGTACAAAGAAAATTAATATTTAATGAGATAAGAATCGAAGCTGTTTATGATTGGTTGTCTGTTGCTAAACGACTTCGCCGTGAGAGTTGCTTAAGTCAACACAGGGTTAAGTCTTTGCTAATTTGATTATATCATATTTTGTCATTATTTTGTTGCTCAAAACATTCTCTTACTTCCATGCAGTCTTCTCAGTGCCTGTCTCCCCAGGTCACATGGATGATAAGGATGTGAAGGTACGTATTAGGTGGTATTATTTGAATGTGTATAATGAGGATGCACAGAATGGCATTAGCAATAGTACATGTTGTTAGGAAGTGTGGAGGAAAGCAGCATAAGTGAGACAGTGACTCAACAACACAACTTCAGCCTAGTGACAGCTGGTGCCATGTGTGCCTACTCAGAGGATGCTGCAACTACAGAGGACTGCAAACTGTGCTTTGTCGGGTTGCATTCATTTAACTTATGAGATTATTAGATGCCCTTCTTTGTCCTTGCCAATGAAAAACACTAAGAGAGGGTCTGTTTTAATATTGTCAATCTGCACAAATCTGAGATTTTGGGAAAACGATATCACCAATGTCAAGTTGCAAACAGATGCTGTTCTCCTCAGTAAACTGATAATGCCATTTCAGCAACACTTTGGTCTTACGGAGGGAGGCTGTTTTTCCCTGACAGCAGAGAAATGTTTGACTTTGGGGTAATGTGCAGCCAAACAAATCGGATAGACAAGTGTGTGTGTGTTGGAAATGAAAGCACTGAGGAGGAAATTACATCGATTGAAAGTGTAAGACAGTAAGGATGGTTAAATATGGAAGGCTTTGAGATATTATTGGCAACTGCTGGTACTGTGTGTCCTCTATCACATTGATCTCATGAATGTGTGTAGAGTCCAAATATACACACTCCTATTCGAAAATGACAGGAAAGGCTTTTACATTGTTACACAAAAATTCTCGATCACAGAATAACTACAGAAATGTCCTGTCACATTGATCTCATTTATGTCTATATAATGTATCATATGACATAACTGCTTAAAAATGTCGTGCTGTTCCCTTTCCCAACCTTTTCTTTGTCTTTATATAGGTGATGAAATGCATTGTGGAAGTAATTGCGGATACTCTGTCCAAGCCTCATCCCATTCCCAGCATCCCAGGACTGCCTTGACATTCTCGGCTCTGGTGAGTGCCTGCAATAGTGACACCTGGACTACTGCTATTTCCATATATTTAGCTACACTTGGGTGCACCTCATCCCTATCATCTGCAGTAACCTTCCCAATATGAGAAATATATGCTGTCATTGCTGCTGTGACTGCACGTTTCCTCAAGTTAATGGAGCAAAGTAATTAAAGACTGTAGCAGTCATAGTGTGAAGCTTTGCCGTGCACTGTCCAGAGGTTTTTTTTTCTTTGATACTTTAATAGTTGAAAAATCAATCATTCTTTTCAGGTATTGTTACTGAGATAACGCTTACAACAGTGAAATCAAACACTCTGTGAGAGGCTTTCACAATGAGTCTCAGGACAAAGAAACAAGTGAAGGACAGAGATTGACTGAACGAGAGTAGAGGAGGAGAAATAAGTGGAGAAGTTTTCGGAATTTTAACAGAAACAATGTAAAACATACTAAAAACCAAATATTTTTACCAAAAATGTATGTATTGCTAACAAATTATAATGGTTAAAAAAGGTAAGGTAAGGTGAAAGATTATAATGATATTATGTGAGTATATAATTCACCTTATAATTCAAAACCTAATCATTTGTTGACTTGTATATTTCACAATTTATTGCAAATTATAATTTTTAATTTGTAGAAATTAATATAAGAATAACATATGATTCACTTTTATTGTTCATAGAAATAATAGAAAATAATAAAATAAAAAAATAGAAATAGTTCAAATAAGTTGTTAGTGGATTAAAATTGTATTATTTAAAGGGGTCATATAATGATAAATGCACTTTTAAAAGTTGTCTAAGTCTAAGCAATTGTGGTGTTCAGTTCTTGGATGTATTAACGAACACAGTCATTTTGATGTTCCTAAATGATGAAGTTTTGTTTTCGAAGTGAATATACTCCCGATAGACGTCAATGCCTTCATGTTTGGCAAATCATTTCTCACCAGACTGCTTTATAAACGAGGATCAGTATAAAGCTGGTTTTGCTGAGAAGCTGCTCCTGAAAAAAGAATCAGTACCAACTATTTGTGTCCCTGCTGCACCTCCAGAAGAAGCGAGTGTAAAGTTTTATTAACCCTTATTTTCATCTTTGCAAGTCGTGAAAAAAGTTTTTCATGACCATTAGCTGTAACACCAATCTGTTAATGAACTATCGTTATACATCAGTAAACACAGCGTTCGTATCTCACTAATTGTCGATCTTGTTCTGGACTCCGGTTCAAATTGATACTGTTAGATGTGTCCTCAGAGACTCCACTACCATTTTTTCTCCAAAATACACCCTCAACTGTTGTCAAGGCAACACTTCACGTGTGTTGTGTCAAAACATCCCACAGAACAGAGGCTCATTGTTATTTAAAGACACATGCACTTAAATGGCGTGCTGAAAACAGAGCTGTTTTTGACCAGGTAAAATGAGTGTTTTCTTACAATACTAATGAGGATTTTTAATTAAAGCGTATTACAAACTTTTCATTTAAACCCTTAAAGAATCATATTGACTTGTATAAAAATGGCATTATATGACCCATGCAGTAGTAACTGTAAAAATATATAGACACCAACAAGCCATTCTCTAATGCTTGTCCATTTTACGTCAACTCTGTACAACTCTGTCAACTACAGCTGCTAGTTTTCTACCTTACCTTAAACAGATTGTGAATAAGCCTGGGAGAGAAATAAGACAAGACATTTTGAGAGGGAAAGCGTGGAGGAGAGTGAAAAGCATTGCCACGAAGGGAGCAGCCGACTCTGCGTGCTCTCTTTGTCGGTCAGCAGAAAGTGGAAAAGCTTGACTCAACGTAATTCAACGAAAATCTCTCCTCTCTCCCTCTTTATTGCTTTTACTTTCTCTCTCTTCTGTCTCAGCAGGCCTGATGATTAATAGTGCTGCTCAGACAAGGCAGTACATTTCAGGGCAATTAACACAAATAATGTAAAAATAAAGTAAAGTGCTGACTGCTAAAAAGTAGGAGCTGTGTGTGAGGTGTTCTGTGTATTTTGCAGATGACAGGCTTGTGAGCATCCTGCGCCACCAAAACTTTCTCAGAGAGATGCAAGATATCGCTGTGGAGGGTAAGAGGCAGATTTTGATTGGGACAGCATGAACCAGCTCTGTTTCCTATAGAGAAATGCTAATGGCAGCAGAATGACAGTCAGGTGCTAATGGCTTTTTTGCCAGCATTAGGTCATTTGAAATGTAGAGTTTTGAATTGTATAACACTGCTGAAGAACTCTAAAAGAGAATTCATAGATTCTGTTTATTGCGAAGAAACTTGCCATGTCTACTTGTGACCGTGTCTCCACCAAACTGCTTTTCAGGAGCCAGTGAGAGAGCTCAGAGACACCCAGGCGACACACCTGATCATGTAACCAGCCTCCCTAAAGACATGAAGAAAACTGCTGGTGAGATGAATCCACTTGTTAATTGCCATGATACATGACTCTATACAAGTCTGCTACACCTTTTTTTCTTTATATTATTTTTACATTTCCAGAAAAGTTAGGACATTTTGTAATCTGTAATTTAAAAAAATCTCTCAAACCTTTGTTTAGCTGACAAAAGTACAAAGAAAAGATGTTTTTCCTTGACTGGCCAAGTTCAAGAACAAATTTAGCTTTTGATGGCTGCAACACAATCCAAATGGAGTTGGGACAGAGGCATGTTTACCATTGTTACATCACCTTTCATTTTATTAGTTTGTAAATTGAGGATAATAATTGTTGAAGTTTTGCAAGTGGAATTTTTATGCCAAATCTTGACAATTGCTCAACAGTGCATGATCTGAGTCTCCTTTTCAAATTGGGTCATCCATTTTCAATAAGAGACAGATCTGCACTGCAGGCAGGCAGTCAAGCACACCGGTGAAGAGTGTCTAGAAACCACTCTTTTATCATGTGAAGAATGAGGCCTGGTATTGTCATGCTTCCCAGGAAAGATGTCAACTTAATGGCGGTATAAGTCTCTGTACAATCCCGAATATGCCTTCCACATTAATGGTACCTTCACACATATGCATGTCACCCATGCTGTGTGCACTGAGGCAACCCCATCCCATGACAGATGTTTGCTTTTGCACCTGGTCCCCTTTGTCTTTGGGACTGAGATCTCAATCTGTTTTTTACAAGAACAAGTTGAAACATGGACTCATCTGACCACTGCACACATTCCCACAGTGTGGGCCCAGAGAACTCGGCAGCATCTCTGCATAGAACTGATTTAAAGCTTTGTAGCTTATGCCTTGCAAAACAGAGATTCAATTTCAATGCATTTCTTGATGTAGCCACATACTGTATTAATTGGCAACGGTTTTCCAAAGAACTCCAGAGTCCATGTGTCTACATTTAACACAGTAGGATGATGGTTTCTCATGCATTGCCATCTGAGGGCTCAAAGATTACACCTTGCCCTAGATTCTATCAAAGAAAACAGTCACGTGAAAATTCTACTTTGATTTTGCATTGCTTTTCACATTTCAAAGGACAGAGACAGTCAGGGCTTTTGAATTTGATATGTCAGCATTGAAGTCTGTGGGCACAAGTATGTGGAGGCTTATGTCATTCTGTATTCTGTATTCAGAATTAAATAAACACTGATTGTGTTTTAATATATGCCTTAACAACACACCATCTATATGTGTGTCAGAAAGATTGATCCAAAGAAAAAATATTTAAACAGTTTGTTCCACAGCCTTGCACTTCCATGAAAAGGTACTGTAGCAGAATTCATTATAGGTTAAACAAACATGAAAGGAAACAAAATTGAATAACAGAATAATGCATATTACTTACATTCATACATAAATAATTATTTTTATATTTTATTTTCATAGTTGAACCTTAACCTCAACATAACAATTTACCATTATACAGACGATCAGTCAATGTTGGTTGGCTTGGAGAAACCAAAGGAATTTGCAGAGAAGAGAGGAGCGGGAGATGAGAGCTTCCAGGAGAGTGAGGAGACAGAGCACGGGTCTAAAAAACAGAACCAGATTGCTGAGGAAGAGGAGCGTAAAGAAGATGAGAGTCCTAGCAATTGCATCTCCAACTCTATAAACCCAGAGAAGAAAAGAGAGTCACAGGAGGAGGCGGCAATAAGGGATGAGGGAGAAACAGGAGGAGAAGAAACTTTTCAGCTTGGAAAAAGAAGAGGAAAATGATCCGCCTCGCCATAAAGAGGGTAATGATAAATGTGATATGTGGGATGCCATATGTGCTACTTTCTGAGTTTATATTTGTGTTTAGAACAGCATTCATTATGATATGACATCGCAAGCAGCAATCTTAATGGTGATTAGTTGCAGGGACAGTCCTGACAGGGCCAGTGCTCTGAGGCTTCTCAAATGCAGGGCCCTCCTGCTGAAAAGCTTGTGGTGGCTCAATACCTGGAAACAAGCCACTGCAGATGTACAAATGATAGATGAACAGTGCTTGAATGTGTGCCATCAATCCTGCCACAATGCAAAATACAAAAAAAGAGAGAAAAGTGTCATCTGTTCCAGGCTCCTACACAGCACCAATAGAATACTTTGATGCTCTATACTGACTACATTTCCCAATTAAATTCCTATTCACTCAATGTACTTCGCCCTTGAGACTGTTCTGCCATGCCCTGACCTTTGTGCTTTTTTCTGTTGCTTATAAACATATTAATGGCACAGGTGAAATTACACTATATTCGGCACAAACAGGGCTACCATAATATGTGAGCAACATGTATGTACATGTTTGTATTTTTGAGAGAATATTGTTTATGCGTGGTTATTGAAAAAACTAAAAATGAAAGTTTCTCAAATAAGGCCACAAAACACATACGAAATATGCGTCCACAAGACTTTTGACTAATGGATGTTGTGGCCTAGAGTTTTTTCTTCACAATGATCTGAAAATCATCCTGCCTAATCTTTCACATAAAACTGTGGATAGGGTTAATATGTAAAAAACATTCTTCAACTAAAATGAACTAAAAAATGAAAAATCAAGCCGAAATCTTGTTTTCGTTTCTTTGAAAAAAAGAAAAGAAAAAAAAAACGAATAATGGTACAGTTTTCTCATTTCTGCTTATTTCATTTCAAATTGGAAATCAAATGATTGGATGACTACGGACCGTTTTACTATTCGCATGACCCTGATTTTTAATGAACCTTGTTGGTTTACAGCGAAGTTATCACCTCATTGCTGAGAAATTCAGTAGTGAAGCTGTTTGATTTGTAAAAGTCACGGGCAGTAGGTTGAAAAACTCTTTCTGTTTTCACGCAATTTATCTTTTCTTTACAAAGATTTAAATATGAAGTTCCTACCTCAATAAAAAGCTGTGAGCGAGGGCATACAGGCATGTCTGCCTCATAATACAACATTAAAAAGCTATCTTTGTAAATAAACGTGTTGTCCACCTTGTTGTAGATTGAAATTCAAAGGGGAATCGGATATGCGTGTTTAGACGGTAGGTCGGATGTTCCAGATATTGGAAATGTATCTGAAACCACATTCGGAAGTGGCTCAGATCGGATGCGTAAAAACCAGATCCCATGCAGATTTTTGCATTTACAGTGTTCGAACAAATTACGATCTGTCATATGTGAGTAAAATACAATTTTTTGGCCAGTGTAAACGCCGTCTAAATAACATTTGCAACATTGATGACCTCAAATGACCATAATCCATCCATGATCAGTACAGCTTTAAGCCCAGCAGACTGAACAAATAGCCACAGTGCTCCTGCTAATGATATATTCGATCAATAGCAACATAATCTGTACTCTGAAAAGTGTGAGTACGGGGATGTCCGGGAGAGAATTCATATAAGAGGTTCGAATAACATCAGGAGATCGTGTCTACGACAGGTACAAGGTTAAAAAGAGTCAGTAGGGAGGGATGGTAAATGAAGATTGATGGGGAATTTAGCCGTGCTCCATGAACAGGCCAGTGTGACAGTGCCTCCATCTATGAAATGAAATCCACGCTGTGCTGTGGCTCGCTGAATTGATTCAATAATTGATGTTGGAGGCTGCCCAGATCAGTCAGCTTCCTGCAGCTTGTTAAAAGTGGCCCACAGATCTCAGAGGAATAGGTGAAAAATGCCAGACATTTGGGGTTACTTTAGTGTATTTGTTAATAGAAACAATAATTTGGGAATCTGTGTTCTGTGTAATACAGATAAAATGGCAGAACGAGAGTTTATTTTTCAGGATAAGAGGAATCAAGCAGTGAGTAATGAGTTGGCAAGTGAGAGCTTTTCATTTAAAAGAGTGCTGCTTTTGCTGAAGCTGCACTAAAGTAAATGTGTGTGTGTATGTGTGTAGAATAATAAGAGGGAAAAGAGTGAGATAAAGAGAGATAGAGAAGATATTGTATAGTAATCATAATTTTGCTCTCTTTTATCTGAAGGGGAAACAGCCACAGATGATCTCAAAGCAAATCCTGATGTAAAGCAATCCATCATGGAGGACAGAGAGGAGCACAAGGAAGCTGAAACAGAGAGAACACATTCAAAAGAAGAGCAGGAAGGAGAGGAGGAGGAGAAGAAGAGCGAGGTTGGAGTAAAGCGTCGCGTGAGCAAACTGTCCCAAAAGAGAGTGAGAGACCAGCCCAAAAGTGGATGAACACTGGGAAGTGCCACACCACTCTAAGGAGAGTGAAGATTTGTGGAGGAGCCCAGAGGAGCAGGAGCTGCAGCTCATGGCACGAAACTGAACCACAGGACAAAAGAGATGAAGAGGGCAGCGGCAGCAGGAAGACTGGGGTATGACACCATATTTTCTTAAAGGATCAAATCCCCAAAGTTTTTTCTTTCTTTTTCTGTGCAACACAAAAGTATGGAAGCTTGTTTCCGCCACAGAATAAAAAAGAAAAAAGATAATTGGACTTTTTATCTCACAATTTGAATTTTTCTCACGTTTGTGATTCACATCTCGCAATTCTGCCTTTATTTTCTCAGAATTGCGAGTTATAAAGTCAGAATTGCGTGATATAAAGTTGTAATTGCGTGTTATAAAGTCAAAATTGCGTGATATAAAGTCGAAATTGCGTGATATGAAAGTTGCATAGTTGCATTGTGTAATTAAGTCAGAGTTGCGAGATATAAAGTCAAAATTGCATTGCGTGATATAAAGTTGAAATTGCGTGTTGTAAAGTTAGAATTTTGAAAAATAAACTTTTCTGAGTGGAAAAATAATAAAAATCAAGCCAATTTTTTTCCCTTAGAATTGGCTTAATAACTCGCAATCGCGAGTTTATATTTCAACAATTCTGAGAAAAGATGTCAGAATTTCGACATATAAACTCGCAATTATGTGTTATAAAGTCAGAATTGCGAGATGTAAACTTGCAATTGTGAGAAACAAAAGCAGAATTGTGAGATAAAAAGTCAGAATTGCGATATATAAGTTGCAATTGCGTGTTATAAAGTCAGAATTGCGAGATATAAAGTCAAAATTGCATGATATAAAGTTACATTTGCGTGTAATTAAGTCAGAATTGCAAGATATAAAGTCGAAATTGTGTAATATAAAGTCAGAATTGCATGATATTAAGTCACATTTGCAAGATATAAAGTCAGAATTGATTGATAATAAAGTTCGCAATTGCGTGTTATAAGGTCAGAAATGCATGACATAAAGTCAAAAATTGTGTGTTGTATTAGAATTTTAAGATATAAACTTTTCTGAGGGAAAAAAATCGTAAAAATTCTAAGTAAAAAAATTGGCTTGATAACTCGCAATTGCAAGTTTATATTTCACAATTCTGAGAAAATATGTCAGAATTTCGAGATTTAAACTCGCAATTATGTGTTATAAAGTCAGAATTGCGAGATGTAAATCGCAATTGTGAGAAAAAAGGAATAATTGTGAGATAAAAAGTCTCAATTCCATCCTTTTTTCCTCACAATTGCAACTTTATTTCTCACAATTCTGACTTCATATCTCACAATTGTGAGATAAAAATGCGCAATTATTTATTTATTTATTTTCATTCGTGGCGGAAACAAGCTTTCATTCAAAAGTAGAGTTTACTCTTTCAATAAATCCACGTTTCTCACAAATATTACTGTATATCACACTGTGTAGAATTAAATCTCTATTATTATTCCTAGTTGCTCTGCAAATAGGGTCAGAAAAGTTGTTTTTTGGAAGAAATGAATCCTTTTATTCAGCATGGATGCATTCAATTCATTAAAAGCCTGTCACTTTTACTGAACTGAATGCACCCATGCTGAATAAAAGCATGGATGTCAATTTCAAAAAGAAATTGACAATGTTACTAAAAATTTTGATTGCAAATAAATGTTCTTCTTTTGAACTTAAGCTGCACAACTTAACATTGATAATAATTAGAAATGTTTCCTGAGATCCAAGAATCATGAAGACTAGAGTAATGATGGTGAAAATACAGCTTTCCCTCTACTACAGGAATAAATCACATTTTAAAATATATTATTTTAAACTGTAATAATATTTCACAATATTACTGTTTTTTTAACAAATAAATGCAGCTTTGGTGAGTATAAGAGTCTTCATTTATAAAAAAAAAATCGTACCAACCATAAACCATTCATAAACCATTTTAAACTTCATCAATGTCTTGATTTGTCTCACTTCTGTCATCAGGATGCAGAGATTCGAGAGTCTGGCTGCCATCGAGTCTGAACTAGAAAGTGTGGCTCAGAAACTTCATGATCTGAGACGAGTCTGAGTCGCTCCAGCTCTCCTGCTCTTTCCACTCTGCCCTTCATCTCTACTTCAGTAGAAAGGCATGTAAACATGAGACGAGGCTCTCACCTTTTTGCTCAGTCCACAGCAGCGTAAGCTCTTATCTCGGCACCGCAGATCCCTCCGTGTGTAATATGAACCCTCAAGGTGACTCCTCTGGTGTCAAACATTAAGGTCGCTTCACCTCTCCCAGCTCGTCCGCTTTGCTTTTTCGTGCTTGCTTCCTGAAGAAATTTGGGCATTAAGTACAATAGTAAAATATTTCCTAAAAACTACCCAGAATTATCACACTAGGTTGAAATTTTAAAATACAAATTGTACCTGATATTATGGAGTCTTATGATCCATAGGCAATAATGTTTTTTTTAGGTATGGTGATGACTGTAATTAAATTCTTTTTGGGATTAAAGAAAACAAATAAAGGTAAAAATGAAGCGTTTCAAACTGATTCCATGCACTGTTTAACATGTGAGTCTGAACCAAACCTCAAAACTCCCCCACAACTTATGTCAATACAGCAGACAAACACTGAATCAAATAATTCCCAATGGCTAAGTTTGGTTTTATTGTCCATTGAATTGTTTTATGTTATTTCAGAGGCTCTTTTTTTGTAAAAAAAAGAGATGAAAATAATTAACATATTTACAAAATATACTTCATGTACAAATACAACACAATTTGATAGGGCACAAAACAGACCAACAAACTTGGTTAAAATAGCTAATTTAATTTGTCAATGATTTTGAAGGGATATTTCAGCCAATAATAAACTGTCATTATTAATCAAGGTGATATACTATTATTATTTTGTTGCTTTTTTGTCCATACAATGCTAGTGTTGTTCCCACTGACTTTCACTCTGTGAACCAAAACAGTTGAAATATGTTCCACAGAAGAAAGAAAGTCATACAGGTTTGAAATGAATTCATGAAAGAATTTTCATTTTGGGGTGAGTTTGTTTTCTATTTGCAATCAATAATAATAACCCCTACACAATCTAAGAGCACCTGTCCACGTGAAAAGGACAAAGTTTCAGGACCCTCTAAGATGTAAAATGATTATCCTTAAAAAATCTTACCTTGAGTTTTAAAAAAAAAACAGGCAGAACTTCTCCTGCTGCCGTTTAACAGATGACCTGTCAGCAGATTAGAGCACTAATGGACTTCAAGCTTTCTTAATGGGCCAGAATTTAACATATACTCAAGAAGAGAAGGCTTAGTGCCAGCTGGACACTTATTTAAATAGTGCAATGCCTTACACCCAAATCATGACACCTATTTCCCTTTCAAGTATCTCATTATTATATTAACATTAATAATATTTTCAGATCCTCATGTTCAGTGCAACATTCATAAAAAAAAAAATCATCACATACATTTTCAGGATCAGGTTGCCTGTTTCAAATGAGAAGACAATCAATACACATTTAATCATTTCCAACACAATTCACATTTGGCACAAATGACTTTTCTATACTATACCTACCCTTTAATAAGGCTTTATTTGGTATGTGAAAAGTAATGAAATATTCATATTGCTTTGGCTCTCCGTGTCACTGTGAAGACGTCTCCGCTGCTAAACTGGACCTGCCGTGCTGGTGAAAGTTTGGAGCCATGCAAGCGCCGCCGCAACTCAGTCCTTGATGGGGACCCTTCTTTATCCCTCGCTGTCCATCAACCAACTGCTTTCATTTCCCAGCAAGCCACAGTGCATCCCGCAGGCAACTGAAGGGCTCTGCGCCATCCCGTTCACTCTCGGGTGACCGCAGGCCACTCCGATAGATGCCTGACCTTGCAGGACGCTGGTGAGATGACTCAACAGGTCATTGAAAAACTCGGGCACTCCCTCGTAACCTGGGGGAAAAATTAAAGGTTGTTTTAGATTTCAGTAGTTTATGGGTGAATGCTCTGAGAGGCAGATCAAAAAATGGAAGATATCATCTGTTTGTCTCACTCCTGTGGTGTCACGGGACTCGTTGGATGCACCACTGAGAGATTTCAAAGTGCCATCCCTGCTACATACACAAGATCTCCATGGCAACAAGCGGAGGGAAGGCCAGGTGGCTTTCAAATGTACTGCAAGCCGACAAACACAGCTGTGCCTGCAGCCGATACGAATTAGGGCTTTTATGGCTTTAAATATACTTTTCCCATCCTTTCAAAATGCTCTACACCTTCCTTTGGGACTTTAGAGAAATAATGACATAAAGATGAAAGCAAAATAGCTTTATAGAGTGAAGAGTCTAATTTAGTCACAAAATTATACTATACATATATATATATATATATATATATATATATATATATATATATATACATACACACACACACACGCACACACACACACACACACACACACACACACACACACACACACACATATATATATATATACACACACACACACATATATATATATATATATATATAGTATAAGATTATAATATTATATGTATATATATACACTACCGGTCAAAAGTTTAAGATCGGTAAGATTTTTTATGTTTTTAAAAGAAGTCTCTTCTGCTCACCAAGGCTGCAATTTTTTTATAAAAAAATACACAAAAACACAGTAATATTGTGAAATATTATGACAATTTAAAATGACTTTTTTTATGTCAATATATATTCAAATGTAATTTATTCCTCTGAAAAAAGCTGAATTTTCAGCATCATTACTCCAGTCTTCAGTGTCACATGGTCCATCACAAATCACTCTAATATGATGATTTTATGCTCCAAAAACATGTATGATTATTATCCATGTTGAAAACAGTTTTTAACATTTTTATTTCAGGATTCTTTGATGAATAGAAAGTTCAAAAGAACAGCTTTTATCTGAAATGGAAAGCTTTTGTTACATTAAACACTACCCTTTAAAAAGTTTGGGGTCAGTAAGAATTTGTATTTTATTTTGGGGAAAATAAATAAGAAATCAATACTTCTATTCATCAAGGATGAGTTACATTTATCAAAAGTTACAGTAAAGACATTTATAATGTTAGAAAAGATTCTAATTAAATAAATGCTGTTCTTTGAACTTTCTATTCATCAAAGAATCCTGAAATAAAAAGCATAAAATGAGCATAAAATCATCATATTAGAGTGATTTGTGAAGGATCATGTGACACTGAAGACTGGAGTAATGATGCTGAAAATTCAGCTTTTTTTCAGAGGAATAAATTACATTTTAATATATATTAACATAAAAAAGTCATTTTAAATTGTCATAATATTTCACAATATTACTGTGTTTTTGTGAATTTTTTATCCAAAAAATTGCAGCCTTGGTGAGCAGAAGAGACTTCTTTTAAAAACATAAAAATCTTACAGATCTTAAACTTTTGACCGGTAGATATATATATATATATATATATATATATATATATACATATACATTACTAAACAAAAGGCCTCCTTACTATTCCATACTGACACCATGTGGTCTGTTATTGCATTGCTTTTTTTGGAAGTGGGAATATACAGTAGTTCAGTGCATAAATAACATAAAGATTGTGAGGTACACGTACCTGGGAACGCATTTATATCGATGACGGCGTGCTGGCCCGTCTGGTTGTTGATAATGATGTCAATTCCGAAACAGAGAAATACCGAGGGCCTGTCGTAACCTTCTGGAAATCTTCTGAATGACATCATTTCTGGGTGCCCAGTTCTGGCCCTCCATGTTGTCCCTCTTGAAGAAACCAGAAATGGGACAAAAAGTATGAAAAGCCTGTTTGTTGAACATGGTTATCATTCAGTACGAAAGCCAACACGTTTTATATGTGCTTTTTATATAAACATTTGATATATTCATTTAAATTTGAACAGGTACTGTTTTTAGATTAAAACTAAAATGTCTCAATTGAAGGATTTCGCTCAATGTTTCCAGAAGAGTTTAATTGAAGGAAAGCTTAGCCTTACTTGAGAAATAAATATGAGGCATGTTGACTTACAAAGGTCAGGTGAGACGAGGACTCTGGTTTGGACACATGATGACTGTTAAAAGATATTGCTCTCCTGTCTAGAGAATAAAAACCACACAACTTGTTCAGTTTTAAAATACAGACTATAAACTTTTTACAAAACTTTGGGGTCATCAAGATTTTTTTTAAAGAAATTAATACTTTTATTCAGCAAGGACACATTAAATTGATCAAAAGAGACCTTAAAGATATTTACGCTGTTACACAATATTTCTGTTTAAAATAATTTATATTCATTAATCCATGAATGAAAATTTTTTTAAAAAATATTAGGCAGCACAACTGCTTGGCTTTCAACATTAATAATTATAAAAAATGTATGACAAATATGACACTGAAGACTGGAGTAATGGCTGCTGAAAATTATTTTTGCCAAAATAATAAATGTTATACTACAGTTTTTACTATACTTTTAATCAAAGAAATGCAGCTTTAATATACTGTAAACGTATTAAGATTTTTTTTTAAATGATAGATTTTTTGTCCTTTTAAGCTACATCCATCAGGGGCATCATTCACCAAACCTCACTGACAACAGAGAAGAAAAGCTTTGAGTTGCTTATTTAACGAATACCAGGTCAAAGTCAAAATAAACCACTTTTCTGTAGCGAACGAAAAGGGTCTAAACATCAGGAACATATGTTGACAGAAAGGTCGAGACAGGCTGAGAGGCCTCGCCATCACAAAGAGTTGCTCATGAGTGCCATTAATGTCAATCTCACTTTGTTCTGATACAGCTTTCAAACATAAGGTAACCTTATAAAAAGTTCCAGACTAAGAAGGTTTGTTAGCATATATGCCTGTGTGGATGGTTAAAACTAGCCGTAAGAGACCTGATGTCTAAATTTCTCGACCTGGCACTCTATAAAGTGTTTTTATTGGCTTTGATGCCACCCAATGAACTTGTGTCCCATCTGTGACACACACAGAGTGCAATTTGCATAAAACTGTATACACTATAACATATTTTAAAATATGATTTAATCCTGTGATCGTAAAGCTGGATTTTCAGCATCATTACTCCAGTCTTCAGTGTCACATGATCCTTCAGAAATCATTCTAATATACAGATTTACTGTAACTTTGCATCCTTGCTGAATAAAAGTATTAATTACTTTTAAAAAACAGTGATTTGATTCTTAGTTTGCCTTCTGATTCACTTATCCAGTAAAACACATCAAATACTTTGAATCGTCCATCATAGGGATGTCGGAGTGACTCAACTGACCTGTGGGTCCTGATGGGAAGTTCCTAATGGAGGGTCCGATGTACCACGCTGTAGGCCTCTCCCACTACAAACACCTTATACAGCACTGCATTATGGTTGATAAAGCTCTGGAGGACACATGGGGGCTTTATGTCTTTCAGATCTTCCTCACTAAATATGATGGCCATCTATTGAGCAGAAACCAAATCAACACATTGCAGAGCAGTTTGGTTATAAATGAACATGATATGATACATAAATTCTTGTTGTGATCTTGAAATGAAAGAACAAACGAGAAAACTTTCACGACACTAAAAGAGCCACACCAAAACCCCTGTCCGATCCATGCATGTACCTTTTATCTCCTTTAGCTAAGTAAACCTATTTGCTCACTGTCATAAAACACATGACCGTCAACCTGTTTGCACAAACACAGTCATTCAGCAGTCGGTGGTGACACATTAATCTAGTACACCCCTCACTGTCAACACCGTAAAACTGAGTTAATAGTGTCTTCAAGCAGTATTCTGAAGGAATGCGAGGGATTGGAGACTTTGCCTGTACATTAGTCACTGTGAATCAAAGATACGGTGACCATAATGACGGAGGGTGCACCCCTGTTAATCATCCATGAGGACAAAAGGGTTTGTTGGGAATCGGTGCAATGAGAGCTCTGGGATTACACTTTCTTTATAAGGGATTTTTTAAAAAAAATTTCAGTAGTGAAAAAAAAGATATATATATACCAAAATGCATTTGAAATACATGTATTTTATGCTAAGTATACACTATAAATACATTTACATTTTTAGGCCTGTGTACTTAATATAAATACCCTGCCATTGGTATACTAAATTGATATACTTAAAAGGATAGTTCACCCAAAAATGAAAAATTCTGTCAGTATTTACTCACCCTCATGTTGTTCCAACCCCGTAAGACCTTCGTTCATCTTCGGAACACGAATTAAGAAATATTTTTGATGAAATCTGAGAGCTGGATCACTCCTGCATACTAGTCCATAGGCTTCTTGAGGAATTGAAACTTGCTGGCCTCGAAAAGTTATTAAAGACATCGTTAAAATAGTCCAAGTGACTACAGTGGCTCAATCTTAAGTTTATCAAACGACGAGAACACTTTTTGTGCGCAAAAAACAACAAAAATAACAACTTTATTTCAACTATTCATTTACTTCTCTCTCTGCCTCGAGTCAGGTTACTAGTTTAATAGCGTAAGCTTCTGTTATTGTACGTCACACGCATCACACACATGACCAGCGTCGGCCAATAGTGAGCCTACGTGTGACGTAGCTCTACGCTATCACACTACGTTAACTGACTAGAGGCCCATAGAGAAGGAAGTGAATAGTTGAAATAAAGTCGTTATTTTTGTTTGTTTTTGTGCACAAAAAGTTTCTTGTTGCTTGATAAAGTTAAGATTGAGCCACTGAAGTCACTAGGACTATTTTAACAATGTCTTTAATAACTTTCCGAGGCCAGCAAGTTTCATTCCCTCAAGAAGCCTATGGACTGAGTATGCAGGAGTGATCCAGCTCTCAGATTTCCTCAAAATACTCTTAATTCGTGTTCGAAGATGAACGAAGGTCTTACTGGGTTGGAACAACATGAAGGTGAGTAAATACTGACAGAATTTTCATTTTTGGGTGAACTAACCCTTTAAAGTCTGCTAAATTGGAACCACTAATCTTGTACATAAAGGTTGTATCAGCGATTTCAGGCCCAAACATAAATGATCACATTCATCTTACTCTTTCCTAACGATCCGCTAGCTGCCCGCCCCATAAGCAGGCCATCAAAAAAATGTGTCTCTGTAGGCAGCCTAGGCTCTGAGATCTGCAAACAAAAACAATTGGTTTCACCAACCACTCAAAAACAAAATAAATAGTGTTCCAAGCAGTCACCGACAGGGGGAGGGTGTTGTGAGGCTTTGCACTCGTGCGCGGCCTGCACGCTGAAGTCGGAGCTGAAGAAGAAGCCAGCGTCTATCAACGAACCCATGTTCATTTTTTGAAGGCCTGCTTATGGGGTGGGCAACTAGCGGATCGTTAGGAAATATTAGATGAATGTTATGTGATCATTTATGTTTGAGCCTTTTTTGGGCCTGAAATTGCTGATACAACCTTCAGTTATCTGTGAATAGTGCTTGAAGTCCAACTAAAGATATACCTTTTTACTTTATAAAGTATATTTAATTGTGCTAAAGTGAAACTATTAATAGTATACTTTAGGTACACTTTAAATATCTTGCATTTAAAGACTGATATTATACAGATATCATACTATCCTTACTAATAGTGATATTAAAACAAATGTTAGGTTTTATATTAAGAAATGTGCATTGTGCAATATTGAAGTACTCCAAATAAGGTTTGATTATAATATTTATATCAGTAAGTCTCGAGCGTCGATATGTCGAGTAATTTGTACTATACTTGGTATGAAATAAATGTATTTTAAATAGACATTTTTTCATTTGGTGGATTTTATAAGGCGGAAGTGGCTGTTAAAGGAGAACTCTGGTCAATTTTAACATTGAGCTCATTATTTTTTACATTTGGAGTGCTGTCAGTACAGACAAAAACGACAAAAATCGTTATTGCCTACACCGTGTTATCGTCTTTTTAAAATTCGCACCTGTTGACTTCAATGGGGCAAGTTCTAAACATGCTTTTAGCCTCTTAACATCCTTGATTTGTCATTACAAGTGCACAGCCATGTGAGTTGTGTTATTAAGAGCTGACCACAGGCAATCTGACTGCAGTTGATGTGAAAGATATGAATAAAAATTATGCTAATTCAGCCTGCTCACATACCTCTATTTGCTTCCTGTCTTCATTCTTAAGCTCACAGTAGTCGACTGTCAAGTTCACGTGTGCGATCATTGGTGAATATCATCTCAAACCTACCACTGTGTGGTGTTCTGCATAATATCAGCTCAAATCTGATGTTTGACACAGAGGAGGTTTGAGATGATATTCACCAATGATCGCGCACATAAGATCGACAATCGACTACTGTGGGCTTCCACCGAAAACAGGAAGTAAATACAGGAAGTAAATGAAATACATATTTTTGTATTAATATCTTTCACATCTACTGGAGTCAGATTGACCGTGGTCACTCTTAATAACACCACTCACATGGCTGTGCACTTGTAATGACAAATCAAGGATGTTTAAAACATGCCCCATTGAAGTCAACAGGGTGTGAATTTTAAAAGAATCAATAACGCGGTGTAGGGCAACACCGATTTTTGACGTTTTTGTCTGTACTAACAGCATGATCTTAATTTTAAGTTCTCCTTTAAGATAAGCAAAGAAAATATAGAGTTTCAATTATCATTTTTCAATTGTCAAAAATCGGCCTTTCTTCGGTTCTGTAACTTTACTAAATTGTAAATCCTGCATAAAAAGTTGTGATACCGAAGCTCTAAAATTAATCACTTTAACAAGACACAATTTAACAATAGATATGAATGAAATAACTAAAATCATGTAGCATCTCCTATGTAAAAGACCTGAATGACACAGTGGTCTACAGTACTGTAGCTAATTATGTAAGAGATATGGAAAATAGTGCAGGTTACAGAAGAGTAAAGTCTGGAATGTGCGTCTTCTTACCTCATGGGAGTTAATGCCATGAGCTACCTGGGTTTTGCAGACTGCAATCAAAACAGAAATAGTGTGAAAATGTGTGTCACTCCAGTACACATGGGCAAAAATATAAGAAACAGTTCATCTGAAGTCAAATGGACTGTTGAGAGAAACCCTGCTCTGAATGAGAGGCATGTGTGCAAATCGATGTATAAATTGTCTGATTTTAAAATGGCAAACTTACTGAAAGGAAATGTGATTCCATGTTTGTGGAGTTGCTCCAGAGTCTCAGTGCCACATTCACTCTTGAGAACTATGAACGGAGGTGAGCAGATTCTGTCATCTACAGAAAACACACATTAAAAATACATTTCATACATACAGTGACTTGATACACTTCTGGTTTAACCATACTGGTTTAAAATTCAAATTGACATTGTCAAAAAAAAATGTCAGGGTGATACAACTTCCCAGATGTCATGTTGAAGAAAAAAATAATTATTTAAATCATGCAATTCTTAGTTATTCTTAGTTTGGCATGAACTAGTAATATATTTTTTACTGTAAAATTGTACTACTATTATTTGTAAGATTAAAAAAAAACTAATATTCGAAAAACTTTTTTGGACCAACCAAATATAACAATATCAGATATTTGACAAGGGAAATTATATGTCACATGGTGTGACTCTCCAAAAATGTACAGTATAATATATATAAATTAATGATTCATGATATTTGTCAAAAATAAATAATACTTTTTCCTTGAAAGTATTATTAAACACTTTTCTGAAAATTATTTTTAGGATTAAGTTAGTCACTATGTTTAAAAAAAAGATTAAATTCTATACAATATTTTTAATACTATGAAAGTCAATGGGGTCCATCAAATGTTTGATTACTGACATTATTCAACATATCTTCTTTTGTGTTCAGCAGAAGAAAGAAACTCATACAAGGTTTGATATTGGTGAGTAAATGATGATATAATTTGAATTTTTGGGTGAACTATCACTTTAAACACAGACATGTCAATGTTAAGAAAGCTTTGACAACATCTTCTTCATGGACCTGATCATGTTTGGCCACACTCTGATTTAGTTTGTAAAGATCTGGCAGAAATAAAAGGTGGTGTATTTTCAGTTATTTCTTCAATGTGTTTTGATTTCATCTCACATTCTCTCTAACAGGCCAGACAGACAACATCTTGACAAGATTAACCAGCACACCCTGAGCATAACTCCTGGTAGACACCAAGTTTAGATGGGGATTGTAGCCTGCACACATTTAAAATGATGACTAGACTTTCTACAGGATAATATTACTACCGGATCCATGGAAACATTTATAACTAAACCGCTGGGGAATCTGTGAGTTTTCAGCCTGCTTTTGATCTGCAACCATCAATTCAATCTTATAAACAGCTTCTTTTCCAAGAGCCAAAGTGCAGTATATTTATAGCCCCTCAAAACAGTCGTTTTCTATGTTGAGTCAGTGGCTCAATGCAACTCAGTGAAATAAAGCATCTCATTTCACATTAGACAAGGAACATGAATTAATTTGATCAAACAGGCAGTAACCTTTAAAGCAGCCACAAACGCTGAAGACAGATGTGTGACAATTATGTATAAGATAAAGTGCACTCATGTGGATATGGGTTGATTATGACTCATTATGAAGTCACATGATGAGCACCAATTTACACAAGTTAACTGACACAAGATTAACCCTTCCAAAATAGTGTTGAGCTTTACTGCAAATCCCATGAGTAAGAACATAAATGTACGTCCCGTACTTGTTTTACATTCAAACATGACCAAGACAGCGTGTTGTCCTCTATTAGCTCATGGAAAAAAATGTCTCATTTAACAAAATCAGTCATTGATGACAATTGCTAATAGAGGTAAACATGCATATATTGAGCAATTGAGTTATTTCAAAAAGGATCTTGAGTAATAGAGAGGGTATATGGGCTGTGTTATCTTTCTTTTTCCAGAATCCCTTGCAGTGTTGTCTTGCATAAGCTAATAGACACAGAGGCGGTTGCCTGGTGAATGGGACCGAGAAAATAGTCACTCCCTTTGTGTCCTAAACAGAATCGTCTCTTCCTTAGAGACAGGGGAAGCACCAAGGCGGATGGTTAACTTCACACTAACCCTCAGCTGACACTCCTTTACCCACACGTCTCTCGGGAGAACATTGATGATATGGTTTTAATTGGCCAACATCGGCTTCTCTGATCTGAATACAAGAGATTTTTCCCTGAACGATTTTGAAAGCCATTTCTATAATGAACACGTGGAGTTTATGCAGCTTGAGTGTGGCTATCATGAAAGCAAAAGAGGGACAAAACAAAGTAGATATCCTATAATTCATGGTAATTTCAATTTATTGACCAAAACCCTCAGGTGGTCTTCGGTTTTGAATTTCTAAAAATCACAGCTTCATTGGAATGTTATGAAACATGGTGACTTTTATGGCATTATGTATGTGAATACAAAAAGCCTAACCACGAGCATGCTAAGTGGTTGTAAAAAAATAGACACACTTGTGGGCTTCGGTCAAAAATGACCCCCATAGGAAATGAATGGGAAATTGACAAAATCACAAGATTTTTAAAAAATAAAAAATCGTTTTTGAGATTGTTTTAACTATATATTAAAATCCATTAAATAATCCACTAAATAAAAAAAAATAAAAAAAGTGTTCATAAACATCTAGGGAATTCACATGCTTCTCCATAGAGAGCTTTACATGCCATCTAATGGTTACACATGATTCTATGATTTTCTCTCTACTGTAACCAGATGGTGCTAATTTTCTTCAAAAAATAGTTTTTTCTGAAGGCCTAGACTCTATATTAAACTAAAATACTGTGTTAATATTTTTTTGAAAAAAAAATAATATATATATATATATATATAGAAAAATATATATATTACAAAAATAGACCATAAATATTGCATAAATATTAATAAATTCAATCAAATTGTCTCAAAATACTAAATTACAAAGAATAAATATTATAGAACCAAAATAAATTGCATTGGTTTTACTGGGATGGAGGAAATTTAATTTTTAGGTGTCCGGTCACTTTTGACCGGGAAGATAACAAGTGTGACTCCGAAACGAAAAGCACCTGAGGGATAAATGGGATCCTGATATCATAGTTTGTAATAAAAATGTACTAAATTCTAAAAGAATGTAAATTGAAACCCCACTGAACACTAGTACTAATCAAACATTTGGGGTTAGTAAGTTTTTTTTTGTTGTTGTTGTTTTGTTTTAATGAATAAATAGTTTTATTTAGTAAGGACACATTAAATTGATCAAAAGTGACCTTTAGAATGCTACAAAAAATTATATTAATATAAGTTTAAATAAGTAAGTATATAAGTTTTGAAGTTTCTATTCATCAACAAATCCTGCAAAATATGTTCGAATTTCTCAAAAGTTCAGCTTTGCCGTCACATAAATAAATTACATTTTAAAATATATTAAAATAGAAAACAGTTATTAAGTTGACAGTTAATGGAACAATATTTCATAATATTTTGATCAAATAAATGCAAGCTTGGTAAGCACAAAAGACTTACTTTAAAAGCTTCTTACAATCCCCCAAATTTTGAATGGTTGTATATAGGTAAATACCAATGTGTGTGAATGTTTAGGTTGAATATTTTGAATAAGAGTGCAGATTGTGATGGAATTCCTTAGGCACTACGACATTCTCACAGCTGGTGATTCTGTTGGCTTGTAGTGAGCCGGCGGGCCTCCTGTTCTTTCTGTGGCCAGTGAATGCAGCGCGCAAGCAGCACAAAGAATGAACGACTCAGCAGCTTTAGGACATAAGCCCTCCATAAGCCTCACACTTCCCCTGCGCAAAGGCAAAAACCTGCCCTCCTCGTGATGGTTCACCCTGAAGAACAAAGGAGGATCTAAAGGCCTGGTTTATAGAACCCTTTACAACATTTAGAATTAGTGGAAATGCTGTAAACGGTCTAAGTCCATTTTCAATTTATTCCTGCACACTAGGGCGGGCTTATCTGAAATGGGGGACACCACTATAATTGGGTCGCCCATCTTTAATAATTGTATTTAGCACAGCTGTACTTTGCGTGATTACGTCACATTCATGTAGTTTTGTGTATCTGTGCTGTAGACAGACCTTGCATGCAGTCTTCAAGTTTATGGATTAGTGTGTATGACTTGCAGCGGTCCAGCAGGGTACGAATGGCTGGAAGAGGGTCCAGAATCACTGTTTCAGGGTGAGCATCTATGTAGTCCTGGAAAAAGAAATCAAAAATTCAACTGAAATGCAATGATTCATATACATATGTTTGAAGCATGACACATTTATGGCTACTTGAGTGGATTTGCTTAGTTACCTGAACACCCTGAACAAGTAGCATCGACTCTGTGACATTCTGGTCAGCATCAACAATGTGGTCGGTCAGCTTGTGGATGATGACATCAAATGGTCCCTGCTTCTCTATTGGCTGGCTCAGATCCAGCTAGACCGGGAAAACAAGGTCAAGAGCTCAGTAAACATCCACGAGACATTTTTCAGCAATAACCCTCTGGGAGAACTCATATGTCAATATATAAATATGCAAACAATGTATATTTGTACAAATGCACCTTTGAGCATTATTTTAAGGAAAATAAGTATGATAAAAAGTGTTCGAAAATTCAGGTGAACAGGTTGAAACAGCATTGATATACTTTGAAATTCCAGTTTTACCACAAAAGTTTGCTAAAGAACAGACGTTTATGACGTGATGCTATTTGTAAAGGTGTGATGTGTACTGTCACTCAGACTAAACTGACTGTTAACTCTGAAAACAAAGTGAATTCTATGTGAGTCAATTTCAATTTGTGGATTATTTTCTGAGACACAACCCCTATAGGTACATGCCATGATTGTGACTCAGATTAACACATCACAACAAGGGAAGGGGAAAGTGTCTGTGTATTTTCAGCCTGTTTTCATTTACCAAACTCAGACTGACATTAGAAAGCTAAATTCACAGCAATGTACTGTAGATTCATAAAATGGTACAGAAACACTATAGTATCTGGTGTATGATGGACAATGCAATGTGTTCTGAAGGCTTTATGTCGTCAACATGAAGAAAGACAGCTTGTGGCACACACATAAAAAAACAGACACATAGGCATTTGTACATGACCTAGGCAGTTAAAAGGGGACGTGGGCATCCCCTAAGTGCACTTGTATTAAAAATACTCCAAAGGCAGCACCCAATAAAGGAATATGGGCTTCCAATGTCTGGAAACATTATAATAGCCAGGCTGATGTGTGACAGTTTGCTTAAACAGACATAAAGAGCGTAGAAGATGACGAAGAGAAAGTGACACACAGATTCCACACAGACACATCATGACAGTTTAGCGAGATGACCCCTCTACTTCCTTTTGTAGCTGATACACATCATCTGATATAAAGCATGACACAGCCATGAGTTACATCACATTAATGTTGTCCTAGCGTTTAAAGAAGCTTTTTAAACAGGCAAATAGCTTTATTGATTCTTGGAAATTGAGGCCTAATTTGCATTGCCATTATCATTCTTCAGTTTCCTCATCTATTTCCTCTGACTAACAGACGTCTTCCTGAAAAACTAAATATATAACTTGCTGTTAACTTATGTTAAACAGTGAGGGGCATGATAACATTACACCAAGTTAAGTGTAAACAAAGGAGGTGATGGCAAACAAAAAAGTCATTTTCTGGGCTTCTGCACAGTTGATTACTCAGTGGCTTAATCAATTACGAGAGTAGGCAGGAATGAAAAAAGAAAATTTAATCAATATTTATAAACTGCCATTCAAAGGTTTGGGGTCAGTAAAGAAAATTAGAAAGAAAAACTTCTTTCTTAAACATTTTTTTTTAAAGAAATGTAAGCATTACATTGAAAGACATTTATAATATTACAAAATATTTCTATTTTAAATAAATGATGTTCTTCTGAACAAACCAAATCGGCTTATTAGAATAATCCCAGAAGAACCATGTGACACTGAAGACATTTATTAAATAATACGTTCAAATTATTAAATATCGTTAATATTTCACGATATTAAATGAATGCTGCCTTGATGAACATAAGAGATTTCCTTCAAAACATTAAAAGATCTTACTGACCCCAAATGTTTAATAAAAATATATACTCTGGCTTTTATATTTTTAAAACAAAAGTGGGTATATGTTCTTGAGAAAGTGTAATTATCTTATCTCTGTGACATGCTGAGACTGCACTTATATATAAATGTACTATGAACCTATAAAATAGTTTAATAAACAAAGTAGGACATGCTGACACAATGACCGACAAATACATGAACTTTTATTGTTGCCCACAGAAAATACACTACCCAAAGCCATAAATCAGTTGAGATATTTAAAACATTAATTTGATGACATGAAGTGATGAAATTCAGCAGTCTCCCCAATGATCGTTTTTAGCGACTTAATGATTTAATGGTCACATTATCTTAATCAAATTAATGACACTCCCCCTGTCTAAAGTGATAAACCCATGGACTGATTGCTAGATTGTGAAGTACTTTGCAGACCATATAAAATCTATGACAGGGTGCAGCTGGGTAGCCTATTGTATGATGTGTAAACAGGTCAAAGTCCATTCTTTACTCTCTTTGGTATCCACGCCCTACATTCTGGTTAGCAAAAAGGTGTTTATTATGCATCCTGGGAGTGGAGAAAACAAAAGCCCTCAGTGTTTCACTCATCCAGACAGTTTCACTGATAAGGGCCTGACTCTAGTAAAGGACCAGAATGAAGGAAAAGGAAGGACATTGGTTTAGTCTTGCAGCCTTCACATGCAAGTCCCAAAATTAAAAAAGGTGACTGTGTTCCCAGAATTTTTAGCATCATAACTAATGCACTTGCATGGCAAAACAGTCAAGAACAATGTTTGTCCATAAACATAATTGAGTTCAATGTTTGCAAGCAAACCTACACTTCATTTTCACTTCAACCAGCTTAGTTTGTTATAAGAGGCCCTTAGGTATCTCAGGGCCACCACAATATAAACATGGTTGACAAGGGCATGTCCTACTGGAATGTGCAAATACTGTCTTCATATATCTGTTAAAAACATTACCACAAAGAGCCAGTCATTTACTCCAAGATAAAGCATTAGATCCAAAAATCTGAAACCACTAATGAAATGTTTTTATTTAGCATTTTTATCATTTAATCGTTTTTAGCTTCATATTGTTCTAGTTTTATGTTTTTGAAAATGAATATTAAATATTGTGCTATCTCAATGTCTTGACATACATTTTGGCTTTTACATCTCTGTGAGTCATGCGTCTAATGATTTATCAATGCCAAGGTGAAGCAAAGGAAAGGTGCCACAAATGCAATAGGATTATTCAACAAATACCCATACTGCTGTCAACTCTCTATCCTTGAGCAATCATGGTGATAGCCTAACTAGAAAAAGTCAGGCAAGAATAGTTCATCGGCACTTAAAATGGGGTACTAATTGTTTTTGTAAGTATTAGAGACCAAGGACATCTGTAGAAGACAAAAATACAACGCTCTTGTCCCTGACAAAGCCAGGTGTTCTTTACTAGATTTTTTTACAGTGCTATTGTTACAGCGTTAATTTTGACAGCAAAATTTGTTTTAGTCTTTCGACTAAAATGCCATTTAGTTTTAGTTATATTTTACATTATTTGACATTTAGTCGACTAAAATCGAATGGGTTTAGTTTAATTGTAATACAAACTGTAATATACTACAGTTTCTACTAGAAAACATCTATTAACATTTGAATATGCAATCCAGACACAGATTTAGCCTAAATCCTGTGACATATAACATGTCATTATTTATTTTAAAAATGAAATAAAACCACTTCTCATAAATAAACAATAACATCTAGCCTTTTTTAATTATATGATATACAGGTGAAACTCGAAAAATTAGAATATCATGCAAAAGTTCTTTTATTTCAGTAATTCAACTTAAAAGGTGAAACTCATATATTAGACTCATTACATGCAAAGTGAGATTTTTCAAACCTTTATGTGTTTATGTGTTTAAGTTTGATGGCTTACAGCTTATGAAAACCCCAAATTCAAAATTAGAAGATTGTGAAAAGGTTTTCATATCTGTAAGGCCATAATCATCATAAAGGCTTGAAATATCTCACTTTGCATGTAATGAGTCTATATAATATATTAGTTTCACCTTTTAAGTTGAATTACTGAAATAAAGGAACGTTTTCACAATACTCAAATTTTTCGAAGTTTCACCTGTATGCATTCTTTATAAAAACTTCCATACAACATTCAACATTCTTTCAAGAAGATACGTTTTTCGTATATATTTAATAAAGATTAATCCTTATTAAAGCTCTTAAAGTTATTCAGTCGAAAAACATTAAGTGATTTTCTCTTTTCCTTTTGTTATTTGATTAACATAAATGACGGATAGCAGCAGGTTATTTGACTGCTGTCACTTTAAGGCTGAATGCACATATCAAATACACTGATAAACATCCAATGGTTTAGATTCACCAAAGACATAACCAATTGTGTTTATGTGAACACTCACCAAAATGGACATTTTTACATAATTTTGTGTGTATTTGTCCAGTCAAGTGCAAAAAGATAAGAGAGTTCAGTACTTGTGCGCTGCCTAAGAAACATCGTCACACTTTTTCAGATTTATACATGTTTGCTCTTCTCTTCCTCCAAGACGTTTACATTTGTGAACATTTTATGAGACATGCAGCATATGCTAACTTATGTCCTGCCGGGTAGATGAGGATGTTGCAGTTCAAATGTGCACATATACCATGTAGGACATAATTCTAAACGGATCTCTTCTTGATAAAGATTTCGTCTTGATAAAAATGTCAATCGATTTTAATCATAGAAGTTTGTCATTCATAGGTTATTTTTATTTAGTTATGAAAAAATGTCATTGACGAAAATTACAACGAAACTTATTCATTGACAAAAAAGGACAGATTGGGTTTAATGTACAAAAAATCATTCTCTTGACTGAAGCCAAGTATGCTAGATTAAGCAGGAACAAATGCCAGACTTAACGACCTCTGTGTACTCTGCTATCCCACTGCACTAATGTCCATGTCCTTAAAAATAACATACAGTACAAACTATTAAGGCAATGCTTCAGCTTAGACTGATCAGCCTGATACAAACTGTATTAGCCAAGAAAAGGCTAATCAGTGCAATTTCCATGCCATTTTATAAAGGCAAACTTATGTTTGCCGGCTATATTAGGCACTGGCTGAGAACCTTTTGATGCAAAAAACCATATTACTGGCATTTATTCAATGGCAAAGATAAGTAAAACAGCCACAAAAAAGTTCATGCAATGACAGTATGAGCATTAATAATATGGCACTATTATTATACAATAAATGCAGAATACCACCTGCACGTATAGGTGACTATGTGTCTAGTAACGCAATGCAAGTAACAGTTACAGTACGTAATACTCTGATGGTGATATTTCCAATTTAAGTGTCCCCAGGCATAATAGCTTCATTAACATTTAATGAAAGGCGCGTTTGTAATGTTTAGAACAGCTGCTGACAAGCGTATTGTGGCACCGACCTGCCATGGAAAATACATTTAAAAGAAAAAAATGTCAAAAGAGTCTCTTACCTGGATCATCTCTATGCCTTGTTTCCTGGAAAACAGAGGAAAACAAACTATGAATATTTTATATCGATTCCATGTGACATGCAGTCAGAGCATTGTTGTCTTGCATACTAAACTACATTTTATTATGGAGACAACGCTCAACAAGAGTTGCTCAGTTACTCTTTAGGTTTGGATTGCTGTGTCACACAAATAGGACAGAATTCTCAAATTCCCTCTTCTAAAACAAACACGCACATGCTTAAAATTAGGATTCATTCCTCTCCAATCCCAGCCATTTTCCGATGGTGCATTTATTTAACAATGTGCCTGATTGATCAGTTCTTGTGATGTGAGAATATCTGTATTTTTGTGACTTCATTTAGGTTTAGATTGTCAAGTCCCTGAAAATAACTAAGTGCACATCTGTTTTCAGCAGTTGGCAAACCTGTTGTGATTTAATGAATGACAAGTGAGCCAGAGGTTTGTTTCTAAGTCCTTAGAGCTATTGGTGAAATCACCTCAAGTCCCAAAGGTAAATACACCAGTCAAAAAGAATAACAAATCACTGAACATGTTGCACAAGCTTAGCGAAAATTCCACTGCAAACCGGTTATCTGTAGGTTAAAACATGCTCATAAAAGAAAGCAGATCACGTTACATTAACTCAAAAACACGTAATGTTCGTTCAGAAAAACCATGCGGCCTACGCGCAATATATCATCCTCACAGATATGCATCTAAGGCATGTCCAATGCCTCCCTCAGCAAACAATCATATTGATGAAAATGCAGTGCAGAACTGAATAACCTAGGAAAAAAATTAAGCTGTGAATCAGTTAAGTAACAAGCACAATCTTGCTGCAGAAACTTAGGAATGCATGGAGTCTAAACAGATATGCAAACAATGCAACTTTTAAGTCTGAGGAATTGAAGACTGCCTGGTGCTTATCCAGGTAACCACCAGTGAACTTTGTCCAAACCTTTGTCTTTTTATGACCAAAAATTCCACATATGGTTTTAAAGCCAACTAATTATGAGAATACCAGGACAGTAGTGTACTTTCTTTTTTAAACTAGCAATCTCACAATACGTCAGAAGCAGGGGCTGACAGGTAGATTGACTACATTGATGTCCATGTTTTATGGTTGAAAATGTCATGGGTACAGTGAGATTGTAGGTACATTTCAAATCTATACTGACTTCCATTAGAGTATGGTTTATTAGGGGGAGGCTAGAGAGTTGCAGGAAGAGAGTTCTGTTGGGAGTTCTCTGATTGTTAAGAGAAGTAAAAAACTAGAACAGATGACAGTGAGAAATGGTGAAGAAATAGCTTTATATGTAATGAATTTTTGTTACAGTAAAGTGAGTGAGAGGACATGAGGTGTGATGAATCATGTGTCCTATCTCCTTTTAACACTATATTTCTATACGCCCTTCTTGTTTCAGTTATCTAAAACTAAATTTGTATGTAAAGTTTATTTATAGAGTGCTTTTCACAGATAAAATCACAAAGTGTAACCACAAGAATAATAAAGTATACAATCAATAAAATTAAAAATGGCCCAAAATTAAACCCAGTCAACTAAAAGCTTGTTTAAATAATAATAGGGCCCTATAAAATCCGTTTTATTCTTTCCCAATTTCCATTTAATTTTTTCCCAAATTCCGTTTTTCCGTTTTAATTTTTGCAAATTCCGTTTTTCGTTTTAATTTTTGGGAATTCAATTTTTTTTACCCTTTACTGTTATTTTAGTTGTAAAAAGAGTGTGCTTTTTATTCCATGATAGCAGAAATTATAGGGCCCTATAATAATGTCTTGAGACGCCTTTTAAAATAATCGACAGAGTCGGCCGCACAGATTGACAAAGGTAAGGCGTTCCACAGTCTGGAGGCCACAGCCTGAAAGGACAGGTCTCCCCGGATTTTATAGCGAGTCTTTGGTACCATTAACAGACTCTGGCCAGAGGATCGAAGTGTGCGGTTGGGGAGTAACAAATAAGCAATGTGTGGGGCCTGACCATGTAAAGCTCTAAACGTTAAAACTAATATTTTAAAATCAATACAAAATTTGCTGGGTATCCAGTGTAGGGAGGACAAAATGTGGGATGTGTGACCTTCAGCCAGATCTTGTGCAAAGCCTAGCCGCAGCATTTTAAACCATTTGAAGACACTTTAGAATAGATTTGTTACAAAAAGTAAACTGAGAGTTACAAGAATCTAAGCAGTGAAGAAATAAAAGCATAACCATCTCGAGATCAGAGCATGCTAGAATTACCCTCAATTTTGCAATATTTCTTCGATTATAAAAACAGTTTCTGACCAAAAGTCTAGAATGGCAGTTGACTGGTCAAACCAGACTCCTATATTATTCTGGACAGAGGAGCTCAGAGAACATAGGTTTCGAAGGATGGATGGTATTTTATTGTCTGGGGCAATAATTAGGGTTTCAGTCTTTTTTGAATTTAATTGGAGACAGTTACTAGCAAGCCACGACTTAAAAGAAGAATCCAATAAATCCGTTAGTTTGTGGAACTCAGAGTCATTGAACGAACAATACAACTGTATGTCATCAGCATAAAAATAATATGACACATTGTTAAAATGACTCAACAACTTTCCCAAAGTAGTAGTAAATATAAACTCTATGCACTCATGATTTGACACTTCTCCAGATAGCTCCTCCCAGAAATAAATTATTTTGCTACACTAAATAGCAAGCAGTTTCAATGTTTATTCCTTAAAACTAAATAGTATTGTATTTTTTTGTATTAAGCAATCCAAACTGACCCTTTTTCAATCACTAGGCTAGAAACTATAAAACTATACTTTAGGTACTAGAAACTAGCTTTAGGTACTCATTTTAACTGTGTATTTCAAGAGTATCCCAGTTTTCATATCAGCAAAGAAGGTGCTAGCTATTTAATAGGCTACTTTTGTATGTATTCAGATTGTGTTACCAGAGCCATTTTACTCTTAGTTACGATTTTATGACAAGTAAAAAGCACTTTTAGCGAGATAAGAAACGTTACCGGTCACACTTGGGATATATCTCATGGATCTCTTGGATAAAATGTAGATAGTATCTCTTGAGAGAATCTCTTCGATAGTTAAAACGTAAATAGGCACCAGCAACAAGTGGAACAAACTGAAGTGAATAGTAGCTTATCTACTTAAACTCACAGGTGAAATTGATACTGCTCAATCGAAAAATGTATTTAGTAACATAAATAAATATTAGTTAGTTTAAATGAACAAATATTAAAACAACTTGCCACATGTGTTTTGGATAGACAGATATGTCCGGTTTGTGACTCGCGCCGAGATGCGCTTTACGCACCTGCACAAATCCACGAAGGTCTGGAAACCGAGTTTTTTTATCTTCTTCTCGCTGAGCCAGTATCCAACTCTCTTTCCTTTCACGAACGTCTGCATCTCTGAAGAGAGAGAGAGATAGGCTATGTCAGTCCATAATATGCAGAGTGTATTAGTAAAGAAATCGACCAACATGTGTTTATTGTGAACTAAACGAAAAGCAACTTTGAGTGGTTAATGTAAAAAATACAGAAAATGTCATGACGACGTTTGAACCTACCTGACAGGAATCAATGAGCTCTGGTCAGTTACGAGTCTCGTAAAGTCACAGGTTTAGACTGTCCTCAGTAGTCCATCCAGATTTGCTAGTGCCCTCCAGAATGCGTGTCCCTCTGTCTAAATAGTTGTTCAATTTTATGACAACTTCGTCACATTATTTATATGACAGCAACATGTATCGACATAACAAACACATCATGACACATCAGAGTATGAAACGCGTATGTCCCTTGTCTTACTTCAGAAGTCAAACCCTATATATCCAAAAGGTCTGTCCATTACTTAGCTAGCAATGGTGTCGATTAGCGATGTAATGTTGATTGGCCATTTGGAGGACAGCGACGAAACTTGTTTGCCCAAACACACCCTCTTTCAGAGGCGGGCAGCGGGTTTATCATTGTTCACGGTAAAGCTTGCATTTGTGAGACAACTGCTCCGGGATTCATCATTTATATTTGGTTGTACGTAGCCTACTAAAGTTCAAATCTCTCAAAATAAGAAATGTTTTTAAAAGAGTTTTTAAAAGAGTTTTTAAAGTCATTTCTGTCGACGAGGTAACGTTAACGGTAACCCCAATTATCTAAAACATTTGTAAACAAAACACTATAGTTTTTGTGATAGCCTTAAAATTTATAGTAAAGTTGGGTAGATTACAAATTGTAGACTAGTTATATCTGACTACTTTTTGATTATTAAGCTACTTATATTACTTTTGACCTAACTCGTTAATCACATTAATTTGAATAGGATAATCTTGTACCACACTGATATAAAAATACAAAGAGAAAGAAAATATATTCTTTTGTTATCAACAACATGACGTGAGGTCTAAATATTACGTCATGGTTTCCCAGACTACATGGGGTTCATGATGGAACAGCAGTTTTGTGTGAGAGACGTAATCAAATCATAAAATATAAAAAAATTAATAAATAATCATTTTTAAAATAAAAACAATAAAAATAAAACGTAGCCTACTAAAAGATTCAAATATATTTTATTTGTTTACCTGCATAACCATTAACTGACATCTGAGAACAGTGGAACTTATTTGGATTATTATTTATCATCATTATCTTAATTTTATTATTGACCTACTGTATCTTGTTGACCTACTGTATCTTGTAAGTTAAAGAGGTTCAGCTGACCAAATGGTTGTGACAATTGTGAGAATAACATGTAGCCTAGAGATCATGTAATTATGAGTATTTTAAAACATAATATAATCTAAAACAAGTACCTAATTTTTGGAATCTGATTACGTAATCCAGATTACATATAATCTGTTACTGCCCAGCACTATTGGCAGTATTTTCAAGCTTTGTTGACACACATTCACCATTGCTGATTTCTACTCAGCAGCAAACATTACCTTTCCTGCCTGACAAACGTGTAATCTACCTTTTATGAAAAATTTATATTAGGAACAAGACCAGACCCACCACCAGCATCCTGTGTTTAGGACCAAAAATGATTATTCTTATTTTTCAAAAGAATTGTTAATCTACCCCCATTACCACCATAGCAATTCTAAAAATCATTGTGCAATTTTTATGGTTCCTGTAGAAGGGCGACATAAAGTTGTGGATATTTTACATTAAAATCAAGATGAGCAGCTGATTCAGATAATGAACTGCTCAAAATAAATAAAATAAATAAATAAATAAAAATGAAATCATTGCATGTATGAGAAGAAGGCTCTAGGGGGCAGTAGAGTCCATTGTGAGGTTAATAATGATGTCTCCGAAGATTCACTGGAACTTCCCGGATGTATGCCATTCCAGGAAGTGGGTCCTATGACAACAATCCTGTGACAGGGTTGTGTGTTTTGGATTGAGAAACGTATTGCCCTGAAAATCGCGCAAAATGGATTGATCGTGTGATCACAGTAAGTAACACTCATCGAAATCATGTGTTTAGTCGATATGATGGGGGCGTATTGCTATAAAATGACACACCAGTAACGTTACTAGTCAACAGTTTTAAGAAATCACCATATGGTGTGTGAGCCTTGTGTTTAAAAGACTTCATATTTGTTTCTTCAGTGTTATATTTATATGTAATAATTGGAATAATAATGTGTTTGGTACAACGTTAAAGAAGCTGATTGTTTAGGAAAATGTTTTGAAAAATAAATATTTAATTTACTGTAAGTTACATGTTTTATATTTGATAATAAAAATAATTTTTAATAGTTGTTTACAGTTTAAATTGACAACTTTTCATGTATATTTTCCTGAAACCTAAGCAGTAATCACACCATTGATCACATGGGTTCACAACCATGTAAGACGTATTTGGTTTGTTGTCAGCAGTTGCACTGAATGCATTCTCTGACTTTGTTTTTCCAGAGAAGAGCATGGAGAATGATGAATTTCCGCCAGCGGATGGGGTGGATAGGTGTCGGACTGTACCTGTTGGCCAGTGTCGCTGCAGTGTATTATATATTTGAGATCAGCCAAACATACAACCGACTTGCACTGGCACACGTAGAAAAGGCTTCTGGAGCTCAGACAAAATGGCCGGAGATGCTTCTTCTTCCCTTCTTCAACCTCATGGACAGTGACTCTGAAAATCGAGACTTTCTCCTTCTGCCCTTCTGGGTGTGGGCCACCATTTTCCTCATTCCCTACCTCCAGGTGTTTCTCTTTCGATACTCCTGCACAAGGGCAGACCCCAAGACTGTAGGATACTGTATTCTGCCCATCTGCCTTGCTGTTCTCTGCAACCGTCACCAAACCTTTTCCAAGGCCTCCAATCAGATTAGCAGGCTGCAGTTGATTGACACTTGAACTGTTAAAGATGTGGGATCAGATCTTGGTGCCATACAGATGAGTGATACAAAAGTGCATTTTTAAGACTTGGCCCTGACTTTTGTTGTAGGAATTAAATGAGGACAGTGCTTGGGATTATTTTCTTTGAATTTTTCTTCTTTTTCTGTTAGTCACCTGCAGTTCCAAACCAGTTTTTTTTTAGCTAAAACAAAAAGGAATATAGTCTAACAAGGCTTCCTACTCAAAATGAATGTCAAATTCGGTCTGCATTTTAATCGAAGTAGATTTATAACTGGATCCAGAAGTATTTTCCACGTCAGCTCAGTCTTAAAGTACCTTTTCTAGAAGTTTCATCTTGATTTAGCTGAAACAAAGAAATTAAATTACATATATGAACTTTAAGTAGCCTAAATAGAGGCAATTAAGCCATAGTCCATAATGTGGAGATTGTTGATGGGGCTGCATGAACTACATTTCTAAAGATGGGTAGATTTCCTATAAATCAAAATGAATCAAGGAGTGTAAATGTTTCCATAGTATGAGGTCAGTGGATTGTTATTGTCATTTAAAGCTCCTGCTGTTTGTTCTCAACTCCAGTGGACACTGTATTAGAGGAAAATAAGAAAACTACTGACAGTTTCCCATTTGTTTATAAGTGTCCATCTTTTTACTTGTTTTGAAAATAAAATGCACTCAAATAGAGAACAATGAAAGAATTTGTAATAAAAACTTTTGTATTAATATTACATTTTAATATCAGTATTTTGTTCCAAGAATGATTTTTGACAGCTCTAGTCATGGAAAGATAGAATATTCCTTTTATTTCTTAATTTGTGTTTATTTGACGAATACTAATTCTGTATCAGTGATATTCAAGTGTCCTCAGAGAAAAGACATCTGTGTGTTTCTGCAGTAAGTTCATAATCATGTCTAGTGAAATAGTATACTCAATCTCATGTCGTATTGTTGAGGGATATCAGTATCATTTTACAGCGTGAATAATCTTATCTTGCATAAGAAATGCAAAGGTTATGGGTGTGATAGGTTGTAACGAGTCGGATCATGGGTCTCAACATTTGTTCAGCCTGTGCAACAGATCTAAGTGTTACAATCTTTAAAATCACTTCTTTTGTGGTCACAATGCCTTTAGTTACATGTGGAATGTTTTATTAATTTACAATGCTAAAAAAAGGCAAATTGTTTTTGTCTAAAAGGGCTTGACTGTGAATTTATAATGGTACCTGTTAATTACTTTTCATTGCAATCTTAATACACTGTGGTTTGAAACTACTTTTGATTCTGACAAAAATCAATAAAAAAATGTAATGTGCAGTGCAAATTCTTTTGAAATTGTTACACTGACAAATTATTGTGCAATGGTTTATTATCCTCATTAACTGAAGAAACTTAAGAACTGATGAGATCAATTTGCATCATTTTATAACAGGAAAATTGTAATGACAAAACAATTTCCCCTTTGCACTATTATACTTTTTCTTTTATAGAATATCAAAAATAACATCAGATTTTTTGAATGGAAACAAAATAAAGTAAAATCCCAACACTGTCTTAAACTCACGGCTGTCGTAAAAGTTAAAAGGAGAGCACTTGTGTATAAACACCTTTTTATGTACTAAAGGCCATAACAGAACAATGACAGTTCAAAGGATCATGGCCGTAAGGTCTTTATCCGTTTGTTTGGAGGTTCTGACTTTGACCTTTTTTGGGTGGTCATTCCTGTGGTACTATCCTCTTCGTCACTGTCCTCGTCCTCATCATCATCTATAACATGGGTTCAAAAAGAGAAAGAAAGGTTACAAATAATTAATGTTAACGGTCACCCCTTTAGCACAGACAAAGATTAAAGAAAACATTCAGCAGATTATTGCACTCTTTCCATCATAACTCAAAACAGGGTTTCAAAGGAATATCCAATGTTTAAGCTTTTGACACTGACAGTTAAAAGTCTTAATTGTAATAAGAAGAAGGAAGTAATAAAGTATTATCCTAAGTAACATTAAGTAAATAAAACATAGTTTAAAAACAGAAGGAGCTCGCTGACACCTGCAGTACAATCATTACACAACAATACACACATATTATATAAGGTTTTAGCCACTTTGTAAGTGTTGTTTTGCATTTGTTTATGTTGGTTTGTTTCCCACGAACGACCCCAGTCTTCATTTTAGCATCTTACCATCCAGAACCCCTCTGCTAATGTCCGTTGAACCCTTTTCTTGCTCAACAAGAGCGGTCAAGACTACCGATACATCGGCATTTAATTTCTTGACGCCAGTTAATAGTGATTTCAAATCGCCATCTACTTGTACTGTGAACTGGTTTGTCTGTCCATCTCTGTACTTTAGCTCTCCTTTCAGCTCGCACGCTGCCATATTGAAGATGCACACGGTAGGTAATCCCATATGGGTAACCCGGCTCGGTTGCCAGATCTTACAAGAAATACACGTTTATGCTTGGTTTTACAGACAGGGTTTAGATTAAGCCAGGGGTTGGCCTTAGTTTAATTGGGAGTACTAAGTAATCTAACGTTAAGCATAGAGAATCTAAGTAGCTAGCTAAGAAGAAAAAAAAATTTACTGGTGTGCATCTTGAAAACAAAGCAATGGCACTGACATAATTTAGCCTACTATAGGTCAGTGCAAGTTGCTTTCAGCTAAAACCAACAGTGTAAACAGCTCAAATTTGCATTTTGGTCTGAGGGCTTAAGCCTTGAGCTTCAAACCGGGAGTTCATTTCCATTAATCAGAACCAGAAAATATAAAAAATGGAATGGGATAGAATCTTCAATTCTATTCCATTCTTTTTTATATATTATAATTCTGGTTTGAATTATATTTATGTGAAATATTTTAAATTTTTAAGGGTGTAATTACTAATATTATTAAAAAAAATAATTAATGCAAAAATTAATAATATTAGCAATTACACTCTTTTAAAAAGTTAAAATATTTCACATACACTTGGGCATCTAAATAAAAGCACTGAAGCACAAGTAAACCCTAAAACGTGACTGTATTTTAGACATAGGCCCAAGCCTCCAAAAATCACACGGCCATTTGCATAAAAGACTACTATCAGAGAATATCTAATAATAGACGGGCTCTGCTACTATTAATAATAAGTAGTATAAGTGGACATGGCAACATTGATATACCCTTTAAACCCTGACCCATAGAATTGGCTTCGCGAAATTTTTAAATGTTCGTGTTTACCCAGAACCAGTGATATTATGTGGTATAATGTTTTAAAACACGAGAAAAAAATAACTCGAATTACTGTTTATAATCCCTGCAACTCTCCCGCCAAAACACAATGTATTTGCATAAACCGGAAGCAGCATTGGTTTTGTTATTGTCCCAGTTAATCCTTATAAATTCTTCAGGCTATGTCAAACTGCATGACACATTCACATCTTTTCTTTTTTTAATATTACAGTGGATTCTCTGTCGCAAATAAAACTTGATCTTGTTGGCAGGCCAAGCTTAGTTCCTGTCTCGTTTCGTGCCCTGGAACAGGAACTGGAAAGATTTTTTTGCGCTCGTCTCTTCAAGGATGGCGGCAAATGATGGAGCGGAGGAGGCTACTGTATCTCTGGTGGACGTCCTGGAGGAGGATGAAGAACTGGAGAAACGAAGCCTCCGCGGTCCTGGGAGGCAGCGATTCAGAGAAATGCTCGTATCCAGAGGTTTGACGTGTTAATATGAACACAGCCTTGTCGTATTATATTGTTTTTAGCATGCTGATTATAACTTGACACATGGTATTTTATCTTACCGATGTTATTCTTATAAAGTATTTGTTAGATTGTTTTGGTTTGGGGTTAGCATAATACCTTATGCTTACTTCTTCGATGCAGTGTCATTTTGATTGGAAATAAACCTTATTGCATGAACACATAGTAGCAGCAGTTAAACATCTAACAATAGCATTCAGCAAATGCTTTGCATTTACATTCATATTCATAATTTCTTAGGATGAAAATAAGCTATATGTCTTAAAAACAAGGTAGTTTTCTTGTTGTCCTCACAGGGATATGTGAAGCGTCAGGCTCTGTATGCCTGCAACACCTGTACACCAAAGGGAGGAGAGCCAGCTGGCATCTGTCTGGCATGTTCCTACAAGTGCCATGAAGGTCATGACCTTTTTGAGCTGTATACTAAGAGGTGAATATTGCTACAATAAACCTCTGTAATTTTGCTGGTGCTCTAACCCATTTAAGCAAAGCTGAAATACATATTTTTTAATTTTTATTCATAATATATTTGTCAGCATCATAGGCAATACAAGTTAATCCATGACCTGTCACAAGAAAAATAGGTTTAAAGTCAGCAAGAAATCAAAATGGACAAATTTATTTAATGTAATATTGCAGTATTTATTAAATTAATTATCAATGCATGAGACATGAGATCACAGCAAAGGATCCAATCATGTCCTGCCCTACATTTTTTTTTTCACCCGGACATACGTCACAATAATCGAAGTTAAGACTAGCACAACTTTCGTTTCATGCTGACTTTAATGTAAGGAAAATTCCACATGGAGATCTGGAGAAATCTTAGTAGATAGTTTGGATTAAATTGTGCACATACCTTATTTTAAATCACCTGCAGATGTTATGTTATGCGGAAGCTGCATTCATTATATAAACGTTAATTAATATTACAGGAATTTTCGATGTGATTGTGGAAATGACAAGTTTGGGAAAATGGAGTGCAAGCTATTTGGGGTAAGTTATGTTTTATCAATTAGTTTGAGTTTATGTCTTTCAGTTTTAACTGTAGTGATGGTGATTATTTAAGATTTTCTGTAATGCAGGATAAAGAGAAAAGTGAATTCAGGGAACAAATACAGCCACAATTTTTTTGGCTTGTATTGCACATGTGACAGACCCTACCCAGATCCAGAAGACGAGGTAAAGTGCATTTTAGTTCTTTAGTTTATTCTGTTGCCTATAGTTCTGTTGTCTGATCATATAAAGTATTGCCTACTTTTTAAAATTATTAATCCAAATTCCATTTTGAATTCTTTTTGTGACTGTTCTGTATGTTTGGAGTAGGCGTGTCGGTTTTACAGGCGTTACAACCTGTTCAGGTGTACACTAATGACATTAGGGACTTTAAGCAACAGCTACTGGAAGTAAACTGTTAACTGTTGTAGCCAAAGACCAATAAAGCGAGTGCGCATTCAAAAAGCGATAGCGCCATAGATTTCGGCTCCCTAATGCTAAGAAGCTAACTTTATTTAACATATGCTTAACATTTATGTAAGCTTAAATCATATATTTCAGCGTGAAACTGTTTTTAATTACAAACTTTTATTTTGAAATGTAAGTCAACTACATTAGTTAAAAGTCCCTTTTTGGATATAACGCCCACTTTGGCAGTTAACACCCCATTTTGGATTTCTCTGGCCTGCTGCTATATCTACTTGCTTATAGGCCTATACACAGTATATTTTTATATAGATTATATACTTGTACAAATTTAGAGTGTATTTCTCTCTCCAGGTTGCAGATGAGATGATCCAGTGTATCGTGTGTGAAGACTGGCTCCATGGCCGGGTTAGTTTCAAATCAGATTGTACTCTGGCAGGACCTGAACATGGTTTAGTGTGTGTAGATAAGGAACATTACTTATTGTAAAATGTCTGAAAACATCTATGTGTGTCTCTATCAGCATTTAGGCTGTGTAGTGCCAGACTGTGTGGAACTACAAGAGATGATCTGCGAGTCATGCATGAATAAAACTCCTTTCCTTTGGAGCTATGCTGCAAATATCGCAGGTAATGTTATACTTTTATCTGCTCCCATTTTGCATTTACAGATATTTAGAATGACTGCAAAGTTTTTTTTTAAAGGGAGAGAATTTAATTGTACACTACCACCGTTTAATATTTGGATTAAGATTAACTTTTTTTAATGAATGCTTTTATTCAGCAAAGACGCAATAAATTGATCAAAAGTGGCAGTAGAAATGTATCAGTGTCCACAAAAATATTAGCAACACAACTGATGATTTCTAAAGGATCGTGTGACACTGAAGATTGGGGTAATGGCTTCTTAAATTTTCTTGGCCATCACAGAAATAAATTGCATTTTAAAATATCCAAAAATAGGAAACGGTAATTTTCACAATATGTTTGAATTTTGTAAACAACTAAATTCACTATAGATGGACATAATAGACTTCTATAAAAAAAATCGTATCAACCCCAAACTTTTGACCGGTAATGTACATTAACTTACCATTTGTTAGTTAACATCTTTCACTAAACATTTCTACATTTGTGAAGGCTTATTTTGTCTTGTTTGCATCAGTTACACCCATAACAAAAGTAAGCCCATGCAAAGGAGAAGGGGATGTGAAGGTGGAGGTAGAAAAGGATGAAGAGAGGATAAAAAACGAGAACCAGAAGAACCCTGTAGATGAGAAGGTACTTGCTGTCTGCTGGGTAATGTCTGTCGTCTTGTCTCGGAGTAAGAGGCTGATTCGTGAAATGGCAACTTTTCCATTCATTTCTGTTCAGTCTGTTATATCGCTGAGAGCCTAACTTAATCTCCTTTAAACAACAGATATGCAGTGAACAAGTAAGTTTAGCCTTTGTCTCACCACAAGATGGCAATAGTTATCAGAAAGAGTGTTTTCATTGGGGAATTAATGCATCTCATGCATCATCTGTCTCAAGCCATAAATTGAAGAAAACAAGCTAAATTGAATTTACACCACATTGTTTTGTTGTTGTTGGAAATTATGCCGACCCAGCTGTATGACTGGGGAATATTACATTATTTGAACAATTTACACAGCAAGAGAGGAGAAGATTTGATGACCTTCTCTCTGCTGACAGGTGCAAGTCAACGGGACATCCGCCTGTAAGCGTAAACACCAGGAGGAAGCTGAAGATTCGTCCGAGGAGGGCTCGATGCTCCGGGTGCAGGCTGAGAGAGATGAAGGCTTCGGGGAGGAGCCGGGCTCCTCAGGGTGCCGTGTTCTGGCCGTCTGCCTGGCGCACCAAACTCTGCACCTGCACCGACTGCAAGGTATTACAGACCACATTTACATACATCTCTGCTTTTCCACCTTCGTTAACCGGTGCGATTCTGTAACATTTCATTTAGAATTGGATTATAAGTTGTAATAATTAGGGATGCACCGAATATTGGCCACCGAAAATAGTTTTCGGCCAAAGACTTTTATCACAGAAACAATATGGCCGAAATGTTGTGATGACGTAAACAGAAACTGCGAACTGCACGTGCTTCTCCTGAAGCAACATGTCTGCGGTGTGGACGTATTTCAGTATATCTGATGGTGTCACACCAAACGCGAATAGAGCGTCTGGCTCTATTTGAATGATTTCAATGTTTCATGAAGTCAATGTAAAGATACATTTACACGCGTTTAGAGGTCCTGCGGCCCAATGAGGCCTTTTGCACGGCAGACGCAAATTAAAAATTGTGTGGATAAAATGTGGCGCGTTATACGCGCAAATTATTTTATTTGTTGATTTAAATTTTTTTAATGTAACTCGCTTCTCGTCATCAAGAAAAACCTGCCACTTGACCGCAAGAAAGTAGAATGGGCTTGTCTAGTGTTTTAAATATTTATTCACATTGCACATCTGCGATTCTTGGTGCATTTGTTGTTGTTCTACAGATAACATTTGGGCTATGGCAGTCTTTTGTTTGCACTTGTTTTTATGAGAGAAAATCTCATATAAAAACCTTTCTTCAGGCCTGTAGGGCTGTACATTATTATAAATGTACCCATGAGTGGGTACATTTAGTACATTTAGTTAGAATTTTATTTTATACTGTGCATTGTTGCAATGTGCTAAATAAATATTTGCATAATTTGTAATTGATTTATTCTTTGAAACTTTAATATTAATTTATGCAATTGCAATGCCTTGATTTGAGTAGTTAGTACACAGTCATAGCCATAAATGCAATGGTACTAATAGAATGTCTTGCTATATTTATAACCATATAATTATGTATATAATAATTGACTGATTTATTTTTTGAGAATGAGGATATCGTATTTGTTCCTGGTCTCACGTTAATTGGCTTTGTTTGCTTGCTTAGATACTCTATGCAGACACAGGAGTGTCTTTCCTCACGGATGAGATGGACACTGTCCTGGCGTATGAGAACAAGGGCAAGTCCACAGAACAGGCCGAACAAGCGGGTGGAGCCGAGGGTCGTGACCCCTTGATGTCGGCCTTAAACAACCTGAATCGGGTTCAGCAGCTGGAGATCATCCATGGTTAGTAAGGTTTACTGGCAACTTTATCTGTGTGAAAGCAAAACTTTCCCAATATACTATCAATTCAACTGTGACGTTCCCATTAAATCTTTCCTCAGAATATAATGACATGAAGACGGAACTGAAGGACTATCTGCAGAGATTTGCAGCAGAAGGAAAGGTAGGCTTTCAATATTTATATTTTCAAAAATGTTGAGCTGAAGATAAGTTTGTACAATCTAGTGTTAAATTTCTCCTCTCTTTCCTTGTTTAGGTGGTGACACCTGAGGACATCCGCCAGTTTTTTGAACAGCAGCAAAGCCGTAAGAGACGAAGAGCCAACGCAGGCCAGTACTACTGCAGTTAAAGCGTCTTTCACCCTGACACTTCAAGCATACCAGCTACATCCAACCTTTTTCTCCAGTTTTTTTCCACAGCCATTCCTGGTTTTATAAAATAAACATGCAGTTTAAATTCAGGCCCTCATAAGCTTATTATTTTGACCTTGTATATTTGTGATGTATGAGAGGTTTTGTGTTCCCAAAGATATAGCTGTAATACTTTTCTTGTAATCCTGCCATTCCAAATAGGGGGTTGAATTTGCAATAACGTTCAGCTCACGAGTGGCTCTCTGTGTCCAGAAAGATGCATTATGGAAAGGCACTTCTATAATGTCGTAAAATGGCAATTGCAGTCAATCCTCAGGAGTTCTCTCTTTTAAGCAATTTAAAATGGCGTCGTTACGAACTGAAGAAGGCTATTAGGAAAATCCCAATCACATGACTGCATTCGGTATTAATTGTTCTGAAGAGATGACTAATATTCACATTCATGTATGTCAGGGTAAATAGTTCTACAGCCTATTAGAAAAATCTGTTTAGGAAACACAAACCTATGTAAGTGCTTTTTCAGGTTATTCATTTCAGTCATTGTTGAGATCTAGTAACCCTTTATTTGATCTTGTTTTAACCTGTTTCATGTTTAGATTCTGTTGCTTTTTAATGTCTTACCTTTGAGAAATAAACATGGTAATACATTTGGGCCCTGTGATGTATGTCTTAATTTATCCCACAAACTCTCCATTAAGGTGAAATAGCCTATGCGATTTAGTTGAAGTCAGTAAAGCCAGTTCCTGGAGGGCCACAGCCCTACAGAGTTTAGTTCCAACCCTGCTTCAACACACACACACTTGCAGTTTTCAAATGAGCCTGAAGGACTTGATTAGCTGATCAGGTGTGTTTAATTAGGGTTGAAGCTAAACTCTGCAGGGTTGTGAGTTCCTCCAAGAGTTTGACACCCCTGCTCTAGGGTTTCTAAATTGAATTGAGTTTTAATAACCGATCAGGCTTTACACACCATTTCAAAAGGGTAAAACTAATCAAGGCCAGTTGATAAAAAAAATGCTTGCATATCTATATTCTGTAGCGTGAAACCATTAGTGCACTGTTAAGTGAATTAAAAAGACATATTTGAGTTTGAGAGATTTCATATGCAATGTTATATTGTGATTAAAATGTAATTTAACAAATGAAATTAAATTGTAAAAAAAAAAAAATCCATAAATGTCATGACTGTGGAGTAATAGTAATGGATGTTAACCATTTTAGAAAAAGGGGGAATTTAGTTTTTTTCACATTTTCATCTAATTTTTGATACAGCATCCATTTTTGAAAAATCTAGATTTATGCTAATTTGTCTGTGATGTTAGTCTTTGGTAACACCACAGACATAGAAAAGAGACAACTATTCTCCCTAGGTGGAAATAGGGTGAAGATGAGAAATTAAACACTTTTTCTTAAGAACTGTAATTTTCTTAAAAGTTGCATATTTCTATTAATTAACTAGAAATAAAGTGGTACCACAGGCATAAGTGGTTATCACTAGTTTTTGATTTATATATATAAAAAAATTACATGGCATATTTTAAATACATAGCAATACATTTTATTTATCTTTTAAAAAACTATCTTTTCAAAAAACTTCTAATTTTGCTTCTCGTTAGCCAACGCAATTGAAAACCCTGTTACTGTAGCTTGAGGGAGAGTCTCTGCATCTATAGTCATCTACATAAATGCGCCCAAACAATGTCCTTGTAAGGGCTTTTCAAACAACCTCACTTTTCAAACTTGTTTGCTTTCATGCTTGTGCAAAGCTCCCATTTTAACTAAAGCCAACCATTTAGTTCTCAAAACTAGTTATGCACACAGTCAGGCCTAGACTACATGTGAACGTGTTTCGGACCTCTTGTACTCTGAAATAATTAATTTCTAAATCAACTTTATGTATAGCTTGCTAAATTACCTCCAGAAGTATGTGATTTGGCATAAGTGTGGCTTCAGTTGGTTCTAAATTTAAACGTTAAATTAAGTTCACGAGATGAATTATGACTTCTGCATGAAAATGTATGTTGTTAGTGAACGGAGACCCAGTGTTTTACCCTCCCATTTCCCACTATCTCACTGCTTACCTGGCAGTTCCAATAAATGAAAACAACAAAAACCACCCTACACAAGCGATATAACTCAAAACTATTTATTTCCAAGACATTAGTCACCTAATTGCAGAGTAAATTTCATAACTACACCGGCCAAAGAAAAGAATAGAAAATAGACACTTTCCACAACTCCACAAAAGAATGCTTTTTTGTATGTGTGTGTGTGTATATATATATATGTATATAGATACACACACACACAGTCTCAAATAGATATCGCATGTTTTATATATATTTATAAAAACTTTACACTTTACATACAACAAAACACCATATTTCTGAGGCCTGTGATCAAAGGTACCAAAAATCTTGAAAAATATTGTTTTTTTTCTGAAAGAAAAAAAGAAAAAATAAACATTATGCACACTAAGCGTTGGCTACAGTATTACAAAGAGACGGTTTAACAGAGGTTTGTAGAAAGGGCTTGCATAAGACAAAAGGGGTGTGGAGGAAGCCCAGCCTCAGGCAGGGAAGGCACTAAATCGTCTCCAAAAGAGAGATAGCACAAGAGAGAACCTGGAGATCGTGACTTGTAAGTCTTCAAACACAACTTCCCTTGCCCCTCACACATCCAAAACGCAAACCTTCGGTTCAGTTCAGCCTTGCGGCACTTTGGAGATAAATAACGCAACGCCATGCAAATATACTAAAAGGATTAGGAATGAATGCTTAAGAAAAATGACTCAGCTGGGAAAACTAGAACTGAATAAACAGACACTTCAGTCAAAAATAAACCAATAGAGCCGACAGAGGGCACTATTCCACAACAAGTGTTACACAAACCACCATCAAAAATTTAGTGCAATGGGTACCTTCATCTGTTTTAGCTTTTATTCCTTGGTTTAAGATGGTCAACGAACCCAATACGTTTAGACGATGACAATTGGACGTCAAACAATGGCTAGTTTGAGTTTTACAACACAGACTAAAACAATGATTCGAGCTTCTCATCTGGGAGCTCAAATCCATTTCCAATTCATTCTCTTAACAGTCTCAGGCAAGCAGCCCACAAACCAGACTAAACCCAAATGACAATAAATAGCATTTGTGATAGAAATGTATTAATTATGAGGTCAGTGTGCATCTCAAACGTGAAATAATACCTTCAACTGTGTGCAATGACTTTTGCAGCAATCAGAACCGACCCTCAAAACGATCAGATTGGTGTTTTACAACATGAAATAAATAAAAAGACTTCTCAGCATCTTCAAAATGGCCTGAGTATAGCAGAGGCGAAGGTGATCTAAGGAGTTTTCCTAACCTCCCCCTTAATATTAAGGCATGGCTGGGTCTATACAGGACTAGATCGCTGGGAACGGCATTGACCTCGAGAAATAATGTTCTCCGCTGGCAGGAAAACCTCTGAGTAGCAGCAGTAGGCCTAAATATCCATCTGTCAATTTTGGGTCATGGTTACGCAGCGAGTGTGATTCACTAGAAAGACAAGACAAACCTCAGATCTCCTCTAGGCTGCCTCCAAAGGAAGTGCTGATGCCAATTACTCAATGCTTAGAGTTACAGGTAACAGTCACCTAAAAAATAGCAAACTGAGAATAACCGTTACATTAAAAAAAGAGAGAAAGAGAAATGTCATACCAGAGAAGTCTTTGACCTCAGATGAATTCGAAATGGCAACAGAGGGATCGACCACAGTTAAAAAAATACTGAGTTACTAACCAGAAACACTGAGAATTTACGCCACATCAAAAGGAGAACATGCAAGCTGCTGGTAAAACAATTCGCATGCCAGGTAGGTTCGAATCATTATTGTCATGATCTGCAAAGTAAAATGCTCTGTGAAACAAATCTAGGGTAAAATATTTAAATTATTCTGAATAAAAGTGGTTAATAAATTGGTTCAACTCCTCTTCTTTTTGCTGCAGAATGAGGTCAGGGAAGGTAGGATTAAGTAGGCTGCGACGCATTGCTTACTGAAAGCTGAAACTAGTGTATTATCAAGTTTCCTCATATTCCAAAGGAAAGTTTAAACATGTGCATCAGAAGATTTTCAGGAATCCGATAAGCCTGGCGTAAAGACAACTGTAGAACTACGTCCTTGACATTAAGAGCCAATCTCAGTCGACTTCAACTCTCTGAGGAGATCACTTGTACCAGGGTCTATGCTGGATCTATTTTTGGATTTGACCCTCTGAGGCTTTGCGGGATGGCAAACTGGAGCGCTCCCACTCAGGGTTCATGACTCTTTGAGGGTTGACTCAGAAGTGCACTGCAGTAGGAGTCCAGAAGGACCCATTTGTTGTACTGCGACTGAATCAGCTGGCTAACATTTCTGAACAACTAAGAGTAGATGAACAATAACACACCTGATTGAGTTAATTATCATGTGAGATGGCACAGTCCTCACTTTCTAAACAAAAATGAGCTGTTATGCTGAATCGATCCAAAAGTAGGAGAAGACCCTTAGAAATATGCAAGAAAGTGGAGAAAGATGTATTTCTGGCTGTTGGTTCTGGTCCCTCAGTGATAAATGTTCAAGGTGAGGCTCTAGATATCTAAATAAGTTGATACGACTATAAAGAAGGAAAATCAAATTGACTGAAGTACATGTTGAGAGAAGCTGGTCAGAGGTAGAAAGTCTCTCTGGCACAGATTTGAGATGGAGAACTGCGTTACCCAAGGTGAGGTCTTAAGGCCGTAACTGCAGTAAAGCAGTACTAACCCCTACATCAACTCTTAAGGCTATCTTTATAGGTCAAAATACCTGTGGAGGGATCAACAAAATCAATCGATGATAAATCGGTTCCTTCTATGGTCACAGTCATCAAAGAGTCTGTGTAACTAAGATGAATCTCACGCCGACAGTTTCAATTCAGCTGACAAAGAGAGACGGAAACCTGGGAAATAAAATGCTTTCGAGATTCAACAAGCGACACAAACATCCTCCCCAACCCATCTTTGGTCTAACTTTGAGTTCTTAACAGTCCAAAAAAGAAAATCTGATTGACCATCCAACCAAACCTCAAGCCTTTTACTAGAGTATAAAATATTTCAGCACTTTTGTCTGACAAGAAATAAATGACATTCTCAGTATTTCTCAGTACGTTTGTGCTTTCTTCAGTTCTTGTGCTCCAATGAAAGCACTCAAAGATAGGAACGTGGGATGGATATGACTGAGGATTGTTTGGATATTCAACAGAGGTCCCACCTGGTCTAATAAAACCAGAGATGGTTATATAATAATATTTGAGAGTATGTGAAAATACAGTACCATTACTTGTGGGGAAAGACTATTGTTGATTATTCTAAAGGGAGAGTTCACCCAAAAATGCCAATTCTGTCATCATTTACTTACTCTCATGTTGTTCCAAACCTGTACGAGTTTCAACGATATATTTTGAAGAAGGCTTTTTGTTTGTTTTTTATCCATACAGTGAAAGTCAATAGGGTCCAATGCTGTGGTTTTTGGATCCCAAGCCTTTTATTATATGGACAAAATCTAGAAAAAAAGTCATACAGGTTTGGAACAACATGAATGGTGACAAATTACATTTTTGGGTGAACTAGCCTGCATATTTGTGTCAGTGTGATAATCGAAGGAGTAGGGAGAAGAGAGCAAAATGAGTATTTAGGCTGCCTATTGCACAGTTATTATAGAATACAGAATAAAGGTATTTCAGATGGTAAAAAAAGCTTAAAATAAGTCACTTTTATAGATAGGGTGTGCAGCAGTGTGTGAGATATTGTTTCTTAAAGTGTTGTGTAACAAATCAAACGTAAATCCTCTCAATCTTTGTGTACATGAAACTTTCTAAGATTTCTTTTTTTTTGCAAAGCCTGTTCATGACATCATAATTATTGGTCGTCTGCTGACAGAACTTGCGTAGAAAAGCTAATGAAGGTCTGCTGTCCCACCAAACTAGAGGACTGAGGATGTGGCGTGAGGTTGGTTTGATTGAGATTCCTGTACATTTCCTGGAAGACAAGGCTGATAATGATCAACCTGCTTTTGCCATCTCTCAGGAATGCCAGCAATTGCAGCCTTGGAAAGAGAATCTGAATGCAAAAGAGGGTGCCAAATTTTTTAGTTAAATACACTGAGAATGAATCTGCAGATTTGAGATGTGAAACAGGATAAAACAAAGCTCCATTCACATTTAATGGCACATCTGTGCCATTGTTATGCCTGATATGTTGCCTCATAGGAGACAGGGGATTTCATTTGTTTTCCCTTTTATGTTCCATCTCGGCTCTTAAATTGCCCAGGCTAATGTAAAAGCCGGCAAATGCAGCGGATTACACAAGCTATTACTGCCACTCTGCCCTCGAAAGGAGGAGGAGCCGTTTTTCAAGGACTAGACAAAGTAATGAGTTTGCAACTTATTGCCTTCATGTTTTTTAAATTTACTCCAAAGGAACTAAATCTGTGCATCTAGATAAATATAGATTTTCTCCAGTCATCCTAGTATGTTCAAGGAAATGAAAGTAAATAAAATATACTGTGATATCTGTACATTAATATGCAGCATGTGAGGAAAATATGAGAACCATAATGAATCAGACTAAATCAATTTTGACCTCTTTTCAAGGTGCACACAACCAAACCAAGCTCTCCTCACTCTATACTAGGTTTCAAACCTATCTGGAGCGGTTTAAGTGACATCTCCCTTTAGCATCAGAAAAGCAGCCACTCGAGAGCTTATGGGCGATACTGTCGTCCCTTGAAAGAATACAAAGTGCAGGACTGCTGGTGCCTCACCTGTTTGCTTACACGTAGCATTTAAATTAGTCCTCAGTCTCTTTTTTAATCAGGGGTCAGAGAGCAGACTTCCTGTAGGGGTAGTCGGGTTTGTTGGGTGCTTCGTCTCGGGTCCCCAACCCTCCCTCGTCCCCAGTCCCTACATTCGGCCCTAAGCCCAGCCCAATTCCCTCTGGAGCAGGCCGCGGCCTGTGGGCCATTCCTCATATTGTTCTGTGGAGGGGCCGAGGCCACAGGTGAGGTCCGTCTCATTTACGGGCCGAGACCTCAGCATGGCTTGCGCAACGCCCCCTTGCGAGACAATTGCCAAGTCTCAGTCTCTGTGGAGGCTGTTCCAGCACATCCAAGCGGAGGGATTCGGAAGCCTCCGAGTAGGACGGAGGCGGCGCCCCTCCGACTGCCTGGCGGCCGTGGGTGTAGAGGTCTGGTCCACAGTAGGGAGGCACGTGGCGGCCTGGGAATTCGTAGAGATCTGGGAAGTCAGGCTGCGGGCCCTCGGGCTTGGGTTCGGCTGCATGCCGCTTGCGGGAGGAGTGCAGGTGACGGCTGGAGTAGCTGTGGGACATGGGAGGAGCTGTAGAAATGTGAGGGTGGGCTTCGTGACTCTCCACCTCCATGGAGACCTCCGGAAGTCGTCGTTCCTTTAGGCTCATTGCCGAAACACCCATGGCAATGTCTGGCATGAACTCGTTGATGACAGGCTCCATGTTCTGCAAGAATAAGTTAAAATACAACTGTTATCTCTAGGGAAGCATCATGTACCAGTACCATATTGGCTATCATTCATTATTTTATTATTATTATTATTATTTAATAGGGGTGTAACGATGACCCTCAAGTCATGATTCGATACATATCTGAAAAACTGTTGATTAAAATGCTCAATTTTGTGTTAAATTGTGGGTGTAAATGAATAGGCTTGGACTTGGTGCTTGTAAGCCAATGCACAGGGACAATAGTGACACCAGAATAAACATATTCATGATTCTGAAGCTGAAAACAGAATTTTTTTTAGACGAAAATAATTAATGTATGTCCACCTTTTACTGGTAACATAAGACATTTGACATTATCAGGACACAAATATTCCCCAATTGCATATATTCAACATATATATATATGTAGTACTGACACTAAAACGCTATGCGAGTACTACATATTTTTCACACACAGTAATTATCATTTTATACACAATACATTATTGTCACTATCCACAATACATAGTTGCATTTTTGTATTGCGATATATTGTGAAACAATAATTTAATTTAAACTATATGTCAATGTTGTATGAATAGATGCTAATTTTCCCATTTAGATTATTTAAAACCACTAACAATTTATAACACTGTTGAATCTATTCGAATGATATATTTAAAAATGTAAACAACAGTATATTTAAAGAATTGCAAATATATATAGATAAAATAACAATAATAGTAAATTGCTATTAATAACCATTTGCTTGTCAGGATGAAGATTCCTTCCCCCCTGTGCGTTAGTGCAGTCTGGGGGCAGGGGCTTGGCTCCTGGTGGGTAGACTGGGCTGCCCATTTTTGTAGAGGTCTGCCTATGAAGGAGTGCATGATTGCAGGGGTAGGAGAAAGATCTGGAGGGAGGTTGGCTGGGGACCCGTGGTCTCCAGCCTGCTTTAAACTGCTGCTGGGCATGGCCCGGGGTGGTCGGAGGATGGTAGGGTGGAGGAGGTGGGGGCAGAGGGGGTGGAAGCCCACCAGAGCCTCCAGGTCAGTGAACATACTCTCCACAGCTGGTGTACTGTTGACCCGGCAGCGACCTGACTGGCGCAAGGCCAGAACGGGACTCTCGTCTCCGAAACGCTCCTCAGGAAAGAATTTGTGTGGATTCTAAAACACAGCACACATCAATGTAAGGGCATGTTTGTGCTAGACAAGCTTCGAAAATGAGAGTTAATAGGCTGTCTGGTATGCTGAAGAAGTTTGACTCCTTCCAAGTTTTCCAACATAGGTTGAAAAATTCAGCTTCGACATCAATTTTAAAATAGATCACATGTTGGAATCTCTTTCATTTTTTTCCACTTATACTGATTTTTTTACAAAATCAGTATAAGGCCTGTAAACCCTAGAAAACTAAATTGTATTAATCAAGAGGTGGGGTAAAACTAACTGATATGAAAGTCAGAGTGAGATTCACAGTAGCCATAGCAACTTGTCAGTGCCTTCACTCAAACAGGATGTGCTGGGTTACCTGTAGGAGTTCTGCAGCCCCGTCAGGTAGGCCAAACTCTCGAAGCACACGGATCTGCAGCTCATAACTGACTGTTGCGCCCTCACCACAGTTCAGAGCATACGCTCGCTGCACCTGGTCTGTGTGACGCAGCTCCTGCAGCCTACGGATCATTTCCTTCACTACTGCCAACCTGGGCACTGGGGTGAGAAAGGAAAACACATAACTTAAGTTAGAATAAATGTGTAAATACAGATGAATAAATTCATCAATTAATAATATTGCATATCAGGTCATAAATAAAGATTTATAAAAGATGGGTATATTGAAAACAAAAAGTTTTTTTTAAAATTGGTGTTGAATTTTGTTTTATATAACACCCACAGCATCACAAAGCTTGCCAATATACAAGGCCAATGTTCCCACTCACATTATACATATATATATAAAAATATACATAAACACTGAAATGCTTCTTGAAAACAAACAAGAATATTAACTTGAGAAAACAATGTCTAATGGTTTGATTTATGGGAGTCACAACTACATCTAGATTACATCTAGATTACATCTAGATACTTGGGTGTGAGAGACCCGGGTTCCCAATGTGTCCCTGAGCAAGACACTTAACCCCTAGTTGCTCCAGAGGCGTGCGACCTCTGACACATAGCAATTGTAAGTCAGTTTGCATAAAGGCATCAGCTAGATTAATAAATGTAAATGTAGATTAGGACAGTATATTTGGCTTCTGTGAAATACTGAATTGTGGTGTTTGTGAGTGATTAATTTTATCAAGTATAAACGAGTTTCACACAGATATATAGTAGACATAATGATGGCATTGAAATTGTAGATTGGCTAAAACAATGCATCATTACAATGCATGAATGAGCGCTTAACCCACCTGGTATCTCATTAGCAACCACAGACGGCGGAGCTGTCTGGCTGCCAGCCATTTGCTGGTGGTTGATCACGTGACAGCACTGAGGGACGGCATTGTTCACCATGTAGAGTGTGTCGGGAACATTAGACATACGAACCATGCGCAGCCTAACCAGATCGGTCTGCTCAACCATCATCTCCTCCAGAACCGCCTGGAGGAACACAAATACACAAAGTTTAATGCAAGTCATATAATGAAATGGGTAACTTACTAGGGTTATTCAATAAACCAAGTACCTTTTCAAAATGATTTGATTTTAAGTACAGACTATAAGACTTTAAAATATATAATTCAGAATTAGTGAATTGTAACTTTTCCCATGTCTTCATCTGTTCATTTTAATGTAGCGGTGAAATATTCTACTGTATGTGAGGTAAGAAAGTATATCCTACCTTGGCCTCCTCCACATAAGGAGAGAAGAGCCGTGGGCGGACATAAATGCCAGCACTCTTCTGCCGGAGCCAGGCGTTGGCTTTGCCTCCCTCTGCTGTGGGCAGCATGTCAGAAGGAGGGGTGCTGATCAGACCCCTCTTCATCTGTTAAAGGCAGAGAAAATATTTTACCGACACATGACGAGAGCAGTCAACAAAAGCAATGGTGTATCGGTTTTCTTTATTACTAAATAGTACTGAGAGTCAGCATATATACTCACTCATGCATCCACCAATACTGACATTTTTATCATTTTTATTATTTTTACTCATAGTGTGCTGTTCAGAAAAACAATAGTAACATGTTTCTAATTTGGCTTGTAGTGTCATGACAAATTTCTTATGGAGGATGATGGGTGGTTTCCCAATCATCCTGATCTATATAACACAAATTTTAAAAGGACAAACTATCATTCAAAAGTTTGGGGGGTGTAATTAGTTTTATGGTTTTGAAAAAAGTGTCTTATACTGATATACCAAGGCTGTGTTTATTTGATAAAACAGTTATATTGTTATACAAGTTATATATAGTTATATTGTTACAATTTAAAATAAACATTTTACACATATTAAAATAGAAAATGGTTATTCCTGCAACAGCAAAGCATCGTTACAGTCTTCAGTGTCACATGATCCTTCAGAAATCATTATAATTTGATGCTCAAGAAACATTCCTTATCATCAATGTTGAAAACAGTTGTGCTGCTTAATATTTTTGTGGAATTATTATTAATAATTTATTAGGATTCATTGATGAATAGAAAGTACCGTTTCTCAGGGACAGGGGCTCAAAATGTAAAAAAGGGGCATCAATTACTACAGAGTAATTTCATTATAACAATTATAACAGTATTTATATTGGATGGATGGATGGAATTGTGTGTGTTTAGAAACTAGTGTGACAGCCCCTTAATGTGCCTGTTTAAGCTGTACAAACCAATGACACAAACACACTTACAGTGTCAGAGAGGACCTCACTGTTGGTGGGTAATATGTGCTCAGTTCGGACGCAAGGCAGCAGCAGAGAGAATCTCTTTAAGCTCTTCCAGGTCCAGATCCCTTCTTTTCACACCACGTTTATTCACACTATGTGCAGTACCACTTAACAGGTTAGGCTCTGGGGAACACACAGAAACACACAGTTACACACATATTTAAGTTGGAGGAAAAGGTGGCCCAACTTTTCTAGCCCACAATATAGATTAGACAGTGATGGGTGAGAGGGTGTGTGGTTCCAGAGGATTAGCGGTATCACTATGCAGCTCCACTGGCTGCTACTGTGCCCTTGAGCGAGGAATTAAAGCTCCTCTGTTATAGAAATGCTGCATGGCAATGGACCCTGAATTACTATCTACACCAAATTAGGATCCTGTATAAAGATTGTTAATGACAAAATTAGGTGTTTCCCTTTAGAATGAGTTCTGGGGGAAAAGCAATCAAAGATTGTGCTTATGGTTTGGCACCAGCTATAAACATTTAAGACAGTGTTAGTCTGGGAATTTCTGATTCTGTTGTGTACACAGAGCAAATGTAGACCCAGGTCTGGAGCTGCCAGCCATATGCTACGCTTCTGTACTGCAGAGCACTTGGCCTGCTTTCTCAGTGCTGAGCCAGTCAGAGTCATTACTAGACATTAGGAGGATTGGGGAATAAATCATTAGACTGGCATAGTTTAGACCACCATCTATGGCAAGAGGTGAAACCAGGGACAAATTCAGCGGCACAGAAAAAAGTTTGGGCCAGAGAAAGTGTGCGTGTGCATGTGGAGTAGATGGGGATTAAAGGAATAGTCAGGATTAAAATTTTTGCCTGAACATTATTATTATAACTTTATTCCAAACCTGTATTGACTTGCTTTCATCCAAGGCACACAAAAGTAGTTTAGCAGAATGTCCAAGCTTTTTTTTCATACAACAAATGTGTATGGGCTGTGAAGCTCCAGATATCACCATAAAATCAAGCAATAACTTGTACACAACACTTCAAGTCATACACATGGAATGAGCCATGAAATAATTATTGTAATGAAATATACAGTAGCATTCAAAAGTTTGGGGATAGAAAGTAAAAAAAAAAAAGAAAAAAAAAGAAATTAATAATCTATTCAGGAAGATCAAATGCACAATTGATCAAAACTGACTGTAAAGAAATGTACATTTACATTTATTAATTTAGCAGATTTCTGAAGGGCCATGTGACATTGAACACTGGAGTAATGATGCTGAAAATTCAGCTTTGCATCACAGGAATATATATATTAACATATATTAAAATAGAGAAACAGATTATTGAAATTTTTACTGGAATATTTATTTTATCCAATAATTTGGATAAATTAAATGCAGTCTTGGTGAGCATAAGAAGAGACTTTCAAAGGCATTTTAAAAAATCTTACTGACCCCCAAACTTATGAATTATAGTATATAAATATTTTTGTGTTTTATAAAAAAAACAAAACATATAAGGTTTGATATGAAGGTGACTAAATAGATGACATAATATTCATATTTGGATGAACTATTCCTTTAATGTGTATCTAGTGATAAATGTCTGTGTGTGATACCTCTATCGGCCATCCTCTTGATGAGCTGGTGTTCGCCCCACTTCACAACATACTTGAGGATGTCCTGTTCACTGGCCTGTGAAGAGGGGAGAAGAACAGTATAAGTTACTGAATTTAGCCAAGGCTGAAGGAAACTGGTGCATGCAAGCTTAAAGGGCATATTGCACTTTCTTTTTTCCTTCAAAAATAATATATAACCTTGTATGAAAATACCATATGAAAAAATGAATGCATGATTTAAAATGGTTTTGCAAGACATAAGGGTAGTAGAGAATGTGATGGTTTCCTAGACTGTGTTGAAAAAACGCCTTTTTTTCAACATTGCATGAGAGGGAGTTGTTTGCTGGGCTCTGCATTTGCTCAGTGCAGAGTAGGTTGGTATTAAGTAGGAGCGGTCGTGGTTCAGTGTGTTTAGGTAGTTATTGTATTTCAATTTTCCATCGTCATGGTAAATGAATGTGAATTATAGCCTGTCAGGACATCGAGTCCACAGGTTTCAGAACAAGAAAAGGACGGCGCTTTCTTCTGTGCCTGGGTGCATTTTGTATAGGTGAAGAGACGGGACTTCACTTCTGCTTTCGAAAAACGCGCTAGTGTGTAGTGTTCACTTTAGACCGGATGAGAATAATCCCGGCGATATGTTTGAGTTCAACATGGGATGCCGAAGCAAGAACCAAGTGAGACTCCGGGCTGGTGCGGTTTCTTCGGATGCACACCGTCACAGCACCTTCATTGAGTCCGCCCGGTCTGTCGTCAGCATGTGGTTTGACCGTGGGAGGAAACATGATGGTTACGGGTTTGTCAAAGATCACTTAGTGTACATCTGCATTTTGTAAAACACAAGTACAATTTTCTCCAGAAGCCTTAAAGGGTTAGATCACTCAAAAATGAAATGTCTGTCAGTAATTACTCACCCTCCTGTTGTTCCAACCCCGTAAGACTTTCATTCATCTTCGGAACACAAATTAAGATATTTTTGATTAAATCCGAGAGCTGGATCACTTCATAGGCTTCTAAGGGATTGAAACTTGCGAGCCCAGAAAAATGATTAAAGACATAGTTAAAATAGTCCAAGAGACTACAATGGCTCAATCTAAAGTTTATCAAGCGACGAAACAAAAAAACAAAAAAAAATAACAACTTTATTCAACTATTAATTTCTTTCTCTGTGGGCCTCAGGTTAGTTCACATAGTTTAACTGCTCAGCGCTTCTGGTTGTACTTCTCAGATTTAAGAAAAAATATCTTAATTTGTGTTCCGAAGATGAATGAAAATCTAACAACATAAGGGTGAGTAATTATTGACAGAATTTTCATTTTTGGGTGAACGATCCCTTTAATAGCGTTTTAAAAGTATATGTTTAAAGAGAATCTAGTTCCATTATTTTCCTATGCACTGACTCCCTGGGTATTCTAACCTGCGATATGTCCTTTAATACAAGCACATTTAATACAACAGAACAATCTCAAAACCAAAAACAGGATATATAAAACCGATGTATTTCATAGCAGCAAGTCCTGCAGGTGCCAGGTGAAACCTGAGAAAAATGATTTTGCTATCTTATCTCTTACTGGGAATATTGCACAGCCAAAATCTCATTTCATTCCTCGACAGAAGCCGATCCAGGTTTAATGGACATTCGTTTATCCCTCAAACTAAATTAAATTTTTTAATATCAGTCCTTTCCTTTTTTCCTAAATTGTATTTTTTGGGCTTTTTCCCTTTTTAATGGTACAAGAGAATGCAGACAGGAACTTTGGGGGCAAGGGAGAGAAAGGGGGAACGGGATTACGAAGGAATGATTCACCCAAAAATGAAAATTTGCTGTTAATTTCCACACCCTCAGGCCATCTAAGATGTAGGTGTAATTTTTTCTTCAGTAACAGTAAAGAAGATTTTTAACTGAAACCGTTGTCCTAGGTGATTCATATAATGCAATTCAATGAATACAGTAACTTTGAGAATCAAAAACCATATCCACAGCCTCTGCAAGTTTGTCCTGAGCATATTCATGGCAGTCTGTTGGTGAGCTTCCTGTTCGCGTAATGACGTATGGGCAGCAGCTCAGACACTGGAAATGTGTAAAAAGTCAATCTCCCTGATTGAGAGCATGCAAGCGGAATGAAATCATTTTTATATAGGTTGCGGCTTCCAGGATAAGCAAATAAGTACTACTTAGATGAACACGCATCTTCCCTCTCTTTTATAAACAAACAGCTTCAGGTCACGTCTGAGTTGCTCCTGCGCAAAAGTCATTATGCGACACAAAGCTCGTGGTTCATAGTTCAGACTGTCATGAACACACTCAAGACCTTTTGCAGAGGCTGTGCATTACAGGTAATTATGTTGTAAATAGTGTTCAGTTTCTTGCACAGACCAATCGTTTAGCTTCATAAGACCTCAACATATGGCCAGGAGCCACGGGTATTAATTTTGTTTATTGTTTTTTGACTCTCAAAGTGACTGTATCCATTGGCTTGCATTATATGAATCACCAAGGATTACGGTTTCAGTTAAAAACTTCTTTACTGTTCAACTGAAGAAGAAAAAAATACACATATCTTGAATGGCCTGAGGGTGAGGAAATGAACAGCAAATTTTAATTTTTGGGTGAACTATCCAATCCATTTAGCCCTTGATCTCTGTGAACCAACAACTCTTAACTTGACCAAGCCCACAGAACTTTTCGATAACTTTGATTCAGATTGATTAGCAATTGCATTTTCTAGCTAATGAAATGTAAATTTGAGCATAACTACTACAAAACTTGTACATTCATTAGGCATTACAATGACTAAAGATTTAATTAACTTCCATCTCATTTCCAGACCTGTTAAAAAAGCTTAAAATTCACTGATATTTACAGGTCTTCCATGATCATGACAATGAATCAATCAGTTCCCCCTTTTTTGAGGGATAGTATATCTGTCAAACCAACACTATAGTCATGTTCATGTTTGTTTACAAATTCTCAGTCACTAGAGGGATTAGATTATTTCAACAGGCTTGACCCGAGGTAGAGTAAGCAAAGACTTGTAAACGTTGAAGAGCTAGCACACATGAGTGTGAAGGCGCTAACAGACTTCTGTGTGCCAGGGCAAATCCCAGATGGGGTTACAGCTCTCTATACAAGCTCACCGAAGAGACGTAAGGGGGTCATCGGATACAGATAACTAATATGTCCAAAAACAAAAGCAGGTGTGACCTTCAACAGAACAGAAGCCCTGATCAACAGAGATCGATAAACAGACTGATACTGACACTCTGCTGTCTGAAATAGATAGGCCTTAAGCCCTGCATTGATTTGTGGATTGAAATAAACACAATTTTCCCAATAGTGCAATATGATGCAGAGCAGTTACCCTGAATTACCCCTGTTTCCAGAGAGAAAATAAGCTTGACCTTGTCATAAAAGCACAAAAATCACATGTAACGACCTTGTAGTGAAGTTCTTTAAAAGATTACACTAGAAAATTCTATTTAATTCAATCGGACCAACATTTCCCAAACGTTTTCCCAGGGAACCTTTTTTTGACAACTCATATCCCATTAAAAACAGCACCAGGTTTTTTTTTTGCAAACATGAATATATTTTGTAAAGAGCAAGTCTGAGGATCTAATCATATGTCCTGTGTTAACAACCCCTTATTCTTCATGTTTCAGTTAACAAAAGTGAATTTTTCACTTATAAAGATTGATTATTTGAAACACAATCCGCTCCCATAAATTGGGAAGTCATGAACTGGACAATCTTGCACTGGGAAATCTGAAAATAACTCAGGGTGAATTGGTGTATGGTCATCACCTGCAGATAATCAGACTGAATGGCCGCCAGCAGGTGCTCCTTGCTTAGCTCGTAGAGGACGTCGGAGGTCATGACCTGGCTGAACTCCTCGCACAGGAAGTGCATGGCCTGCCGATGAACCCATTTGGAGCCATAGGGCTGTGCGCTCCACTTCAGGATGGCCACCACAGAGTCTAGCGAGATGCTGTCTGCCACAATGTCTTCACAGCCTAAGACGAATAAACAAAGACATTGCATTTAATTAGGTATAAACACAGAGCTTCAGCTGCTCTTAAACATACAAATCTGTTTCCAAACATAGTTAATCAAGATTTTGAAACAAAAAACATGGGTGGTCGAGATGCTCTTAGAATAGGGCACTATCTTTATCTGCCCTCTATCCAACTATAATATAACACTTCAAAAGGTAAAACTGATTCCTTAAATACACAAAGAATATATTCTATCACAATAGAATATGCAGATATGTCTAAAATATTAATGAAAATGTATGCATTTAAATGTCACTGTGGGAACCGATGAATAATTTACCCAATTATTCACAACTAAAACACTCCTTTATGCTGCTTCAAACTGTGCCTTGAATTACTGATTTGATCTGTTTTGTCTCTTCCATTCAATTCTTTCGGTCTCCTTTGCCAGTCATTAAAGATCGAATGTCAAAGGAGAGGCATTCAGTGCAGTTTAATCAGTAAATACCGCGTTTTTTTCTTTTTTTGCTGTGCTTGATACAAAGACCCATGGAGCAGTGGAGAATTTCAACTCCAATGGAATAATCCAAGCCAAGCATCTCTAGAAAGCAAGCTTGGTTTTCCCTTTCTAACATGAATTATGATAAATTCAGGTTCAACAATAGTTTATTTACAGAATTGTGAAGATTTGTTGCATTATACCCGACGCAAAATATGAATCAAAAGTAACAGTAAAGACTATTTAAAAATAAATGCTGGTCTTTTGAACTTTCAATTTATCAAAGACTTCTGGGGAAAAAAATTTGTTAAGCAGCAACTATTTTCAATATTGATAATAAGAAAAGTCTCTTGAGCATCAAATCAACATTAGAATGATTTCTGAAGGATCAAGTGACATTGAAGACTGGAGTAATGACAACTGAAAATTCAGCTTTGACATCACAGAAATAAATTCAATTTAGAATATTTTTAAATGGGAAAAAGTTCATTTAAATTTCATAATATTAGTTTTTGCTGTATTTTTTATTAAATAAATGTAACTGAAGCATTGCAGTATAAATCATTATACATCTTTAATAGAATTGGCAATGGAATAGACATTCTGCCTAATAATTCACGTCAAGCAACAAAGAAGAACAAAAAAAATAACATGGTGATGGAATGGGGTGAGAAAATGACAACATTTTCATTATTGTGTGAACTACTCCTTTAAGTGTTCAGGCACACTGTGCTGATCAGAACTATTAAATATTCAACTGGATGGATGCCTGCGTCAGAGCAGACGCCTCTCTCAAAGCTCTGGAGACAATTACATTTTCGATCTACATATTTTGTAAGTAAAATCAGTTTTTTAAGACTCCGTGCAAACACTCATATGATGTTTAAGAAGACAAATAAAAGACAACAAGCATTAGTAGTCTTTTATAACACCAACACAACTTGTATCTTATGTCTCCAAATATATGGTCACCATTGTTTTATGTGAGAGTGTCATTTATATATTTATTTATTAAACATTTTGAAATGTCTATGGCATCCCCACATTTCATTTTGCATAGTCAGACCTTTGCCTAACAACATAAGGTGTCGGCTCTATAGCCACTGCAATTGGTCAAGGAACGGCCACTAATTAAAGAAGAGGCCAGAGATGTAAAGTGACCAATCACAGTTTTGTTTTGTTCAACATCCTGTTAAGAAGCAGGTACATGTTGCTACAATAACAGAACAAAATGGGATCTCTTGGGAATCCAAAGGTTACTTGGCCAAGCTTCGGAAAATAATACTTTTCCCCTATGTCACCGTTAAACATGCAAACATCTACTGTAAATTCAACAAAATTTAAACAAAACACTTGATGTCTTAAAGTTTCTATGCCAAAAATTTGTAAACGAACATAAAAAAGACTAGTGTTGGTTTTGACAAATATACTATGCCTAAAAAGGAGGATTAACTGATTGATTCAGCCTGCAAAGTGCTAAGGTGTATTGTTTAGCTGTCTGAAACCTAATGACAATGTCTTCTCTTTTGTTATGGGCACCATGTAGCCTGAGGATGGCGGCTCACACGTCAAGAGTGGCACTGTGACTGCATCTGTTCCACTGCATGGCAAGAAACCATTTAGCATACAGCAGCAAAGCAGTGCAGAGCATTCCCTCATAAACCCGTCCCAGTTAATTATAATCTCTGCTCACAGAGCCATAAGCTTGTCATTTTCCAAAAACAGCATCATATTAGCCTCTAGGGGGATGTCACCCAGCATCCAAAAATCTCATCATTCTTTATTGACTTTGTGATCAATGTGTAGATTGTTCACGTTAGTCATGAACACAGAGAAACAAATCAATGCGAGTTAATGAAAGTTAATGATTAGGTCAGAGTTGAATTCAAACCCCAAGAATGATTGCAGAACTTACACCAAGGTGTTAATAATTATTTAAACATGAGACGAGTGTCCTAAATTGAGACCAGAAACAAAAGTCTGAAAAACAATAGCAATGCATGGCAGGGAAGACTTAGCACAAACAACATACAGTGTTTTCCACTCAAAAGGAAAGCCAAGTGCAGAAGATTTGATGGTAATGAGTCCAGAGCAAACGCAGCAGATTTCATCAGTCCTTCAAATGTTATTTTGTGGACTCATCTCCTTACCATATCTATGACTTGGGAAATGCAGAAAAAAATGTTTTTGTTTTTTTTCAAACAGCCTCTCAATGATTCTTAACATTGGGAATGAAAACATCTGTTAAAATTAACAGCACAAAATTTACACTAAACTGCTAAAAATGTTAATGGATTAGTGGGATCTACACTACACAAATAAAAGATGCAATGCAAAAAGTAAAACTAATTTAAAAATTAAATCACAAGCAAGAGGTGTAGTAATAAACATACTGAATGTGTTTTAGAACTAATTAAGAATTAAAAAAAAACTGTTTTTCTCTGAAGAAACACATTTTGTCAAGGACTCAAGAACAACAAGGCCACGTGATGTGAAATACCTAATGCTAGTCTAAGAGCTCATTTTACAGTCAGAGTACACCTGATATTGGAGGACCACCGCAACAGAGGAAGGGAGCAGACACAGTGAAGGACCAATCATTAGGGTATCTATTAGCCTTGAACAAGTGCAGTACCCCAATTACCTAGCCAGAGCCCCAGAGCTTGATTTAAGGGGTAGACAGGCTAATAGACAGAGAGGAGTGAGCCAGTCAGGGAGAGAAACTGCAACATGCTGAGAGGAAGAAAAATGGGAGAAGGAGTAAAGATTAGGAGGGTAAATGTCAAAAAGGACAGAGATAGTGGAAAATTAGCCCGTTCTGTGTGACTGAATGTGAAAGATTGAAATTGCTGAAAGATACAGAGATGAAAATGAGAAGCAAAGAGTGAAGGAGCCCCAGAGAGGTGCTAGGTTAAAATTCTCCATGACCTTTCAGACAAGCTGTAACAGACAGAATCATTACAGAGCAGACAGTCTCTCATAGGTTTAATGGAAACACCACCAGCAATCTGTGTTAATACTAATCAGAATGGTGCCTTGGGGGCAGGAAGTGTTTCTGTACTGAGTTTGAAACACACTCTAAAGGACATCTGACTGAACCACAAGCATCAAAGCATTGGCATTTCAAAAGTACTCTCTCTCCAAAGATATAGACCTGTTCTCTCTAGGAACAGAGCCCAGCGTTGACAGTGGTGACAGTGTTTGTTACCCGCACAAGATTGTTGTTATTCCCTTCCCTTGATTTTTTTATTACAATTTTATTTCGGTCAACTTCAAAAAGAAATTTACAAACAAACATGAAACAAAAGTGAAATTACAGTATAAACAGTAATAAAAACACAAAAGAAAAGAAAAGTTGCTTGACCGAAAGGGTTACGATCTAAGTCACCCAAGTCATCTTGCGTAAAGAATAACTAAAAGAAAGGAAAGCTAAATTTATTCAGCTTTGTATATTGTAATCTTTCAATTTCTTAAAGCTGCCTATAGATTTACATGTTTTTAGTTCATCAGAGACTATTCCACAATTTAACCCTCTGAACAGACAGGCATCTCTGTTTAACATTTGTTCTGATCTGTGGTTTATTGAACATGAGTGCCCGAGTTCATAAGGAGTAGATTTCATTTAAAATGTTGTGCATTTTATCAGAACAAAATGTGAAGATGTTAAATAATGAATAAGCCATAAGAAAAATCTGAGGGATCCACCATATTAATGTTAGACATTAATTTATTGATAGTCGATATTCTTTACTAAATTGTACGCTCATTTGGTCTATTTTTACATTTAGATTACCAATGTCATCATCTAACCATCATGCCTTGTTACCACTGTGCAGGCTGGTGGTGGTGGCGTAATGGTGTGGGGGATGTTTTCTTGGCACACTTTAGGCCCCTTAGTGACAATTGGGCATCGTTTAAATGCCACGGCCTACCTGAGCATTGTTTCTGACCATGTCCACCTCTTTATGGCCACCATGTTCCCATCCTCTGATGACTACCTCTAGCGGGATAATGCACCATGTCACAAAGCTCGAATCATTACAAATTGGTTTTTTGAACATGACAATGAGTTCACTGTACTAAAATGGCCTCCACAGTCACCAGATCTCAACCCAATAGAGCATATTTGGGATGTGTTGGAACAGGAGCTTTGTGCCCTGGATGTGCATCCCACAAATCTCCATCAACTGCAAGATGCCATCCTATCAATATGGGCCAACATTTCTAAAAAAATGCTTTCAGCACCTTGTTGAATCAATGTCACATAGAATTAAGGCAGTTCTGAAGGCGAGAGGTGGTCAAACACAATATATTACTATGGTGTTCCTATAATCCTTTACTGTAGGTGAGTGTATATATATATAAAAAAAAAATAATTGTGGGCGGTTCTTATCTATGTTCAGTAAGCACATTGCATTATTTTCATGAAAAATAACCTGCAATTTACAATTTAAAGTATACATTGAGAGTCTAAAAAGCTTTGGGGAAAAAAAAGAGATCACAAAGACCTTGCTTTATGGAATTTTGAAATGCTTCTGCAGTCCAATTTTCATTTTTAGATAATGATGAAATATCAAAGGATCCTTTTAAAACCATTCAACTTAATGACCAGTGACACAAAACTGCAAGTGGAACAAAGAATGAAAAATACAAATGAACACATACTGGAGCACACAAAAGGTTTTCAGTTTGTGAATAATTTCTCTCTTTATCCCCAGATGTCTCTTTTTCAAATGAGAAGCAATGCATTTTTTAAAGGTGCTGAGAACTGGAAGAAATGTGCACAGCTCTCTCTAGCTCCCACCCTGCAGGCCCATCAATGCAGCATTTCATTTGCACAACAGAATAGACCTATGGCACGCCACGCTGTCAGTTAATGTTATCGTCACAGGCGCAGTGTCACGCTTAGTCCTGTGTCACTCGGTCTCTCAGTTCATTCACGGCTTAAACCCTCACCAAAACTTCTAGTCGGCCTATTTCCATCACACTGTTAGATGACGGTCTCATGTGCTAGTCAAGTAGTCAGATATCTGTTCTGTACCACCACTTTGCATCATCTTATTTATCCTGTAAGATACTGATTAGATGCAAATTTTTCACCCCGAGGTCCACTTAGTTAGCTAGGTTTCCTGCACCAAAGAGCAGTCATTTAGCTTTACAGGAGCAATTACGACCCTCTCTCTGACTATTAGAATTAAACAGGCTGTTTAATTTGCTAATGCACTTTAAGACTAATATGTAAATGATCTCTGTTACAATTGAGAGTGACAGTACTCTGAGGTTAGCCAATGTCATTCATTGCGTTGGGCCAAGTGCCAAGTTACTGAATAGCTGTTAATGTAAATGCGTGTCTAATATGTTAATTTGCACATGATTGTGACATCACAACCATACCCATTTCTGAGTGGCCCATTTTTTTAACTTACATCAAATGGTCTGGATGGACTATGAAGGGAGCATTGCATTGTGAATGTTGCATTAAAGGAATTCGCACACCTGAAATATTCTGTTGAATTAAAATTCTGTTTTTACTTCTATTTTTCTGTTTACCCAAGAATCCTGAAAAAGAATGTTCAGAATGTTTCTTGAGCATCAAATCATCATATTAGAATGATTTCTGAAGAATCATGTGACTGAAGACTGGACTAATGGCTACTGAAAATTTTGCGTCACAATTTGAGTGATAAATTTCATTTTTAAATATATTAAAGTTATTAATAAATTATATATCATTTTAAATAGATTTTAATATTATTTTATGTATTTTTGATCAAATAAAATGCACCCTTTGTGAGCAATAATGACTAAATAATAATTAAATAATACTAAATATTATTCATTGAAAATCCTGTCCTTCACACTGCTTTCAAATCTCATTGGCATTTTCATTTAATTCAAAATAGTCAAATTATTTAAAAATGCCCACTAGACACAAGAATCAATGAAGGGCCGGATTTAACTCTTTTTGTAACATAGGTAAAATAAATTGTTTGATTTTAAATTATTGAGGGTACCGTGTTTAAATACATTTTGGTACCGTGACAACCCTAATTACATGTAGAATCGAACTACAACTGATCACCATGGTATTAGGGCTGCACGATATTGGAAAAAAATGAAAACTTTCAGTCTATGGTGGTTAAACGTTGTTATTAATCGACGAATCACATGCATTCCGAAGCGGGGGCAGCTGACCCGTACGGATCACTATGTTCCCTATACTTGATATCGCACATCCTGATATTGGACTATTGCGGATGCATATCATGATATCTATGCTAAAACAATGTATCATGCACCCCAACATGGTATCATGAAACAAAATGTATTACTCTTTTCTACAATGTATTTCCTAAGAGATACCAAAGATAAATGATACAAGTCAGCTTATTTAGTTTATGAAACGCATAACTTCAGGTCGCTAGTACATTGGGCAAGACTTTGTTACTTTCACTGCAGCTACCTGTTAACGTTTTCTCTTGACGTCAATTTTGAGAGCAATGAGAAGGGCAATCACATGACTTTTGATCTTCGTTGTTATGAAAACGATTGTGCTCCTTTTATTTGATTGACTTACGTGAGCCCAAAAAAGCGAGCACATCTCTCATGCTTCTTTACTCTCAAAGAAAAGTAATTTTTCTATAAAAGTGTCTATTACGGACACTTTACAGACAAACATTTAGGAAAGTTCTCTCCATACACAACTGATACCAGTTATTGGCACCACCACATGTCGACTTAAAATTAATTGCTTAGGTTTAACAAAGAGGTTAACAAGATCCACAGCTGCAGGAGTTGATTTCCTGCAGTTAGTGTGAACAAGTGATTTTCCTCTGCAGAGTCGGTTCCAGACCAATGGGTGGCTTTTTATCAACGTGTATCTGTCTGGTCAGCACATTAATTATCTTTGCCATGTACCATCCACTGGCTGGCTGCTGACTGGTGTAAAATGACTGCTGTGCCTCCATTTCCTAGAGGTCATCGCCACCTTTGTCTCCCACCTGGGGCTATCAACACACATGCACTGAAATGACCTCTATGATTGCTTGTTTTCAGTGCCGAGTACTCCATCTTGGGCTTTCTTTGACTGATGGAGGACTAACTTATCCTTACAAAACAAACAAGCAAATGCAAATGCGGTAATGTGGAATCATAAAATTGTGTGATGAAAATCTCATGCATAACATTGTACCATATAAAAATTGCTGTTCAAAACTACCAGGAGTAGCCAACAAGTTTTCTGACTATAATCAGATAAGTTTGTAAAAAATTAACTCAAATCAAATCAAAGTCAGGGTTGCACAAGCAATTTGTTTTTAATTGCCATGCTGGAAAAAAAAAACATCTAGAATTGATGTGGCAAATGGTGCAGCATGTTCAGGAAGAAAACAAGCCCTCCTGAGATCATCATCGCTATGCTGACAGGACTGAATCGGATCGCTATCTGTTACAAACCACAGCTGACCAATGGGTCATAAGGATCAGCTGACACGGACACTGCAGACCTGTGCAGTAGATTTAGCAATTGAAATGATGGGTGGCTCTCTGAAAAACATATCTTTGCATTGCATAGCTGAAGCCCATCACTTTCTGCTGTAAATAGCGATAAACTGGATAATTCACAATAGGGGCCCTATTTCAGTACTAATCCACTGGCAGATTTGGGCAAGGCAGCAGATATAAATTAGATGTAAATTACATTGAGAAACTACTTCAGATACCACTCAAGGAAGTTATTTCTTCCTCCAGTGAGTAGGGATAATTTTATATCGTCAGTAGAAATTTGATGGTGAAATAAAATTCTAGTAACAGTGAATATAGCAATGATTTTAAAGCCTTTTTATTTGATCATTAAGTTTCCAAAAGACCATGTAATGACCAAAGAGATTCGTGATACTCATCGTCTCATGACTTTTAAATCAGAAGCATTATATTAACATTCCCAAACGGACTGAACTCAAATCCCTCAAATGTTCAAAAACAGTTCTGGAGTGGTATTTTTCATGTATTAATATGCAAATCAATAGGGAAATTGGTTATACTGGTGCATACACTAATGTCTGAAGGTTTGGGGTTAGAATGATTTTATGTTTTTGAAAAAAAGTATCTTGCTCACCAAGGCTAGAACTTGGAAATCTTTACAAATGCTTTAGTTGGCTTATAACGTTCATCTGGGAATGCAATATGTGCCATTTGCGTTTTAATGTCCACATTTTCTGGTTTAAGAAATAAGAGTGGCTGTAGCATTTCTTTCATAAAGTAGTAGCCAAATATTAAAGATTAAGTGGACAAATAAGTTACATTTTTGGCCAATATTAAAAAAGGATTTGAGCTGTAAAGTGTAACAACAATCACCAGGCAATTGGCACCCTCTGCAGGCATTTGTTATAAAACGTTATGTCTTTTAAAAGTGTTGTTCAATAAAACTAAACGATTGCTTGCCTTATTTGAACAAATTATTATTGCCTCATTGTTATTATATAAGTATTTTGAGTCATTTTAAAGGCTATTGTTTGCTTAGGTTTATTTTTAGAACCAGATTTTTATTTTATTTACATTACTCGATTAATCGTCAAAATAGTTGACCGCTTACTCTAACAAAATAATAGTTAGTGACAGCCCTAATTATTTTATGAAAAATTATTACAATATTATTAAAATAACAGTTTTCTATTTAATAAATTTTAAAATCCAATGCATTCCTGTGATGGCAAAACTGAATTTTCAGTAAACATAACTCTTAAGTATCACGTGATCCTTCAGAAATCATTTTATGCTGATTAAGTGCTCAAGAAAAATGTCTTATTATTAATGAAGTTTAAAACAGTAATCATTTTGTGGAAACTTAAATTTTTTCTGAATTTTATTATAGAAACCTTATATTTATTTTTATCCAATGACCAAACCAAGCCTAACCAATTAGCACAGCTCAACCACTAAGAATTGGCTTAATAAACAGTCATTTTTAGAAACTACAGACTCCGAATATTATTCATAAATCAATAGCTGAACCTTGCAGTAAACATAGAAAATAAGAAATGAGAAATTTAAATCTAAAATGCAAGTGTTGAGGTGGGTGACCTATTCTTCTATCTCCTGCCATAACTGCACAAAGTAAATAGTGTTTAATATAGGGCTTCTTCAGAAAGTCGGCCCTGAAGCGGATTTATGTAACTTTGTTCATTATTAACTATACACTACTAACAACAGGAACAATTCTACATTCCTTAGAAACCCTGTTTCCTTAAGTAATATTAATATAAGCAGAATTGGATGAGGGTATTGAGAGCAGAGCATAGGTTGCAGTACATCAATGTTGGGTACATATGGGAGTCTCTCACAAACAGTAATCCCAACATGAGGCAAAAAAACTACAGCACCTTGTCCTCGTCCCTTGACAGCTTGTGAATTAATCAAGCAGTAAACAAAGCTGGGTGATTGTGGAGCAAAGAGACGAAACAAAAGAGAAAGAGCAGAAATAATGGATAAAATTGAGGCTAAGACTTACCTTGAGCAAGCATGCTGAACTCCAAGAAGAGGGCAATGTGGTAGAGCTCCATGGCCTCTTCGGCTCGGCTCATGCATCCTCTCCCAGCCACTAGCGCCTGAACTTCACCAAGACTGCCTTCAGAAGGGCTCCGCGCAGCACCATGGAAAGGTCAACCGCATCCGTGTACATGCAGTGCAAGACCACTCTGGCATATTTCTTGGGAATTATGGATTCGTCGAGGATAATACGGGTGGGGGTTTGTAGAGTGCGCTCAGTGATCTCCTCACCCGAGCGGATGCGTCTTTGCAGAAGGTTGCGGAAGAAGGGTGAGCGCGCTGAGAGCACTGCCTTATGGGCCCTTAGCTCCTCATCAGGCAAGCTGTGGCTCACCCCTGCATTTCCACTCCCCATGCCGCTAGGAGAGGGTCCACCTGCTCCGAAGGCCTCCACCAGCTCAGAGTCCGAGGAAAAGCTCAGCAGCGAGTCAAAATACGGCATGTGCTCACAGAGGTTTCGCATGTCGGCTTCTAAGGTGTTGGGCGTACCAAACTCCTCGCTCAGTCTCACCAGCACATCTACGTTCTGCAACCTCACGTCCTCCGAGCCCAGTTCACCTGTGTAGAGGTAATGCAGCAACGAGGAGAACATGGGCGCATCCATGCCCGCGGTCCCAACATCCAACAACACCTCAGCCCCATAACCTGGTGACGACGAAAGCAGGGTTTTGAAAAACGGGCAGCGGGCGGCCAAAACAGCACGATGTGCTGGGAAGCAGGAATCCTGGAAAATCAGGTCCACGTCGGTGCAGTACTTGTGCTGATAAAGGGTGGCCAAATCACGTTGCAGTGTGCGAGCCTCGGGCCGGGCCAGACCCGCCTGTAGACTGAGCTCTTTGAGTGCAGCCGTGCCCTCATACTCCTCCACCAGGGCGTTGACATCACGCACATCCCACCCCGAGAGGAGCTCACGCATCTGTCGCGCATGGTCGGCTGAACGACTGGACTTGCGTCGCTTAATGAACCTCCTCTTGAGCGTAGCCAAACTGGAGCTCTTTTTCTTCTTGTCCTGAGGTTTTTCAGGGCCATGTTCTAGGCTGTAGAGCTTGGACTCGCCGCCATAACCCTGTGGTGCATAGGAAGCGCCTAGTGACAAAAGAAACACGCCGTGTAAGAGTCAGGATGTCTTAAAATTTGTCACCAGGAAAATATGCATTGTAAGGTCTGCCTATATCTCTATAACAGACAACCATTGGTATTAGACAAAAAAAGAAAAAAGGAAGTTGTGTGCTGTTTTTTTTAAGAAAATAAAACATTCAAAAAGTTTAAGGGTGCTATATGTAACTTTTCTTCCAAAATGAATCCCTTTTTTATTGCCTGAGTGTGAAGGGATTGTAATCACACATTACAATGATCCACTTGTCAGATTTTGCTATTACTTCTGAAGGCCAGTATTCCTATTTCTAAGGGAAGTCTCCGGGTCGGATTTTCTGCGAAATCCATCGGATGTGACTGATTTCAGATATGCTGAAATAATGGTAAACTATAATGAAATAGCAAGGTAAACTACAACATATGAGACATGAAATAAATACAAAAGACTGTTCCGGGATAGCAAAAATAGGTGCTTTAGGATGTAACTTATTTTATGTACTAGACCTACCGTCTAAGGTCACTCATCCCACTACTATCGTATTGTTTATAATACACATTTCCAGACACGTTCAGTACATTAATGATACTTCCTACGATCTTACTGTCACACTGAAATCGTTCAGTCGTTTACATTATCATGTTATACATTCACCTATGTTGACATTATGTGAAAGATATACAAATATTTTGTAAAATGCCTGATGCTAGATAACACCACAAATGTAATGTTATCATGGCATGAGCATGGAGCATTAGTTCAACGTCAAGCTGATAGCAGCCTATTATTGTAATGTGCAGTGGAAGTTTACATGAGTTTCCAGCATGTCGTGTGATGCTTTCTCCGGTGTGTTGAAAGTCTCAATGTGGCCGTGTACCATGAGTGCTCGCTCTTGTGTTCGAGCTTGCGCAAGAGCATGAGCGCTCTTGTAAAAATTGATTGCAATCTGAAACATCATCTATAGAGGCCGCTAAAAATACATATAGCACCTTTAAATTTTTTAATACTGCATGCAAGAGATCACTACTTGACATAGCACTGCATAAACAATTCCAATTTCAAAAAGGAAAGTATGCATCCCCAAACCACTTAATGTCTACTTTTAATGTCCCCTCTAAATCTCTAAATTTCCACCTGCCAAAAAAGGAAACTATGAAGTCATCTAATGTCCTCCCCAGCAAGGCTAATATGTCCCTGACGACACTTTATGTCTCAATCCAATGTTCCATTTCTCATTGTAGGCCCACTGTCATGCATGGCTTAGCGTTTTGAAAGCACCATTACTTTACTGATCTCACAGACAGCAAAGACATGAACATATTAACATCAGACTATGCTGTTAAAGCCAGACTCCGTGGGATACTGGGGGGGGGTGAATAAATAAATAAATAAAACCCACACGAAGCAACTGCTGACAGTTGTGATACAATTTCCAAGCCTTTAAATTAATACAGACAATATGTTACAGTGAAAGAATATGAAGACTGGTGAAGTCAATAATTTAATGAGAATCTTTTTCTCTGTGCTGTTGAACTGTTTCTAAACATGATCATTGACTTTTTATTTTTTTTAAAGAACTGTTTAATATTCTAGTCAAAGAAGAACTTCTGTCTTTTAGAGAGATTTCCTTTTCTTGTAATTTAAAAACACATCATATTGCAAGGTGATTTGAAGAGTTTAGGTCTTGTATTCCGCTGACATATGCAATCGGATAGCCAAAAAAAGATAATAGTGCTCAGGCTGTCAGACCTTTTATATTGTCATCGATCCTAGTAGTTGCTCAACTATGAAGGACAAATACAGTCTCTCTGTAACGGCATTCGTATGAGAGTTTACCTATGAAGGTCTGCTGGGTCTGTGGGTTACCCCCGAATCGAGGGGAGCACGAGTGAGGGTAGCTGGAGGCATTCACACCCATCCTCTCCCCTTCTTCCTCCTCTTAGTCACCCTGCAGGATCATTCCGTTCGAGCGTCGACAGTAGCTCACCGCTCCACTCAAACAGACCTATGTGAATGTGACGACACTGCACCGATGTCCGTCATTCCTGGGCAAGAGAGAGAGGAAAGGGGGAGAGTTAATACATAAAAAGTCGAACAAGATAGTCTATTTAGGTAAGCATAACAAAAAAATTAACACTTAATATAATATAACTACTTATATTAAAGCAATAAATATAATATCTCTTATTAAACTAAATTACAATAAAATATTTTTTGAAAAAGTAACAAAGGTTAAATGGAATTGAACTGTTCTTGTTCAATGAAAAGAAACAAAATGAACAATGCAACCAAATCAAACAGACTACATAGGAAGAGCTTTGATGTTTACTTCTGCCCTTGAAGGCCATTACAATACTGCTGGAGGATTCTGACTTATTCAAACCCTCCCACTGATGTCATGCTAATGCAATCTGACACAGAGGCACAACTGGCTTGTTTACTCAAGCTAAACAATGTCTACAGTACTTCATGTCTCTTTTCAGTTCTCTGTAATCTCAAAATTTGGCCGTTTGACCTTGCTTTGGCCTTCAGCGCTCAAGCCTGCACGTTCACACACTCGGCACAACGCAATTTCTAGAACACCAGACAGCTTCCTTTGAACTGACCGGTCAACAAACAGAATTCTGTTAATTCCTAGCCAAATATGTATCTTCTTAAAAAGGTGGAAGACTGGGTGTTTCTTTATCCAGATGAAGAGCTATTGCTCCATCCAGATATTTGTGTTTCACATTAAATTGCTAACTTGCACTGCCGGAAGCTCCTCAAAGGGGGAGCCCATAACAGTTTTTCACCCACTCTCAATGTCGCAAATTGGGTATGTAAAGTGAAGCAATTTTCCAGGCTGAGCCAAGCAGAAAGCCTAAGAAGAGCAGAAAGAATCATCTTTATTTTAACCAATACAGATAAACCAAGCAGATGTCCACTGCATGTGCGTAAAGCACAGATAACTATCTGCTTGCTTGACGCTGGACTGTGTTGTTTGTGAAATCCCCAGAGGTCAGAACGACTCTTTTCCTCTCACAGGATGTGAACGAAGCTGTCTACAGGGTAAATGCATTGCAGTGTGCTTACAGCTGATGGAAATCCAGTTCATATAAATGGTCATTTGCACAGCAGCTCAAGCAACGTTCCCCAGTCTGACTAAATACAGTGACTTCCTACTTCATAAAGTGACTACTAGGGGTGGACAATAGGACCAAATTCTTATTCCACGATATGAGAAATTGTATTTCACAATAATGATATACACTGCTCGAACAAAAAAATAAATAAACTGATGTTTGGATTTAAATAAGCAAATGCTTAAGTGTCTATAGTTGGATTGATTATTATATTTCTAGCATGTTTGGCAACAATTCTTCTAACCCTAATTAATAGAGTTTGTGTAGCTTTTTATTCCTTAACCATGTAGGGAGACACATCATGTCCATATTTCAGGATGACAATGTCAAGATTCGTCAGGCTCAAATTGTGAAAGAATGTTTGGGAGGGAGCATGAAAAATAATTTCCACACATTCATTTAAATGAATCGAAAGACTTTGGGATGTGTTAGAGTAGACTTTACTCTTGCATTGTCAATAAAAGATTGACCAAAAATTTGAGATTTACCGATTGATCAGCTGGTGACAATATATAAAAAAAGACAATAGTGCTCAGGCTGTCAGACCTTTTATATTGTCATCGATCCTAGTAGTTGCTCAACTATGAAGGACAAATACAATCTCTCTGTAACAGCTGATGGAATTGAAAGACTTTGGGATGTGTTAGAGTAGACTTTACTCTTGCATCGTCAATAAAAGATTGACCAAAAATTAGAGATGTGCCGATTGATCGGCTGGTGACTATATATAAAAAATATAGTCAAATTTAGTCAAAATATAGTCAAATTAGTGCAAGTTAGTGACTGGATTTGGCCGATTTTCACATGATCGGCCACGATCAGCGACCGGCCAATCAGTCTAACATATGGGAAGAAAATTGTAAATCGGTCCATCTCTACCCAAAATTGAAACCCACATTTTGAAAATCTGAGGAAAAAAAAAAAATGTATTTTAGTGTGCGCCAGCCTTTAGTTAAAACATTTCAAAATGCACCTACATTATTTTGCATTTTGTGACAATTATAAGACAGATAAGACCATTTTTCCAGTCATATTTTTTCACATTGAAGATTTCTAAAAAAGAAAAAAGTTAAAATAGTCTCATCTCGTTTTCATGAACCCAATATTGTGTATTGTCTTGCCTCGTGAGATAAGTGTATGAACACGCCTTAAATAATAATAATAGCTATTTATTATTTTATTATTTAAGGCTACTATTATTAAATAAGGACATAACAAATAATAGTAATAATAATAAACAAGAACAGGAAATCCTGTGTCAATAAAATTAAAACAACTAACTAAAGTAGATCTCAAGTTCAATGTCAAGGCTATTAAAGTAAATTTGATGCATTTTTCATTTATTTTACCCAGCGTATGCAGAGTGGTCTCTGACATCCCGTGGGTCAAAAGCTGATATGTTCACCTGTCTAACAGCTTATTTCACTGGTACTGTAAGCTGAAACTAAATGTCACATCATTAACTAAAAAAAGAAAATGACAAGCTCCACTTAAAAGAAAATCTTTAGAGAGTGAGGCATAAAGCTGAGCAACAGTTTATCACATATTTCATCATTCCAGCAAAGCATAAACAGGCAAACTCTGCCACTGGAGAACACATCAAATTTACACTTACAATTACTGCAAATTCATAGCGACTGTGAACTTGACGAGCGTCGCTGAATTTGTATTCATTAAGCACAGCCGAACCCTCCATCAGGTGAAGTAGCACCGCATTGTGCAGTGTTTAATAAAGTTGCTTTAAAGAACTGAAAATGTTAGTCAAAGATAAGGCCTACACTGAGGGACAGAAGACTCATTATAAACACTGCAGTGAAAAATGATAATCAGTGTCCGATGCAACAACTGTCTCTCAACGTGAGTGACAGGAATGGAGAGGGAATAAATGAACAGTTCTTTAATACTGCAGAGCTCCAGAACAGGCGCTGACACAGACAACAGTTATGCAATCAAGCAGGAGAGTAGAGCAGTTTTGCCACATTAGGCAAATCAATAGGGAGCCTCTACACCGTTGCTGCAGGGGAAAGCATCAATAATGCACCTCAAGGTTTTCAAACCTTCTAGATATGCTTCCACCTAAAACGACATTAAAGCTTCAGAAAGCCAACGTTTTCTTTTATTTGGATAAGAGAGAGAGAGAGAGACCAGAGTAAAATGGAGAAATGTGTGCCCTATGCGTCTGCAAACCTTAAACTGGGTCACATAAATCAGCCGGCATACTCGTTCATCAATTGCAAGAGGTTCTTTTCCTTGTAGCCTCTGACCAATCTTCAATCCCAATCTTAAATCGACTTCAGTGGAAAAGGGATATTGATCTTTGATCAATGTTTTTTTCTCTCTGGTTTAGAAGGATCACAAAAGGCTTGATAAAAGAAAGGTCAGCTTTAACAGAAGCACCTGTTTTAGATAGGCTGTCTAAACAGGCTCTTAATGTCTGAAACAGTCAAGCATTGGCACTGCTTTTGAAACTCTGTGATTTGTCTTCATATTGGGCTATTCCTAAATGCTACGCAGAGAGAAGAGATTCAGTTGTTGTTCTTCAGCTTGAATATGTCTGATGACAGGGGCTTTCTGTCTGGATCCTCCCCTGAAAAAGGCTGCCATCATCACTCCAACTGGGTGTGCCCCATATGGTGGGTGTTTGTGGACTCAGATTAAATCAGGCCCTGTGGTTAGAAATGAAGCAGAGCTGCAATGCTTATAAAAAGATGTTCTTACACAATAAAACATTATACAAAACAACTTAGCACACCATAAAAAGGGCATCAGACATTGCAATAGTGCCTTAAAGCTGCAGCTCGCAGTTTTTCCTCTTTGTCGCCATCTCTGTTCGAAATCTGCAATTGCCGCCATCTGCGGAATTATCAACTTTACGTGAGTTGTACTTCAACATGCACGACGCATGCACGAGAATTGCGCAAGAAGTAGATTGAAATTCTCGTGCATGCATCATGGAAATCTCTTGAACTCTCGTCTCAGGCCCAGAAGGAACAAAAGGAATAGTCGAATAAAGTTGTTATTTATGTTTTAACGACTTTATTCTACCCACATCCGAAAGGTCTAACGGGGTTGGTACAGCATGGGGGTGAGTAATTAATGACTTAATTTTCATTTCTGGGTGAACTAGACTTCTAAAAGAAATATTACAAGTTCAATACAAATTAAGCTCAATCGGCAGCAAGTGCCTTGACAATTTGACAACCCTGTTGTCATGATGACAAACCTTAAACCGTATTCGTATATACATCAAAAATAAGGATTTTTGCATCATTGTGGGAGGAACTGAAAAAGGGTAAATAGCGTATTTCTTTCGTCTCAGGGGAAGATGAGAGTGTTGCACGATCATTCAATAGTATGACTGGGTTTTAACAATGGAAAGCTTGATGCAAATAGGTGGAGTGTCCCTTTACTGCAACCAAACTTGCTTCGCAACCTGTGGTTTATTGCGACAAAGAAAAAAATATCGAATGTTTTATCAAACTAATTTTTTATTGATATCGATCGTGTGTCTATCACGATACATATCGTTATTATGTTATCGCCCAGCCCTACAAGGAACTAGTCCAAATTATTTTTGAGATAATAAACAATGCCGACAACAAATGCTGTTGACTTTGCTTTATTTTTATTCAAGCTTGAACATTCCTTTAATCAAGCTTTACCCTTCCAAATCACAAAGCTAATTCATGACCCAATAACAACAAACAGACATTATAGGATGTATTCCCAGGTTCTTTTTCCATAACATGCACTAAATTCCACTGCCACACATGAATGCCAATGACATCCAGTTTGCATGGTAGCATGAGGGTAAAGAGACTGTGTGAGAGAAAAGTTAAATGTGTTTGGGGTACAACACTTTACCAGACCACTGAGCATAAGCAATGTCCATTGAAAATCACTGGTATAAAGGACTCTCTGTTCCAGGGTGTCTGTAGTTCTCTCTGAGGTGGGGAGACAGAGATGAGGGGTGGGGAGGGGTCATGGGCACCCCGTGGCAGTTTCCTGTGAGCGGTGGCGGTCTGGCACATATGAAACTAATGAGCGTGGACACAGCCAAGCCACACCAGGCCAGTTGCAGGTCGTCTGGTCCACCCTGCCCTGCTTTTCTACTGGAATTCCAGAGAGATTTACAAAGCTGGGCGAAGAAGAGAAACAGTGAAAATGCCACGCGATCAAATTTTATCCAGTCCAACGATATTCAGTGAGCGAAACACAAAGAGGCTAGCACCTTTAAAAGGACAGCATCCCCCCACCCTAGGAGGAGGCATGACATTTCATCAGAGGACACTGTGCCTTGACAGACAAGGCTCGCCCTTTTCCGGAGGGAGCTTGAGGAATGCTTCACACAGCACTCAGCCCACAACCCGTCCTCAAAATGTGAGATTCAGCAAATACAATTTCATAAAACATCATCTAATTAGGTCCTAAAAGGTCAGACCAGCACAAGACAATGAGATGTTTTCTAAGGAGATTGGACACATTCCAGTAGCCTTTTATAGATGCCAGAATTGGCAAGTGGGATTTGTTGCTATAGCAAGGAACCTAAAAAACATCAGAGGAACATTGGGTCACAAGATGTTCCTCCTTTTTAATAAAAGATGTAACAGACCCAAGTAAAGCAAAAGCACAACAATTCCAAAGTTAATAAACATGATATATACGTGAAATGTCTTTGGCATGAATTTCAAAGTAATTAATATGGATTTATCTTGACTGATGATGATGTTCAAAATGCTTTGGCCACAGTGGTCAGGGAAAGAATTGACAAACACATCAGCCAAAGCTTTTCCCTGTCATCATTCTTAGCATTCATTCATTCATTGTCAGATAAGCACTTCTAAATAATGCAGCACTGTTCGCAGGCGAAGCGTCAGTGTTTTATTGGTTATTCATTGATGGAAATGTGATGATATGTAACTGGGTAAATCTCACAAAGTGCTTTCCAGGTCACATTTTACCCCAGCCCCCACATCGACTAAAAAAGATGACTAGAGAGAAAGTTAAATTATATTTTGCATAAATATAGTCTACTACTATTAGTCTCTCATTATTATAATGTAAAATTCAGTCATATGCTCAAATAACATGAACTAATTCATCAATCAATTACATTTTTAATTAATTTCATTTTAAACTGTTAATTTAAAAATATTATTACAGTAAACATGAGAATCATAAAAAAATACAAGCCCATAAAATACCATACCAGAAGTATTTCAGTATTCAGGGGGTCAAAAATCTGGTTTCAGTGCCCTGAATTAAAATAAATAAAATAATAAAATAAATTTCTGGGATTATAATAGTAAATGACTTGTTATGCTAAATAATATGTTTTTCTCTTTTTTTTGGTGTTGGGGAGAAATTTGATCTGTGGGTTTCATGGGATTAGCTCTAGAATATCAGGTACAGTTTCAGGTTTATGGGTATTAAATATTTAAAATCCTTTGTCTTAAAATAATTACAGCCTGCATGACAAAGAAAGACTTTTCACAATGGCAGCATCATAAGAACAGTTCTACTGGTGTGAGAATAGTTCACTAGTTTACATTAACAACCTCTGGTATTACATACATGTCAGAAGGACAAGTATCTATGTTTGATGCTTTTATTGGCAAATTGGCCTGCTTCCTGTTCGTGCTTATTTTTCCATTCATCTAAGCATCTTTATCTCTCTATCCTCCGCAAAAAGAAAAATGTCATGCTGACTTCATTAATTTCTTCAAACTATGGCAGTATGAGATTCAGAATGTCTTTACTATAAATAAAAGTTGGGCTGGAAAAATTGTCATGACTCATGATGTCCTAAGCAAATTCAAAACGGATTAAAAACAACATAGCTTTTGGAGTTTCTACACACAAATTTGAGTTTAATAACTATTTCCCAATAAATTGCATTTAACAAAACTTCAGTCAATCAATCATAATATAAATTTGTAGTTCACTTAGGCCTATTTGACAATATACATTTTTTAGAAATATACATCAAAATAAAATAAAAGGTGGATTATTTTTTCTTCTTTTTGTGTGTGCATCTTTTCACTTTGTTACCGAGCCATCAAGGAAAAGTGCTGGACCTAGCTGAAGGGTTTCGGGATTATCTAATCAGAGTGTTCGAGGTAAACGGTAGTGCTACACTTTGACAGATAAGAACAGAAGGACCGAATGAGAAGCCAGCTGATCAATACTGCAATCTACCACCTCACTGACTTAATCATTATTGTTAATACTTTAAAAATCACCCCTTGCCATTTTAGCTGACAATGTGAATGTGTCTACTGGAATATCATTGTCAATATTAATTAGTCTAAATATCTGTTGTGCGTTAAAGTGCAAAGCATACTGGGTCGCATAATTCAGTTTTCACTGTGTCCAAATATTTTTTAACAATAAATTAAGCCTCTAGAATAGAATAGAATTATAAAGTAAAAACAAGAATCTGAAAAACTGTACAATTTTATGTCCCCTTCCTTGGCAAGATTCCACCACTGTTACATTTTTAAAAGGACTTTCATCAGCTTCGGCACTCCCAGTAGACTCAGCCTATGACCCTTTCAGTGATGCATGAATGAATGTAGGAGGAGGAGAAAGGAAAGGAGGAAAAAGAATGGTGTGGAATTCCCAGATCATACAAATGTTTGACTGAGCCACATGATATGACAGTGGAAGATAGCTTGGCTGTGGTTAGAGCACGGTTATGCATAAGTCGGACCTTTTGTGTGACTGATGTGCTTCCTAAAAACCCAGGAATGGTAAGGCAAACAATGGAACAGCCTGGCAGTGGCAAAAAAACTATTGCAAAAATCTATAACCAAATGTAAATGATTGACTAATGAGACTTGCTCACAGACAGAAAGCATGTATACATAGAGCTACAGCAGGTTTTTTGCCTAGTTGAGCTACACTACAGTCTTCATCTGTCTGTTACAAAAAATACACATTAAAAAGCGTAAACTTTGTATATCACCTGTCTTGCTAGATGAAGCTCGAGCTACAATTGCATTATCTATATCTGATAGTCCAGATTCTGACTGAAACTGACTGGTAGAACTTCAGTTGGACTAAAATATGGCATTTAAAAAAAAATAAAAAATTAATGCTTTAGTCCAAATGAAATCAAACCTCTGAAGTGTAAGAAACTTACCTAATGTTAATCTAAACCTGGGATGAATGAACCCCGTGTGGGATTCTTTTGCACTAGACAAATCTAAACCAGATGTGGAACTCACAATATCAAAATCCATTTTTCAGCTTCCTTCCACTCATATTCTGCACCAGAACAGCAAGACAGAGAGAAATGCAAGCAATAGAGACAATTACCTTAATGAATGGTGTCCTTTCTATGTAATTACATCTACGCTTTTAGCTGCACTTTCCACAATCAGCCAGAATAAATTTCGTAATTTGGCCACCATACGTTTCTTTGGAAGCTCCTTGTTGATATCATGACTCCAAACTTTTGTGTATATGGAGAACTAGGAGTGACACTTTTCGATTTAATAATTCAGACATAAAAATGGAAATAAAGAAATGGAAAAATAAATAGAACTATTGAAATCACGTTTTAAAATGTAGTCAAATGGTTAAATAAATGTATAGCCTAAATGATGTTTAAATATAAAATAATTTTAAACACTTTATAGCAGATAAATTATCATTTTAAATACACATTTTAAAACATACTTGTTCCCTTATGGTCTTGTCTCGGACACACTGTTCAATCCGCTGCAGAGACTCTAATAATTAGTTCCAGTGAAATCACATAACAAATTGCACACAAATGTTTCTCTGCTTGATATACAACCACTGATGAACATATTTGGTTTTGATGAGGAAAAAGAAAACTATACGAGTGCAGATTAGAACCCAGAACCTGTGACAGTGTAAGAAACTAAATCAAAAATATCTTCATTTGTGTTCAGAAGATGAACAAAGGTCTTACAGGGTTGGTACAGCATGGGGGTGAGTAATTAATGACTCAATTTTCATGTTTGGGTGAACTATCCTAATAGAGCAGCAGGCTATTCTTAAAAACCATAGAGAATTAGATCAACAGAGGACTGACCAGCATTATAATGTATTTGACATCTGCATCCACTATGTCCACAGTTTAAGAGCTTGGTCCAAAGACAGGAAAAATTGGGCTGGCAGCTTTTTTGGTCTTCATGCTAGAAAAGCAGAGCAATTTATAAGAAAACAAAAACTCCAACCACATTAGACAACTAAAAAGTGTCTCCAGATTAAAATTGAAACTGGATCTTCTTCGTCCCTGAGGAGAGACTTTTGTGAAGTATTTCTGTGCTGAGCTTGTGACCTGATATGCCAGACCAGATACAGGTAGCAGCATAGGCGTTCACTTTCTCAGAACAAACGCTTCGATCCAGATGAAACAAAGGAAGTGAGGAGGCTTTACTGGGCGAGACAAAAGTTGTTCATATGACTTTGTTCTCATTAAGATGAGTCATTGTGACCATGAAACCTCATTTCTGTGAAGCAGAGGAGTGCTGGGGGGCTCTCCGAATTCTCAGAGTAGGGGAAATACTAATCACAGGACGCATTTCCACTGTCGGGCCAAAACCAAATGTGCTAGTGCAGAGCCAGTCATGTTTCCACTGTTACTTCCGGGCTTGATTGGGCCTCCTCTGGACTTCCTCGGAGCAACGGCCAGGGGATTTTGGCCCGCTGAATACCTTGGTCCAAAGCAGGTGAACTAGGGCTTGAGGAGTGGTCATGAACAAAGGCAGAGTTTAAGTCAGGAGAGGGTCAACACTGCTGCTCATTTCCAATGTTATCACGTCAGGCCTCAAAGACAATCAAAGACCCTAACTTCAAGACTTTAAGTCACTCGAAAAGAAAATGACATCGTAGGCTACGCACAACGCGTTAATCAAACCAATAAGTTTGAAAACCGCAGTTGCACTTTACCGCGCACCATTCCTCAAATCTATCAATTAGAGTAGAATCAACAAATCCTTTATTTTTTATTTTAAGCAATCAGGAATGTGGGGAGGGAACAGACACGTAAATATACCGAACTCGTATAGAACCGTGACCTCAAAAACGAGGTATGTAGCGAACCATAACTTCGGTAAACCTACACCCCCCGTTTAGGCATTAGACACACACAAGAAAGACATAGTCTGCAGTGAGAAGGATGACCAGGAGCCCCAAAGTGTCTCAGAGTCTAAGTGTGTCGAGTGAAGTATTCACCATCGTCTCAGTGGCATGTGAAATCTCAGTGAAGCCTGATGTGGAGTAGACAGCTAATGCATTATCAAAAACCTTAAATGGGTCACTGAGAGCCACCTATCATTGCCATCAGAAAGTCAGTCAGTCAAAAATGAAAGCTTTTTTGGAAAGCGCTTCTAAATCCCTGCTGAGACTATAGTCTAGAATTAGCAATACATTTTTAGACAGAGATGTGGATAGAGTATTGTCTACTTGTAACACTTAGAAAAGCTATTAGGCTATGTGTCCAAACCATTTCCAACAAACAAAACAAAAAATTGGCTACTTAAAAACCAACTGAGCATTAACATACATAAATCTGCATATTTTCAAAATCAATTGTAAACTGCCTAACTGGCTAAACTAAAATACACTGTATAAAATAATTCAACAGTGCAAAACTGTTAATTGGTTAATAGAAAGTTTCCGTACTATATACGGTAAATAACTGTGTCAATCTGTATATTTCAGTATATAATTTTACTGTAAAATTACGTTAAATTTACAGTTTTTGAAAGTGAAAAAGAACATCTCATTGTATAAATTACAGTGAAAAAATGTAAATTGACATTCCCACAATTCCCTGTGTCACACTTCACATTTATTACTGTAAATTTTAAGCTAAATCTGTAAAACCATTAACATTCCTATCATATTTTTAACAGCAAAGTTCTGGCAACCACAGCTGCCATTGTTGTACCACAAAAATTACGGTTTAATTTTTTACAGCCTCTTGAGAAAGCCCTGTATCCTAGGCTAGTTTTGAGTTAACCTGACCCAGATTGGGTAGGTTTCACGAGGAAAATTTAACTCTCATGGGTATGAGGTGTTTTCTGGGCCCTGGAGGTACTTTGACATTTGTACTTATTTCTTATATAACACTTTCACGACTAAAGTCTGATTACACTGTATTCAGCACAAGCTCTTCTACAAGTATATGTGAGCAGCATGCATGTAAAAGTTTGAAGTTCAGAAAAGTCACTCAAATAAGGCCATTAAACGCATACTAAATATTCTTAGACTTTTGTAAACCTGATTTTTGCTTTAAAATGATGTGAAAATCATCCTGCCCACTCATTAAAACAATCTGTTTAAAATTTGTGAGACATGTTATGTGTCAGAAAGGCTGTATGCGATCGACCTTACATGTACTGATGTAACAATCTTACATGAATTGATCTTACATATAAGTGTTATACATCATCCGATCCTGTTAAGTTAAGTGTCTATTTTTTTGCACAATAAAAAAAACAACTCACTCTGTTCAGTGCTCTGTTCATCAATAACACAATAACTTATCCTAATTAAAAGTCGATTTTAATCAGAGTAAATGTAAAAAGACATTCTGTCCAGGCCAAAAAAAAACACTAAATACCCTGACCGCAACTCAAAGCAGGGCATTCCAGCAGTAAGTTGTGGTTTCTGAACACACACTCCAACAAACCACTTTTTCCCATTTCATGCCTTTAAAATGAATGAATAAAATCCTGCAAGATCTGAGGTCTCATACAAGAGTCAAGCCACAGAAAGTAATTCTGAATGAGAATGATATCACAACGCAATATTCCTGAAGGACTGATACAACCCTCAGGCATATGGCAAGCAGTTTAAACATTTAATCCTTAATATGTAATAGTATCTATTTATATGCTACTAGTAATTATTTGTTTTTAGATATAGTGCCTATTTTTTGGTACTGAGTGCTCAGGGCTCCAGACTGAACTCCAGGCTCTTTCATATGAACAGGTTGGCGACTGGCGAGTGTGAACTTGGCTTTAGGAGCGCAAGCAGAAAATTTAGGGTTTTAGCACACCTTAAACAAGCTTGCAATGCAATTATTAAAATTTTCCCCCAAAATAACTGTAATACTGAAAAATTCTTTAATAATAAATTGACTTAACATACAGATATTACGATATGCAGTTTCATTTTAAGTTCAATGAGCTCCAGACTCAAATTTGAGGGCAGCATCACCTCAAATGAGAACTCACATTGAGTTCTACAAATAAATAAATATAAATAAATCTGGTAGCACTGGGGCTGACAATAAATCGCTAAGCTTAATTTAGGGTGTAGATGAAATTAACTTCAGTTATTATCATTCATAATGTCTTAATATTAATTTAAAAACAAAATGCGTGAAAATAGCCAATAAACATCTTACTGTTTACATTTAATTAATCGAATTTAATAAAAAGTAATTTACCATTACTTTTTATGATACAACTTCACTCCTGTAAGATATGGCAGATCTTAGAGAATGGCATTTCTATAAGAATTAGTGAAATGGCATTAAAGCAATTTAAATAAATCCACTGCTGAAGTCTTGGTCTTGAACAGCACTGGGTTTCATTTGATTAGATGATGATGTTGAGGGCTAGACTAAGCAAGGGAAAATTAATTCCAATGTGTGTTTGTGAAAGAGAGAGCTCAAACAACCCATTGGACAAGGTGAAATATTGGGACCTGAGTCAGCCTGTCATTTTAAGAGAAGGGGGAGGGGAGTGGTTGCCAAGGACAACAAGGGGGAGTGGAAAATGAAAACATGTCCCACTTTCCTTTCCCCATCCAATTTCTCTCTCAGTGACAGCAGCCAGAGGTCAAGCCAGTGTGCTTGTGGAACTACAGGGACCTTCAAAGACTGCAGACTGAAAAAAATGCGATTCATATTTCTACATCCATCAGCCAACTACAATTTTTGGCTAAATGTTGGAAAAAAAATTGCAAACCATTATAGCAATTATGTCAGCAAAGTCCAAATGAATAAGGATGCAGTTCTTAGAATGCAGCATATTTCCTTGTTTGTCTGAAATGCAAAAGCCAAATGAGCCGAAACATCATTGCACTGAACATGAGGACACATCTGATCACATCATAACATCATATTTTTGCTGCGATAATATTATTATAAGATTATGGATGCGTTGTAAACAAAAGCTCAATAAAACCTTCATACCTGGGGCAGGGTTAATCAATGCAAACGGATTTGCAGTTGTCTGATGCTTTTCAAGGTCAACTTGCAAGCTTCTCATGTTACATTGTCCACATTGTAACACACAACACAGTCAGTCTGCAAAACCCTGGCACACTACTACAGAGACAGTGAACTAATTCATAACAGCAAAAGATTGTATAAGGATTCTTGATGGACAGACTATGATCTACTGTGAGCTGTGAAGCATTTATCCCACAGGCAGCACTCAAGATGAAAAAGGCCTGATGGTTCACACGTGAGACAGTTTAGGGACAGTTGGCAGAACCGTCACTTGTCCTATCAGGTCAGTGCTGCGTTGTCACTGCATCTTGCATTCACTGATTGTGTACATGTGTTTCATGTCTTGCAAACTGAAAACATTTGTCACGAATTGGAAATTGAAAATTCAGATTTTTAATGACACCAAGTTAACATTAGGCTATATCCAGCTGACTAATGTAGATTAGGTACTGTACTGGAGAGTCTTATCCATGAAGAATGGGTTAAAAACCAAAACATTTGGGGTCAGTAAATATTTTTAAAGAAATTAATACTCTTATTCAAAAAGGACACGCTAAAAAAAGTGCATAACCTTAATAATTTACAAAAGATTTCGGATTAAAAAAAAGCTGTTCTTTTGAAACTTTCCAAAAAAATAATACAAATAAATAAGAAATCTTATTAAACATCAAATCAGCATATCAGAGTGATTTCTGAAGGATCGTGACACTGAAGACTATAGGGCAGGGGTTCTCAACTCCAGTCCTCGTGACCCACTGCTCTGCATATTGTGTATGTCTCCCTTATTTAACACACCTGATTCAGATCCTCAGCTCGCGAGGATAGACGTTAGAGCTCTATCCTGAACGAGCTGAGGATCTGAATCAGGTGTGTTTAATAAGGGAGACATACACAATATGCAGAGCAGTGGGTCGCGAGGACTGGAGTTGAGAACCCCTGGATGAGGGAACTGACTGCAAAAAATGAAATTTATAATGAATTACATTTTTAACAGTATTTCTGATCAAATGCAGCCTTGGAGAGCATAAAAGATAGCCTAACTTCCGTCATACTCATATTCTAGTCTGAATGCGAGTCTGATACTGCTCCATAGGGCTTTGATTATGAGGCGTGTCTAAACCGAACCAGGAAAAAAAAAAACCTCTGCACTCAATTGGATAGACCTACAACCAATCAGAGAAACACAGTAAGTGACATATGTTGAGCTACACATAGTTGTCAACAGAACTCAACTACACGCACGCTGGAAGTAGTAAAATACTGAGTGTTGCATCTTTTACTTGGTCCTCTATGAGTGCGACCAAAGGAGAAACCACAACGACCACAGAGTTTTCATTGCGTCCCATCTTCTTAGTGACCATCGGAGAGGGCCTGATAAATTAAACTTTTGCGGAATCCCATAGGAAGGTACGCAAAGACATCTTTGCGATCGACAAATGCCTTGACTGCAGTTCTATGTTCGTCTTTTAAAATGAATGCGTTGTTGATTTATTTTACAACAGACGCGATAGACGGAATACATCTCAATTCTACAGGTGCAGTCAACTTTGAGGGAAACCAGTTCAACCCAATAATAACGCGATGATTACATAACTGCAGATAATCTGTCCATCATTCTATAAAGCCCACCCTGCAATTTGATTGGCCCGATAATTTCCTCTTAATGGATTCGAGTCCAGCTCGAACTGCCCGAACAAAAAACGTTGTGGGTGGGAGTTCTGGCTGGCATTCAGGCTACATAAAAGACTATTTAAAAAATCTTATTCACTGGCCCAAATAAACCAGCAGAAAAAAATAAAAAAATAATGTAAAGCCCTACCCATATGTTTCATATAGTGCCATGCACACTATGCATTGTGCTTTTTGCAATAAAGGCTAAAACAGCTCACAAAAACAAAACAATTAAAGTTTTGAAGAATATTTACTCAGCTCATTTCCACACAATTATAGCACTTAATGAAGCACCAAAAACAACATAAAAAAATGCACAGCAAAAGCTGTTCCTCTGACTCTTGCATTAAGCCATGAGGAAAAGATCAAAATATAAGTCATTCTTCACTGAGGTCCTATCACAAACTGCAGCAAGCTAATTATTGGGAACCGGATTATGCTCATTAATGACTCACCCTCATGTTGTCCCATGCCCGTAAGACCTCTGTTCATTTTCAAAAACACATTAAGATATTTTAGATTTAGTCTGAGAGCTTTTTGTCCCTCCATTGAAAATGTCTAGGGGTGTCACGATTTCTCCAAATCCTCAATTCGATTACATTTTTGAATCGAGGTTACTCTTCGATTCCAATTCTCAGATTTTTATCAATCGGCCAATCAGGATGCTCTCTGTCTTGCATGCGTTTCATGAGGCACACACACACAAGGTCTCTCGCTCTCTCCCTCTCTTGCCGTGCGCTGAGATAAGGTTTGGAGCACAGTTTGTTCTGTCTCGGCATGGCCGCCGCTCTCTGCCCGCCCACTCTAGATTCTGGGAGATTTGAACTAATTTGCATGCATCAGGGAGCCGATATCAATATGCGGGAGACTCCCAGAACATCCGCGAGACTTGGGATGTCTGCAAACTGTGGCTGTTTTTTTAAGCGCAAACATTGTCAACATAACTCACTGGAAAACCAAAAAACTTCCACACCTGCGACTTCAATGAAAGAGGAGGGGTTCAAGTTCTCTTGCATAGCAGTTGACACGATGGTATCACGATGAACCTGAATACACAGACACACCAGAACACATCAGCAGCGTCTTATGCCATCATCGTCACTGAACGCGGCTTGACAACAGAACCGGAAGACAATTCAATGCTAAATAAATCGTAGTTTTTGTTATTTTTGGACCAAAATGTATTTAATTTCATTTTTTTTCAAAATGTATTTTCAATCTAACCCACTGATGTCACATGGACTACTTCATTGATGTCTTTATTTCCTTTCTGGACAGGGACAGTATTTCATACATACATTTCCAATGGAGGGACAGAAAGCTCTCGAACTAAATCTAAAACATCTTAAACTGTGTTCCGAAAATGAACGGAGGTCTTACGGGCATGGGACTGATATCGTAAGGTGAGCCATTAATGACATAGTTTTTGGGTGAACTAGTTCACCCAAAAACTATTAACTAGTTCAAACAATTACAAAAATTAGACTGATCTAAATCTCAGCAAGTTTTAGATTACAATCTCTCTAGATGGAAAGATATGCCTAGCAGATTTTAAAAACCATACAACTTGTAGTATAGAGCACACAACAACTTTTTTATTTCCAATTGAGCTGTGGTCACTGATCTTCAAGAAAATTCTTCTTCAAAAAAAAAAAGTCATATCTGGGGGCTCTGTACAGAAGAAAGTCCTACAGGTTTGGAAATAACATGAGGGTGAGTAAATGATGGCAGAACTCACATTTTCAGGTCAACTATCCCTTTAACACAGAACTGCAGCACCGTCAGACGTAAATCTGACTTAACTGTTGGCACAAGCACATATTGCAGCACAGCAGCAGAGGAAAGGATGGCCTACATCACAGGAAGATGAAAAGAGGGGAAACCCCTACACATCGACCACAGTCACAACACGTTTACAACATACTGCAGGACAAAAACCACAAACTGCTCTCATCAATTGTTTCTTGAATTACCCAATTTGATGAACAAGAATGCCACTGATTGAGCTATATTAAGGACAACATTCTCTCAACAAAGAAGCGGCAGATAAAAACGCACAGAATTGGATTGGTTTTGTTTCATCAAAACATTTATCTTCTGATTCTCATGGGCAGGCACAAGGCTATCAGTAAATCACACCATCTCTACTCTTGCTGGTGGGATGGGGGTGACATCTGATAACCAAGGAACTTGAAATCCAGCATTTTGGGTTGCCAAACAATTCTTCATTAGCAAATCTTTCAACAAATGTTATGGAGTCAAAGGGCTCCATGTGGGAAACTGAAAGATACTGTAGAGGTGAATGAACTCTGGGGGGGCCAAACAGGATGGGACTTGACATAAACCAATTTGGTCATCAGTTAAAACTTTACCTTTAATTAGACCCTGATGACTTCCAGAATTCCAGAGGAAATAATCAGTCTAAACAATGACAGGGGAATACGTCCCTGTCCACTAATTTTCCTAAACAATACCCTGTCCAAATACAGAGGTCCAAAATTAGGCAGAGTCCAATTACCTCTTTCTAAATACAAATAAAGGCAGGTCAGTGAGGGAGAACCTGATGCAGAATAAGCTTTCTCGTGGGGACTATACAAGTTTTTTACATGCAGAAATATCTATAATATGCCAAGTAAGCTTTTTGATCTCATTAGTATCAATAATGTTAGGCTGGGCAGCTGGAAGAGTAGGCAATCTCCTAAATCAAGCAAGTCACATATTTGAAACCAAACTGGTTACAGCATGCTGGTAGCTACTGACAGCTCAACTTGACCATGCAAGCGTATTCCTAGTATGATTCTTCCTCTTTATTAAATGACGTGTCCGCATACATGAAGGCATTACATCTCTAATAACTGAAAACTACGCATTCTCAGCTAGCATAGCTTTATGTGCATTTAGCATTCAGGTGGTTCTTAACAGCTCCTTTGGGTGAAAAAGTTACCAAAATGCGGATCATGTGGTTGTTTCAACCTCTTTGTGCATTAAACTCAAGAACTTACGTGGGGTTAATGTTTTCTTTTGGTTTAGCATGCAAGCTAACCATAATAACTAAGCTTTGCTTACTAATTCTGTGTGGAAGAGTGAAATAGGTTACTATATGAAGTTTAGCAGGTTCTAATAACCAACATTATGGATAAAGAGTCAAGGACTGTAGTGGTTTTAATACACAAGGCATAACTGTAAATGTAGCTAATTCAGCAGCTCGCCATGGCAGATTAGCAAGCAAAGCAAAAGAGAAAAAATGCCCTACCTGAGTCAAGTTTACTGCTCCACTCTTCTCTTCTTGCTCTTAAAACGAGCCAAAATCCAAGCCAGCGACTTCTGATATTTGCTTAGCCGAGCAAATTCGCTTGCACTTTTCTTTCGTAGTGTTATTGAGTAAAAAAAGAAGCCTCTGCGCGTCCCAGGTTCACACACACATACACACATACAAACACATATATGACGCGCTAGCAGGCTGCTAGTACTTTTACGTTACACCATCCGTCCTACATTACTCGCTTTTAATGCCTCATTCAACAACAAAACAGCTCAATTGGAGTCTGTGCTCTTCGCTTTCAGTTTCCCGTGAGCAAATATTACATGTAGTGTTGTATCTTCCTCTTATTCGGTAAAACAATGAGGGGAGGGCTAAGCTTCAGGATTCGGTTAGCAATGTCGCTACGCCATCTATCTGCTCGAGCTCAGATGAGGCACACAGCAAAAAGGTCCAATCAACCTTCTGTGTTGGTTAGACCTATTGGCCAAATGACATATTAGTGTCGAACTGTAGTGAAGCAATAGGCCTACATTAAAGGCGATTTTTCAGTCAAATTATTCGTTTTTTTTATATATCTATACATTACTGTTTAAAAGTTTGGAGTTAGTAAGATTTTTTTAAAGAATTTTTGCATTTATTCATTCTTAAATCAATCAAAAGAGACAGTAAAGACAAGATTCTATTTATACTAATAAATTCTGTTCTTATACATTGTATTACAATAATATATTATAGCTATATAATTATAATATAATATATAATAATAATAACCTATGTGTGTGTGTATATATATTACTTTGATTAATTCTCAAAATTAATCCAAGGAGACAGTAAAGACGCCTATTACAAATAAATGCTGTTCTTATACATTGTATAATAATATGATATAGCTCTGTAATAATAATATATTATATGTTATAATATAAATAATAACCTAGTAATATATATTATATGAATATTAATTATTATATTCCAATAATATAGAATTAATATAATATCGTTTGTGTGTGTGTGTTATATAATAATTTGTACTATTTCTTAATATAATATAATATAATATAATATAATATAATCATATTATATGTTTATTCAATCAGGCTTTTTTTCCCCATTGGATGGTGTCATCATCACATTATGTAACTATAATTGTATAGTGTCTATAAAGTATAAAGTTTATAGCAATAACCCCTGAAAAAAATCCTTAGCCACAATTTCTTCTTTCCACAGAAAATATCAAAATAGCATAATAACAGGACACAAAAAGATTGCTCACACCCATACATAAACCAAACAAAGACTAGGGTGTATCCTGTGGACAAACTGTGGAAGTGTTGAATGGCAAGCGGTGTTCTAACACGAAAGACAAACCTCTGTAATGTGATGACCAGCACGAATGAGATGCAATACCACAGGCCATACTGACAGCTGACAGAACACACAGCCAGCTGCACTACTTTCTGCACTTTTATCTCCCTTTAATCTGCTCCTCTAATCAGATCTCTTGTAATTTGTAACTCTTTGTACTAGACACAGCACTAAATCCACACTAAGCAGAGAGCCAGGTGTTTCTCGGCTACCTATGTTCCTGTGAACTCACATGCTGTCAAACAGCGGCTGCAAACCATGGTGTAAATCACACAAGACACTAATTGTAGAAGAAAACATAGTTACGATCTGGAGAAATATGAGCCAAATGTGCTTTGCTTGTCTATTAGGTTAAGAAGAACTATCATTTTATGGGTTAGGGTTCGAGTTGATGTAAAACAAGGACAATAATATGTCATGTTTGGTTATTTGATAAATAATGATGTTATATGCTATTCATGTCACATCTTTTTGAAAGTTGCAATAAAGAAACGTTAATGGGGGTCGTATTGTCTAGGCCCCTCCCAAAGAGTGGGCTGGTTTTGGAAGATAAAGTCCATTATATGACAGGATACATCTATTTTCTCTTCATCAGTCCTGACTCCTGAGGCAGGAAACCCTCAGTGAACATCCCCTCATTCCTTCTCCCTTCATCTCTCTCTCACTCTCTTTCTCAGACGCATCCAGACTTACTAGTGCTGACCCGTACAGCTGGAGGGATGCTGGCCTTTCTGAGGGGAGCTGTGACAGTCAGCAGGGCGAAGGATATTGTCCAGAAACGGAACTCCAGCATTTACAGCAAGCCACCCAAAAGCAAGATCGGACCTGGGGTGAGTGAAACAATTTCGAAATCCTAAAAGGTTGCAAAGATTCATGGGATCAGTAAAGGTTAGTTTAACTGAGGTCAATGGAGATAATGCACTCAAAAAACTTTCTCCAAGATGTATGCATTTCAATTAATAGTAAAATTTCGAAATTAAAGAATCTGTTCATATTATGAATTAAGAATAATGAGTAAAAAAACATTTTTTTTCTATGAATCGTAAAGTTAAATTTAAACACATTTTCTTGAATTGGGTCAATTTGGAAAAAAGGCTGACAAATATTTTGAATGTGCACTATTAGAAAAAAGGGTTAATTGGGGCTCTGTATAAATGAAGCATAGGGTTCTTTACTCAACTCCAAAGAACCTTTTATGCTAAAAAAGTTCTATAATGACAAGAAAGAACCCTTTTGGCTCAAAGGTTCTTTATAGGCTATAATTCATTCATATATTACATTATTCTGCAACATTTTGTGGTTGTAATTAAATTATTGTTTATTAAACTATTGTAGTAACTTAATATCACATTTTAATTATGCTGATTTTTTGGAGGAGAAAAACTGAAATGGCACTTAAATGTCAAATCTTTAAAACATTTAAAACATCAAATTTACTTCAGATAATTAAAGATAGATATATACATTGTATATGGGGTCAGTACTATTTAAAAGAAAGAAAGAAAGAAAGAAAGAAAGAAAGAAAGAAAGAAAGAAAGAAAGAAAGAAAGAAAGAAAGAAAGAAAGAAAGAAAGAAATTACTTTATTTGGTCATATGTTCTTTTAAACTTTCTATTCTTTTAAAGAATATTGTTCTTCCAGTTTTCAACATTGATAATGTAAAATCTTTCTTCAGCACCAAATCAACATATTGGAATAATTTCTAAAGGATCAGCTGAAGACCGCACTGTAAAAAGTTGAGAAAATTGTTAAAATAAAATACAATGTGGAGTAATGGCTGCTGAAAATACAGTTTTGCCATCACAAGAATAACTTATATTTTAAAATATATGAAATAGACAACAGTTTAATAATATTATTTCACAATATGGCTGTTTTTTTATTAAATAGTGGTGCAAATTCTTAAGTATGTAAAGCTGTTCAATTTCATGTGTTTATTCCTGTGTTTTTCTGCAGCAAAGTTTCTTGATTATGTCGGTGTTTGCCGTTGCCCTCCTGGCCCCTGCCGGGTGGATTCTGCACCACATCCCAGAATATCGTCAGAGAGCAAAAACCCCACCATCCTGAAGAAAGCACATGTACCACAGACAGACCTGGCTGCCTCTAAAGCATTATTCACCTCCAGTGAAAAATGTATCTTAATAACATGCAACATCACAAGTAATATAATAATCGTATGTAATTATCCAATAATAAAATAATACAGATAAAAAAAATAGTTTGAGAGGGAGAAATGGCCCCACTTGAAATATGATTTCATGGTGTTTAATGCCTTAGGACTGTGGCCCTTAAAGCCATTGTAGTGGCCCTACTTCATGCAAAATGACTTTTTTTCTGTAATAAAGTTTTTTTAAAACCACCTGTTTTGATTGATAACTTGTTTAAAACGATTTTTAACTTATGTTTCAAATGTTTTTGTCTTGGGGGCATTGTTTAGAAGTATACACAGAATATATAGAATTTAATACCCCTAATCCTACCCATCTCCACCCCCTGATCCCTAACCCCACCCCTAATTATATATAGAATTTAATCAGTCCTTGGATTTTTGCATTTCTATTTTCTATCAATGCTAAAACGAATCTGCAGCAGTGGTACACGTAAGAGCTGTCGAAGGCTGAAGAAAGAATGACATGGACATCTTGGATGACATGGGGGTGAGCAAATTATCAGCATTTTTTAATTTTATTTTTCAAAAGTGAACTACTCCTTTAATGCGCGCACGAGTCACACATTCAAGTCGCATTGAAAGACCGGCGCGAGAGAGAGCAGATGGCAACGAGGAAACGTCATTAACTGACAAACGGAAAAAAACTAGCGTCTCTCGCTGTTGTTTTCACAGTTTGCAGGTAAGTTTAGTAAAAAAGAATCACACAAACATAACATACAAACGTTCCTGAAACCTTTCTTACGTGTAATTGATACGCTTCAGTTGAATATTCACTTATAGAAATGGTTTTGTGTCTTCGAAAAAGCCTGCAACCGTTAACGTTAAGTTATGCCGCGTTCCAGGCAACCTGTAACCCGTGTTTTTTCAACTCGTAACTGGGAGTACATCGATCCAGTACGAATTCAGCGGGTGGGAAGTCACGGGTTTGACCTGCCGTTCCAGTGCACTTTCACGGGTATAAGGTTGGAAAAACACGGGTTACCGGTTGCCTGGAACGATGTACTCCCAGTTACGAGTTGGAAAAACACGGGTTACAGGTTGCCTGGAACGCGGCAGTAAGGCATAGACCATAGACTGTAAAAAAAAGGCATATACACAGGAGCTCTTGTTTATATAAGTTTGGGTTTTAACCACATCTTTGTGTAGAGAACAGTTTTTGATAGTTTTGTTTTGCTGGTAATTTGTCAATGATTTTAAGTAAGCTAATTTATTAACCTGATAGAATGCAGCTGTACTGTTAGCTGCTAATCAGTGACGCCACTTACAAATGTTATTCAAACAAAGTAAAACGTCTGCAATAAGGGTGAATTATTGTTTAATCATCCTAATAATTTTCATGTAATTTGCTCTAGCTTGTTTCTTTGTAATAAACCCTATATTATATGATGGCCTTCTGCACCCCTTGTCCAAGGAAATCTCCATGGCTATCCATGAGCAAAACCTCAAATATACAGTGCACTACTTTCGACAACTTTAGGCACGCAGGTTATTGTCCAGTTTACTCATGTCTCATACTCTTAGCCTTTAAAATGTTTGAATTTATATCCCCAATGCAATATCATGGGGTAAAGATATTATTAGAGTTCTTAAAGTTATGGCTATGCTCTTGTTCCCAGGTGAGATATAATCCCTAGCGTTTGGCCCTGTGATTCTTCAGGACAAAGATTTTGATGCCATCCACACAAAGTAGATGAAGGTGAGTTTTATTAAAAGTAGTTTGACAATGATCAGCTTTGATTTCTCCAACAATGCATTGTACTATGGTAGTACTATTGAAGCAGCGAGCTACATAGTTGTACGAGCACGCACCAGGGTTTACTCAGGAGTCTACCATTCTGTTGGTTAATCCTTCTGGTCATTCTGGTCTTATGTTTATTGTGTGTGTTCATTCGTCCTAATTGTTTCATGCGGCATGCTCATTATCAATCTCATTATCAACACCAGCTGCACTTCATCAGTCTATTTAATGCCTTGTCTTTCATCTTGTGTTTGTCCGATCGTTGTCGAAGCTGCGTGTTTCCTGTTTTCCCTGGATTCGAGATAGCTCTCATTGCAAAACATGAAATCCAAGGGGAGGAGTTGGATCCCGATTCCAACTCCTCCCACCTTCCATATACCTAAATCTACCCATCTCCGCCCCTGATTCCTAACCCCACCCCTAATCCTACCCATCTCCACCCCCTGATCCCTAACCCCACCCCTAATTCCACCCATCTCCACCCCTTATATCTTCATCCAACTCCTCCCAACTTCCATATACCTAAACCTACCCATCTCCGCCCCTGATCCCTAACCCCACCCCTAATCCTACCCATCTCCGCCCCTGATCCCTAACCCCACCCCTTAATTCTACTCATCTCCACCCCCTAACCCCTAACCCCACCCCAAATTCTACCCATCTCCACCCCTTAAATCTGGATCCAACTCCTCCCACCTTCAATATACCTTAACCTACCCATCTCTGCCCCTGATCCCTAACCCCACCCCTTATCCTACCCATCTCCACCCCTGATCCCTAACCCTACCCCTAATCCTACCATCTCCACCCCTTGATCCCTAACTCCACCCCTAATCCTACCCATCTCCACCCCTTAAATCTGGATCCAACTCCGCCCCCTGGATCTCGCGTACTGCAATGAGGTGCTACTGCGGGATTAGGGAGTTTGTGTCATTCACAGTCTCATTCATTAGCTTCGTTTCCACTGCCGGGCCAGGGCCATGCTAGTGCGTGCCAGAGCCAGTCGTGTTTCCACTGTCACTTCCGGTGCTTGACCGGCTTGACTGGGACCAACGCCCAGGATTTCTGGCCCGTCGAATGCTTTGGGCCAAAGCAGGCCAGCTCAGGCTAGAGGCGTAGTCAAGGTAAAAGACGGAGTTTATCGGCGTTAGGGAAAGGTATAGTCTGCGGCAAGTGGCACATTTCACTTTTTTTATATCACGCAAAATTATCGCTGCTCGAAATGGAGAATCCCCTGTACTGGTCTGTCAAGGATACCACAGCTCTTCTGAGCATTTGGGCAGAAGAAATAGTACAACGTCAATTTGACGGCGTGTGGAGAAACAAGGATATAATCAAGTACATCGGAGCTGTAGTATTGTAATAGTAATTTAAGCCGAACAGCGCTTCAAGTTCGGAAAAAAATTAAAAAGTTGTGGGCGCAGTACAAGGCGATTAAAACGCACAATGGAAAAAGCAGAGCCCAGAGAAGGAACTTTCCATGGTTAGATTTAATGGACAGTGTGCTTGGTGCTGTTGACCGCAGCCCTTCTCCAGAGGAAGTAACTTAGATGGACAAAACATCTATCTTTCTGTTTTCATCACTCTGCTTCACGCATCCAGATCGCCCGTCTCAGTTCCTGCGTCACGCTCTTCTGCTGGCTGTTGTTCCAGCTCTTCGTTCCCGCCTTCTTCATGACTTCCCATACCATAGATACCCATACCATAGACTTTACAACACCTGTTATTGACCTGAGTGAACCATTATTCAAAAAACCATCATGCTTGCTATTGCTTTTGTCTATGTCTTACCATTACACATTCAAGTATTGACTCATCTCTGCTAAGCTTCAGTAGAGTTGCAAGGTGATAGCTGCCAGCTAAATGGCAAGCTACCACCCACATTGAGCATCTCGAAAGGCCTGTAAACTTGCGGAAACCACACAGAACACTGATGTGCTTGATAACATCCCAAACACTAACATGATAAGGTCAAAGTTTGTCCATGAGTGTTTCAATTCTCTTTGGAGCAAAGGAAACCTCATTATGTGATCATAATGTGGTCATAAGGTTTTTTTTAATCATGATGCTGTTCACATGTACAGGCCTTTTTAAATTTATATTTAGCCACACAACTAAAACAAATTTGTTCTAAGAATTATTTGCTAATGTTCATATTATGCAACATTTAATTTGACAATTTTCCAAACATTTGGAAACAAGTAGTTGGCTAACATTAATTATGTTTTATATATAATTAAAACGTAATACATTCCAACTAAAAAAAAGCAATCTGAAGTGCCTGAAGGAGAATTACAATATTGTATTAGGCTTCAACCTGTCTGAGAGTTTCCACCATGGGGAATGATAACAATTAGTTCAAGTGCTAAAAATGTAAAGATCATTTCATCCAGAAATCAGAAAAAGGGTGCAAATATAACAGTTCAGTGCAAATTATGTTTGGCAACTAAAAATACTATTGATATCAAAGGGTTCAATGTCTGCTGCAGGTATAAAACCTAACCTACAGTTAACTGTAAGCATGCATTAAATGAAGTAAGAAAGGCATTGCCTTCTCACGCCTGCCACACCATGCCACTAATGTGTTTTCAAGACTTGTTTTAGCTCTGTTTTGCTTGGTGCATGTCCAGTAGTTTATTTAACAATGTTAATCTCTATTCATAACAAATTAGATCTAAGTCTGCTAGCTAAGACATCATACCAGCCACACGTCTATTTATGAACCTTTTGACAGAAAATATTTAGGCTAGCTAACGGTTTTCCTACTTGAATAAATTGGTAACCATGCCATCTGTAATATTTGTTATTTCCGCATTGTTGGAGATTCTTGTTAAATAATTTATTCTTGCAACCTGCCTTCACCTTTGTCATCTCTGGATCAGCAATACAGTTATACTATATTAAATTAATTGAAATAGTTACACTACTTATTACATTTAGGTAACTTGTAATCTGCAACCTATTTCCAAAAAAAAACCTTCCAAACACTGTGCATGTGTTTAGTTTTAGTCATGTCTCCTTTAAGGGGATAATTAATGGGAATTAGAGTCTGAGAATTGGAGCCTGGGAATTGGAGCCAGGAAATTGACTTATTTCAGTAAAATGGATAAAGTAAATTCACTGTTAAACGCTGGTTACTGGTCTGTAACCGTGGTTCCATGAATGACGGAAGGCCACCAGAGACGGTCAATGCATGGTGGAAGGAGTCGCGTCCTAGAAGGATGATCGCGCTGTTGTTGTTGTTTTTTTCTCGGGACACAGCAACAGAGAGGAGCAAATGCCAACCCAAAAAGCTGTGCAACCTCTAGCGAGATCTCCTGCGAGAATAACAACTGAGACCGACCATGGGGTATTCGGAAGCTGATATAGCCTCTGACATGTCATTGGTCGAAGTCACGTGTGAACCGAATTGATACGAGATTATCAATGTGATGTGCGAGACGTGACTCCAGAACCGTCTGGAAGAGTGGAAATAGAACAAACAATTTTCAGCATGGGCTTGGAGATTTAGACATAGGACTCGATTAATCATTAAGATAAGTTGCTAAGTAGGATGCATCCAATTTCTACAGGCTAGTGACCCTTGTCTCAAGCACTTTAGAATCCCCATTGTTTGTTTATTTTTCCAGAACCGCAGGAATGTTGAGATTCGGCCTCATTGTGGCAACATAATACATTATAATTATAATTATAATTTTTCATAATTTAATATAATATTCTGGGTCCTACTTTGGTATTGACCAACTAAAACTGAGAGATGCTGCTAACCTAGTTACATTTAATAGCAGCATGGCAGCAAACAGCTACTGTTATAACAGTTAAGCTTTAAGTTATTGCTTATCTCATATGTAGGCTAACTAGTGCGATTAATTCTTATAAAAATGGTTCTAATATAGCAGTGGACAATTTTATAAATTTTAGTAAAATTGGTTCATCCTAATGGATCTCTCTTGTCACATATTGTTGGAAAGTCTGATTTATTGTAACAAATCAGTTTATTATAAACTTCTCTTCAATATGTAGCAATGGAAAGTCCCATATATTCTAGTGAATAGGTTAATACCAAATGGTCCTCTCAATGAATAGATTCACAAACATGATTCAACAATTCACAATTATGAATCTGTTTTCTTCTCGGTTGTTGTTCTGTATAAACCTGTTCAAGTTTTATACTGTTACCCTACCTGCTGTTAACTAAACAAAAATATGCATCTGAATAAATTATAGGCCAAAATTATATTATTTTATAGGCTACAGTATATACCCTTAAGCCCTTTAGTAATGTAATTTGCAACTTTTTGTCTGCACCTAGTAGTGTAGCTAACTACTTGTAAGCAGCAGCTTGACTGTATAATTACAATTCGTACATTTTACTGATGCCCTAGGCTTAAAAGTGTGACACTCATCCCAGTGTCTTCATTTAGGAGAGAATTTTACATCCAGAGAAATCCAAAAATGACTCACAGTGACATGGAACAACCAGACCCCCCAAGTACTGTGAGACCTGTTGCTAATTGCCCCAGAGAAACACACAGCTTATTTTGTTAGGCTCTGTTGCTTATGGAAAGTCAAGTAGCTTTATTATCATTATCAGATTACCCATCACTAACCCATGTGTTTCCTGTTGCTTTTCAGATAGTGTACAAAGATTAAAAGTGTAACGAGTGATGCTGGTGTATATGGTGTAGCCTATATATTTAAATCATTTTAGAATGATTGAATAACGTGCACCTGATGTTTTCTGAAAAAAAAAAGAAATGAAAAAAAAAAAAAAAAAACAGAATTATGCTTCCTTCTGTTTTTGGCATGCTGCAGCTGATCTCTCAAAGATTAACATGTAAATAGCGGCAATACTGTCTCTAGAGCAAACATTGTTTCCTGATATTCCCACAACTTGGGACAGAATGTTCTTTCCCTCTTGGTCACAGCGAAATATGACTGCGCCGGTATTGTTTAACTGCAGTTGTCTGCTTTAGACCAACAGCAATTCTGTTTAATAATATCAAATTAAAAAAAATGTGAAAGGACTGGATTTATTTCATATCCAGGATTGTGCATTCATGCATTACACTACATTCAATTATTTCTCAATAATGTAAATAAACAGTGATCAGGGTTAAATGTGAACCAGAGCTTTAAACACGCACAATGTTGCCTTAAGGCAAGGATGAGTAAGATTGAAGATACGTGACACCAGTTGTGTGTGAGTATGTGTGTGTGCAACATGTGTGTATAATAAATAAATGAGCTCTAGGCAAAATGCTCTCTGGGTTGTGTGTGTGTGTGTGTGTGTGTGTGTGTGTTTGCTATGAGGATGCACATGCAGTTAAGGTGTCATAAGGCGCACACTTTCCCACACACTCTGGGAAATTGACATTTAATTAAATTTTATGATTATTTTTGTTATGCCTTCACAAGACTATTTACCACCCTTTTGTTGACATATATTACATATCTGTGTAAAAAAAAACACATAAAAAAAAAACATTTTATTTGATATGACATAAAGACCTAAAAAGCTAAAGTAATGTTTTTGAGCAGAAAAAGACTGGTAATGCAATGCAACCCCCCCCCCCCCAAAAAAAAAAAAAAACTAAAATAAAATTATATGTACGTTTTTTAAGACATTTGACTCAGTGATGTTTGCACTGATTTAGTGCTCTCTTGTGGTGTAACACTGGTAGTGAATGAAACCATGGACACAGGTTCAGCTTAGATTTTAAAGCATCAGGGATCAATGTGTGACTGTGACCAATATTTATAAGATATAAAATGCATGTAACTATAAACATTTCAAAATATAAATACATGCTAATTTAAAGAGATCATGACATAAGTCTACTTTGCTTTTGACTTAAATGGAAGGCAACTTTTTGACAATTTTAAAAAGCCTAAATCAATTAAATTATAATTTAAATTAAAATCAATTTCATTAGGGAAAACGCTGTTGCTATTAAATGTGGCAAAATGGAAAATTAAATTATTTCATTTTCATGGTGACAATGCATCATCCCTGTCAAATTGGAACATAAAAAGCAATTGGTCATTTGACATTTCATTATCACTACAAACTTGAGGCAAGACTGCCAATATTAAAATTAAATATATAATAGGACTTTGTACCATTAAAACATTGTACAAGTTTCATAGCTTTTAAACGTCCTATTGAGAATCTGGAGTCACGTGCCGATTTTTGCGGGGTCTGAGCCGGTCAGCCGTTGGAGACGCCTTCACAGAAGTGATCGCTTGTGTGTGTATGTCACTCATTGTTTACACAGAGATTTCAGAAGTTTTACCTTTTACTAAACATATTTAGATATATTGAAATCTTCTTCCATTGCGATTTCCTGTATATCTAAATATGTTTAGATCTTCACTGTGAAAGGTAAAACTTCCAAAATCTCTGTGTAAACAATGAGTGACATACACACGCAAGAGATCACTTCTGGCAGAACGTTGGACATGATTCAGTTGGACATTGGACAACTGATTCAGATCAATTGGACATGGCTGTGGTTACACGAAGTAACAATATAAATACTATTAGTTTTCTCACGCAAACCACTCGTTTCGTGTCTTAGGCCATCAATGTGTACTTACATTTACCAGTCATTAAATCATGTTTAATTTTGACTTCTCTGTGGATGCTCTTTGACGTGGACCCCCTAAACCTGCATTATATGACTGACAGACAACAACAGTTTGACCGAAAAATGTCAAAATGGAAAATACTGTGGAAACAAAGACACATACATCTTGGATGCCCTTGAGATAAGCTAAAACATACCAAAAATTAATTTCAAAGTGAACTATCCCGGCCTTTATGTTTGTTTCCTGTATGTTTCTGGAAGCTCATTTTGTAAATAAATTAACTACATTGAAGTTCCTGTGTCCTCATCTTCAGCAACCTGCACAAACCTGACATGACCTCTTTAAGAACAATCAATTCCGTAATATGCAATGTAGTTGCATTGCAAGAGATTTCCTCCCAGATGACAGACAGACAAACAAATATTAAATAAATTAATTAATGTAAAAGGGTGGTGAATTTGACCTATTCTTTATCCAAACTTAATTCTTTTTTAGGCTGAATCTAAACCTTTTAGGAGGTTTTGCTAGAATGTGATGAAATGTATATATTATAAAGATAGATTTGTTTCTTTTTGAAGAATTAAAAAATTGGCTATTTAATTAGACACTTTAATAAATTAACCTTTTTTTTTTTTTTTTTACTCAAGTCAGACAAACACACAAACAGGCATAGCCCTAAATGAACCACATCCATATTTAGGGTCATTCCCCAAACAAGTCACTATCACATCCGAGCGGCAGATTATTAATAGCACACAGGCACAGAATAAATAGACTGGAATCCTGTCCAACCCAGATGCAGTAGCATCAGACCGTAGCTGAGTGCCCTGTTTTAATACAGCCCCTCTAAATTTAGCCAAATGAATAAGGCATCAAGCTATGTTTTCATTGTGGCCTCTACTTTCAAACTAAAAATAGTCATCTAAAAGGTTCATAAATATAGACTTAAATCTCAGTTATGACCAGTATAAAAATAAGTATGGCCAGGGTATTAAAAAACCCCCTTTGTGTTATTATCAGCTCCCTCTATCTCTTACATAAGCCTAGTTTTGTTTCTTATAATTTAGAGTCAGCATGAAGACTTGGAAGGGGGAAAAATCATTGCTGAAACTGCATTGCTATTATCACAGCTTCACAAGAGAGATAAATGCTATTATCAACATTTCACTGAAGTCACTGCTGCGGGTTTGGTAAAGGCTACACGTAGCTTTGTCATATGAAAAAGCTGACAAATTAAATCCATTCAAAGAGGCTTTAAAATGAAACATATGTTGCAAAGTCACATGTTCTTTTTGTTAGAAAAGTTCAACAGCAACATAAATCAGCATAAGGACAGCTAAAGTATGTCATTTTAAGGGTACAGATCACTTGGTGTTTAAATGCCCCCAGCAGATGGAGCCTTTGTGCAAAAGACAGCAGAGCCATTTCTCTAACTTGTTCAAGCCTTAACCACAATATCACTACAGGATGGTGTGTTATTTTTGGATCAAGAGCCTTTTGTTGGCAATTATTTTCTGCTTGATGAGAACATCTGTTAAGAGCACCTTGTGCTACATTTTTTGCCAAAGCTGCATTTAACAGTGACCCTGTGACTTGCAGAAATAAGACCATATTGTCCCCTTTCTGAGAATACATTTAGAATGAATTTCTTAAATTGGGGCTCAGATCAGCAAATAAAAGGCAGCATTACTGATATTCACACCAATAACACAACTGCAACACTGATCGGTTTTCTTTTATTCTTTATTTTTCTTTTTTCTTACAAAAGTTCAATAAACAAGAAGTTAATATTTTAGATATTAATAATGTGAGGCCTAGTATATATATATATATATATATATATATATATATATATATATATATATATATATATTTTTTTTTTTTTATGTATTTTTGCGATGCCAATGGAACTAAAGTCTAAATAATGTCAAAAAAAATTACTCATCGTCAAATCCCTGAGCAAAACAGTGTCTGCGTTTTATTTCTGAATTAATCTTCTTTATTTTTTAGAGAATCTGTTGTGTGAATGATTCAAGGATTCCCTCACAATGGGCTTTATTCATAAAACGTTCGTAAAGAGCATAATTCCCACCAAAGAATTACAACTATGCAAATTACATGTCAAGCAACGCTGTGGAATCTTCTGAACTCCCTTCTCAGGATTGGCTCCATTATATTGCATAAATGCAAAAGAGAGTAATATGCCATATGCCGCGGCCTAACAATAAATATTCGATCTACATGCATCCACCAAAAATGCCTGGTTCTCTTATGAAAAAACGGACAGCTGTTAGCGCTTGAGAGTGCTTTGGAGGCATAACGGTTTTCCAGCCGAGATACACTATGATTAGGAATATCTATAGCAATATTAACTTCTACATTGTTGTTCAGTCATAGTACAAGAAGAATGGTTGATAGGCCTATTGGTAGTATTTGTCCCGCCCCCTCTTTACTGTGATTTGATGGCTGGGTAAAAAGTGACAGTGACGAGCGCTGAGTTTTATCCAAAGGTGAACAGTTTTCAACTCTCAGCTAATAAAAAAAGAAAGAGACAAGGCAAACAAACTTTTGAAATATTAATATGCTACTAATGCAGTGTCATCGGTGTGCCTAAAAGAATACAGAATGTTTTAATGTTTTAAGCACCATTTACACGTGGTAGGGAGCAGGTGTAAATTTATTTCTATGCCAACAAACATTTTGATAATATGAACATTTTCATGAATCTGACAATTTACTTCAGAAAGGCTTTACGAACTATTATGCTCATGTTTCGTGAATGGGGCATCAGCAATAGTACTTCCACGGCACTCTCCACAGTGTCCAAATTCACTCTCTCATTTCATTCACTCATTCAAACAGTGATACAAACAGTGAAATGTCCCTGTGCTGTTAGACTATTATGTTTGGCACTTTTGGAATGCTGTTTGACCAATCCAACATGACATCATGACTTTTGCGTAAACATACACGGCACTTTCGAGTCAAGTGGCGTGTTATCTCTAAACATTTTGAGCTATCCGCGTGTATGTCTACGCCATTAACATCTGAGTGATTCCGCGTGTCTGTACGCGCCGTCAAATGTCCGCGGCAAAACGAAGCAAAATGTAGATCAAAATGTAGATGTGGGAGTGATATTTTTTTCCTAGGATGGTAGGGGAAGACTCATAAATGTTATTAACCCCAGTGACGGTTAGGTTTAGGGACTTGGTTGAGGTAGGTCATAGATTTATAATAATGTTAAGTCAACGGCGTTCAAAAACACGCTGAAAAGAGATTATGCGTGTTGATAGCACGTCAAAAATGGAAATACAAATTGGCGTGTCATACACACGCTACTTCATGAGATCAGTCTGACCAATCAGATTTGAGTACAAATATTGCATCGAATTATGTGAAATTAGTAGGTGCTGTACTGACGGAGGTTTAGGGATAGGATGACAACAGTGCATTTAACGTTCACAGAATTTGGTATAACACCAGAACTAACTATTGTATAATGCTTCAGGGCGAATGGGCATATGTTCACACATCACTCACATGTGTGCAGTCACGTTTGATACATCTGATTTCAAGGCTGAGTTCAGTCAATGGCTCTGCCTGACTGGGGTGCTATAGACTGAATCAAAATGACAAACGAGGAATGAAAACTCAGCTTAATTAGACCAAAGACAGCTGGTGATTTTATGCATTTGCAATTTTTACTGTTTGGAAATGTCAGATTTCTGCATGCATAAGTAACTAAGAAAAGGCTGAATAGGTGAATATGGGGTTGTGGCTGCATTGTTGGAAACAGAAGATTATCGGATTATCTTAATTTCAGTCATATTCTTATTTCAGTTGCAGCTTTGGATGCATTTGGTTGTTAAATTTTGGATATTCTCTACGTAAAGTGAGGATTTTTCATTAATGTTCCAATATATATATATATATATATATATATATATATATATATATATATATATATATATATATATATATACCTTAATTGTGTAATTAGTCTTTCAACCTTCAACCTCATTTATGTGCTGATGGCACTACTAGTGAGGATCGGTGATTTAATGAATGAGATGAGTGAGACCAGGACAAAAGCATGACTAGGACAAAGTGTCATTAGCAGAGAAACTGACTGATTCAGTTAGACTGGATACAATCTGTGGTCAGCTTACACATTACTGCAATATTTAATTAGCCTGTCAGCATTCATGTGTGGTTTACCAGCATGTCCATTTATTTGTAAAATCAATCAGCTTTGTAATCAAACTATTTTAAGGGTTCGGCTTTGCAGCATCTCATTACCTCTCTTCTACTTAACATCTACTGGTGTTTATTTGTTTGTAATTGACAGCCAGATTTAGTGCAGAAACATCAAGCCTCACTTGTTGTTATACATTTTCAAGGATTTATTTAAATTGCAGCATAATAGCTAACAATAGATTTACATGTCCTTATGTCCAATACTAGTGCCTGTTTTTTAGAAGATCTCATTTGTATGGCAGCAAACAGTCCATGTGCACATTGAGCTTGACAGTGCTGTCAGAAAATTACTTAACATTAAAGGAGAACTCCGGTGAACAATGAACCTTTGGTCTAATAAAACATTGGTATCTAGTCAATTGTTCTCTGAGATTTGTTTCCATGATAATCGAATGTAAAGAGTTTTATCTCTAAAAACTGTTTCAGCGTATAATGCTAGCACTGGGGGCATTGACTAAGTAAAAAGAAATCGCTAGTTTATACCACTAACAAGGCTCAAAATAGCCCCACACTAACGCAGTAACATAATGAGGGTCCATACATGCAAAACGAAGCATTGAGAACTTTGTAAGTGTACAGACCGTTTAATAAGAAGATATGTTATAAAGACAGTTCACTTCATGTATACACAGCAGGAGCCATCTTAAAACATAGTCTCGATAAGTCGATTCCCGAACGCCATTCATACAGTTCAGAAGTTCGTTGAACTTCATACAGTTCAGCTCACTCAGCACGACGATCGTGATTTGACTTATCGAGACTTATTTTTTAAGATGGCTTCTGTCTGTATACATGAAGTGAACTGTCTTTATAACGTATCTTCTTATTAAACGGTCTGTACACTTACAAAGTTCTCAATGCTTCGTTTTGCATGTATGGAGCCTCATTATGTTACTGTGTTAGTGTGGGGCTATTTTGAGCCTTGTTAGTGGTATTAACTAGCGATTTCTTTTTACTTAGTCAATGACCCCAGTGCTAGCATTATACGCTAAACAGTTTTTAGAGATAAAACTCCTTACGTTCGATTATCATGAAAACAAATCTCAGAGAACGATTAACTAGGTAACGATGTTTTATTAGATCAAAGGTTCATTGTTCGCCGGAGTTCTCCTTTAAGGACAACATTATTCAAAGTTTGAGCAAGTATGTAAACCACTGGATTAGGAAGTACCATTCTAGACCACTAGTTCCATATGCACAAAGCATAGCAGCATTTGTCCATCACTGACTAATATATATATATATACATATATATATATATATATATATATGTTACACTCACCTAAAGGATTATTTAGGATTATTTGAACACCATACTAATACTCTGTTTGACCCCCTTTCGGCTTAATTCTACGTGGCATTGATTCAACAAGGTGCTGAAAGCATTCTTTAGAAATGTTGGCCCATATTGATACGATAGCATCTTGCAGTTGATGGGTGGGATTTGTGGGATGCACATCCAGGGCACGAGGATGCTCTATTGGGTTGAGATCTGGTGACTTTGGGGGGCATTTTAGTACAGTGAACTCATTGTCATGTTCAAGAAACAAATTTAAAATGATTCAAGCTTTGTAACATGGTGCATTATCCTGCTGGAAGTAGCCATCAGAGGATGCTGGCCATAAAAGGATGGACATGGTCAGAAACAATGCTCAGGTAGGCCATGGCATTTAAAAGATGCCCAATTGGCACTAAGAGGCCTTAAGTGTGCCAATAAAACATCCTCCTACACCACCACCACCAGCCTGCACAGTGGTAACAAGGCATGATGGATCCATGTTCTCGTTCTGTTTATGCCAAATTCTGACTCTGACTACCATCTGAATGTCTCAACAGAAATCGAGACTCATCAGACCAGGCAACATTTTTCCAGTCTGTCCAAACTGTCCAATTTTGGTGAGCTCTTGCAAATTGTTGCCTCTTTTTCCTATTTGTAGTGGAGATGAGCGGTACCCAGTGGGGTCTAATGAGAAATTGAACAGGTGTTCCTAATAATCCTTTGTGTGTAATATATATGTGCGTGTAATATATATATATATATATATATATATATATATATATATATATATATATATATATATATATATATATATGAAAACAGTAGCAGCACTACTGTTTTCAACACTGATCATAACAGACATGTTTCTTGAGCAGCAAATCAGCATATTACAATGATTTTTGAAGGGTCCTTTGACACTGAAGACTAGAGACTGAATTCTGCTTTTCCATCACATGAATAAATTACATTTACTTTAAAATATATTCAAATAGTAACTGCTATTTTAAATTGTATTTTTTTTTACAATTTTACTGTTTACAAATAAATTCAGCCTGCCTAAGCATACAAAATACTTATTTCAGAAACATTCACAAAATCAACTGCAAACTTGGGATGCAGAGTGGACACAGGTTCACATTCAAAGTTGTGACACCCCTCTGGAGGACAGTGATTCATGCCCTGTTATCCACAGCCATGTGTACTGCTGTGACGAGGTAAATCAGTCACATAATTGACCCTGCCAGATGCACCTGGCAGCATAAAGCCACTCACTGTCTTCCTTTCATAGCACAATCATGAATGCTCTCTGTCCTCCCCAGGCTTCCTGACTCCTCTCACAGCTGGGTCTCAGTTCTCAAAAAACTATTACATTGTGACTCTAGGAAAAAGTGTGTGTTTTATTTTATTTTATTTTTTTTTGTCAATTTCTCTCATCTAGAAGAAATTATCATTACTAACCAATAACAGTGCAGTGAAAGGATTTCTTAGACCGAATGATGATAGACTAGAATAGCTGCAATTGTAAAATGTACAACATTAAGGTTGCTGGGAAAAATGCACAACTTCCAATCCCTGATGATGCTAATTTGCTAACAAACCCTAAAACCCTAAGCATTGAGTGTGTGTAACAAGCATCATTTTGCAAACATGAATGCATGCAGCTTCAAGAGAGAATGCTACTGCTTGTGAGAATGCTAATGCTATAGCATTATGCTACTGCTTCTTTAGCAAAACTGATGTTATTGGTGTATGTTACTGATGTAATTGTACATTACAATTTATTAACAAAACTGGTAAATAAAAGTCTAAAAAAAAAAACATTCAAAACGCCCTAGCAACCACATAACGACACTCCAGTGATGTTTTTGTATCGAATATACTATTATGGTTTTTGTTAATATTTTGAATTTAGGTTTCATAATTGTTATAAGTTTTTATTTTAAATGTGTTTGTAGTTTTTATTTATTAGTTTTTGTTATTTTAGTACTTCAAGTACTTTAGTACTTCAACTAAATGAACATGAGAAATTAGAGCTGCACGATTCTGGATGGAGATTCAAAATAGAGCGCACGATTCTGAAAAGACAACTAAACAAAACAGTTTCGGATAAAATGTAAGTCTATTTGCTGCAGTCTATTTTAAAATATTTAATTAATTTGAATTAATTGTTTTTCAATGATTCATTAGCCTACTGGATGAATCAACATGTTTGAACAAATCTCAAATATAAAAAGTAAATGATTTAATGGTAAATACATTGGCTCCTCCAAAAGCTATAAGGCACTTGAATTGTTGCCTCGATCCCTTAATCAGGCAATGACTTTGTACGTTTGCACACAAATGTAAGTCACAAAACTGACTTTGCAGGCATAAAGGTTTAAAGATATACAACAAAATAGAGAGAGCTTTGGTGAAAACTAAAGTAAATATATTTAATTTCTACAATACTAATTTCTCACTAGAAATGACATCAAAAGTGGAAAACTTTGGTCAAAAACTTATGTAATCCAAAAACTTATGGCATCTTTATTTTTAGCTCAACTGTCTCAGAATGCAACGCACAGGATTGTGTGATATCAAAGGCAGTGAAGGATACATCCTGCATTCAAAAATCGATCAGATGAAGGTATCTGAGAAGACAAGAAGTGAAGCTAACATTGAATTCAGACATGAATGCATAAATCCCAAGCTTGATCCCTGGCTTCATATCTTGGAATGCATCTTCCGAAAGCAGCGTTTTAAGCTTTGAGACACAGTTGCTACGCCAGTAGGTGGCGACAAGTAACTGTTAACAGTTACTTGTCGCCACCTACTGGCGTAACAATCTAATTGATACAATCTTTATTTGAAGTGTCAAGTTACTTTCAAAAGGTTATTATTATTTTGATCACTACCATAGACATAAGACCAGTGCTTCTGTGAAAATTAGAATTAGCTCAAACACAGATTTGAATGCTGTGATCGTATGATTGTCAAAGGCTTAATATACAGTAGCTGAATCGTTGTCATTTGGAAATAAGATCACGTAAAGTATTTAATTAAATACGAGTATTTAAATTGAGATTGTGATTTAACGATTTTAAATAACTAACTAAAAGTTTTATATTTTATTTCAGTTAATGTATGTTTTGTTTCAGCTATATGTTTTTTTATGGTTTTAGTTTTAACTAACAACCCAGCTGAATGTTTTGTATGGTCATGTCTATATATATATATATATATATATATATAATTGTTCCAGTGATTCTAAATGGCACTGATCCCCCATATTAAATATTGCTATGATCAAATCTGTTTGGTCACAATCCATGATTTCAATCCGTGAAAATTTTCCTTGTGCGTTTTTTGCAAAGATTATTGTTGATAAACGTTGTCAAAATGATCCCTGTTCACACAGATCTGCGAAAACGACTAAAATCTTTATATAAGGGGGGTAATCCACCAGCCAGAAAATTAAGTCTCCCCGGGGCTGCCATTGGCTAACAAGCCTTCTGTTAGGATTTCATTGACTCCCATTCATTTTTGCATCACTTTACATTTGTGACAGCGAAAAACTTTACATCTGAGGCGTTTAAAGACTCCATTTGTCCATTGTTTATTTCTAAAGAAACACGACAATCTATAAAAGGCTCCATTACCTTGTACCGTACGTTATGGCCTGGTAGAAGTAGTAAACATAGGCTAACGACTGCGTCATAACACTGTCTGTCGCACAGTAGAAAAATTACCGTATAGACAGAAGTAGAAGCTTGCGCGATCGGACATGGAGGGATAAAGTCAAGGGAGAAGCGCATAGAGAGTTGTAAAGTTGCTCCTGCTACTAGCTCATGGACAGCTAATACTCACGATCTTCGGCTCTTTGAGATTCGGAAGGGAATGATTCAGATTCATCTTGACAGCTATTAGTAGACATACAGCTGTGAAACAGGTTGCTCACGTCACATCTACGTCGTCAAGCTCAGTGTGAGTCTGCGCAGTGCGCTTGGCAATCAGGAAGTGAGTGCTTCTAATTGACTTCACTTTTCTCTGTTGAAGTCTATGGGGTCGCTGTGTCCATTTCTTTTACTGTCTATGTATATTATGCATGCCAGGCCAGCTAGAAATGTCACTTTGTAAAGAAACACTATGTACAAATAGACTAAACACATAATACGCATGCGCATGACGTCACCGTTTTCACAAATTCGCATTTTTGTATTTTACAAGGAGATAAACACGGAGTTATGGTTTGGCAGCCTTGATGAAAGGAAGTTCGGTTTGGACTCGAACCCATTAAGGAGCGATTATGATCGTCGGGCCAATCAAATTGCAGGGCGGGCTTTATACGATGATAGACAGATGATCTGCAGTTACGTAATCATCACGTTATCAAACAGCGCTTGGGTTGAACTGGTTTTAAGACTTTTTAGTATGGGTGGTAACCAAGAGATTTTATGACAAAAAGGTTTGAGTATTTAGGAATGAAAACTTATTTGTGTGCTGGAATTTATCTATGTCTAAATGATAATGTCTGACAGTCAAAAGATGCTCTTGCCTATAGAAGTTCAATAATTCAACTGAAAGAGAAGCTTGGTTACAAAGAGAGGCCCTCAATCCCACAGCTGTGGATCTATGCCTATTACCATCACATTCTGTTTGCTCTCTTTCATCACGAAGGCCAAGCTGGAGCCTGGGCGTTAATAATGGTTGGGCTAACAATGCATCCATCTTTTCAAAGGCTCTTACCTGTAGATAAATGAAAAGAAGTCATTAATCCATTCAAAAGAACACACGGACAGACACTGATATCTCAGGCACCAATTGATGTTTAAAAAACTCTGTGTGATGACAGTAATCCAGAAGGTTGCATCACATTGTTCATGTTAATTTTTGCTATTGATGTCAGGCGGCTAGTTTTCAGGAAATTAAACATCTCCCCTCTGCAGACCTGGTATACCACACTCAGCATATCCATCTCTGGAAGGTCTCTGGACTTAAGCCCTGTTTGATCTTTTGCCATGGTCTGACATTTGATACTGTGACATTTTTCTTACTGAGACCCCTTTAAAGCGATAGTCTACTCAATGAAAATTCTGTCATAATTTACGCAAGAGCGCCTCATTTCACCTTTTGTCTGTCAGATATTAGCTAGGTATCATTTGGATTAAAGTTGCCGTGGCATAGAATTGTTTCAAATAAAAATGAAAGATAAGAGAATTTATATTTTTGGGCGAACTATCCCTGTAAATAGACATCATTATTTTGGGAAAGCCAGATAATAAGAAAGCAAAAAGGAAATGAGGTGTATGTGTAATAATGTGTGTGTGTGTTCATTACAGTGAGTAATTTTACATTCTGACATTTAAGTTCATTGTATTTTTCTGACAACTCACCTCCTACTCTCCCCTATAATCTTTCCATTTCTTCTCTGTACTGACCTGTGCTTTTGAGCCAGGCGATGATGCATCAGAATGGCAAGGACAAAGGTCAGGTTAGCAATTCATCATTCCAGACTCCATCATTGCATTACTCCATAATAGCACAGTAAAAATAAGACTAAAGCAACATTTTCTGCTCGTGTTTTATTCAATTCCTTTGGTCTAACAATTCATTTAGCACCCATTATGTTAAAAACAAAGCCAATTCTTTCCAAATAAATTGATTTAAAAATATATACTGCACAAGCATTTAAAAGTTTGCTGTCAGAAAGAATTCTTAATGATTATTGAAAGTTTTTTTCTATTTGAATTTATTTTAAAATGTAATGTATTCCTGTTGTCAAAGCTGTCGTTACTCCAGTCCTCAGATCCTCCAGACATCTTTCTAATATGCTGATTTAGTTCTCAAGAAACTTCTCTAATTATTGTCATGTTGAAAACAGTTTGTTTTATCACTGATGATTTGTCCCAGTTGCACATTTGGGTGTTTTAGAAACCTTGTGTACTGTCACTTTTGATCAAGTTAATGTGTCCTTGTTAAATAAAGTAAAATTTCATCCAAAAATATTTTGACCATTTGACCAGTATCATATTTTTTTATTTCTGTTTCCAGAAAGTATTCTATGATTCCAGTATCATATTATTTATTTCTCAGACTGAACTTCACATCCTCAAATGTTGTGGGAGGGGCTAAGTCAGGCTGGCATCCAGGCTAGTGTAAAATTAAATGACTGTAATTTTCACGTCAGTTCAACTCAAAATTCTTACAGTTTATTTCTGCTCATGCCACAAAATCTACTTCATGGGCATCTAAAGTACTTACTACTTATGGCTACAAGACCCGGACTTCACCGTGTTTAGAAATCCTTAAATTACTCGGATTCGGATGCAGAGATCAACAGAAGAGGTGAATGCAAAGACATATGATGCAGTACCTCTTAATGATAATGCTAAAAGCTCCTGTAGATTACTTGTTATCTGTAAAGTGCCATTAACTATCTTTTGCTGTAGTGGGTGAAGCATACTTCAGCACTGGCACTTAAAGCTGTTCTCAGCTTAGATTTAAAAGTTACCTTGACAGTTAGAAGAGAGATGAACTAGCTTGTGAAAAAAAGACCATTAATCACAGAGCAAACATTCTGTCTATGATAATGAAAATGTTGGCCACTACTTTAAAAAAACTCCAAAATACCTTAAAAGGATCATAAAGTATTTAATTCGACAAAAAGGCACCATAAATGTTTGTATAGCACAAGTTTTTATAAGTTGTTTTGCCTCTATTTTGCCCAAGTTGCATCGACTACGTTTCTTTTTTGGAACTTGACGCTGCTGGTGGAGACATATACTGCAAAGTGGTGCTGCTCACATGAATTCCATAATTAGAAATTATACATTATTGCTTTAAAACAGTTACTATTATATCAGCGTAGGGTACGTTCTGGCAGGTCACGTTAGTCAAGCTCACATCAGCTGACCACATCTACCTATAGGAATACAATGCCTATCTATCACTATACGCTGCTTCAGTATTATCAGCAGCTATCAATTAAGGAGCTAATTCCTCCTCCATCCCCAGCTCCTCCTCTCGCCAAGTCAGCATTTGGCATTCTGATTCCCCTTGAATCAGAATAAATTCTCAAATTATATTTTAAAATCTTGAATTAATCTGCGATATATTCTAGTTGGTTCTATTCTGTTTACCCTAACGGAGTTATTGCCGCTCTCCCTGCTCTTATTCATGCTAGGCTGCATGGATGCACAGGGAGTCTCACCCAGAACAGAACCATACTGCCAATCCAAACTGTATGCTAATTGTCAATCGTATTTGATGATAGTGGTCCTGACAGAAGTAATACTTATATATCATGTAAAAAACAAACAAAAAAAAAACTTTAAAATGGCTCCAGTATAGCAAATAACGGCTGATGAAACAGTGATTCGGGCAAATGTTGCACAAGAAAGCTGATCATTTTATCTACTGTATCACAGAACAGACTCTAGACATGCTCTGTAGTGATTTACTTCAAGGATTGCATGGGCTTGCAGAGGCTTTTGGCAGCGCTACGTCTACACTGTCAGAAAGTGCAATGTGCTCTTTGGGAGCTGAGGGATACCTTGCTGGATTCGCTTCTCTGCTGCTGGCCACTCAGTCTCTTCCACTCAGATCGATTTACTGTTGAAGCACAGGCCTTAAATCACAGTGCCATGGCTGTGCTGACTCCACTGCACTTCACTCCTTGACCTGGGGCGGAAAAAACTCAGCAAGAAACGAATGGCTGTCACAACATCATCTATCACCACTGCCCCCTCCATCTCAGGACACAGTCTACCCATGCAACCCCCCAGGACTTGGGCACTGTGCTTCAGCTGCATTATATCCAAGTGCTCTCCACAGGCTTCAATAGAGCATTACATCATGAAGAGACCATGCAAGCACAAAGAAATGATTTGCAACATGTTATTAGAGCTGACATGGAGTAATGCAGTGGTGTGGAAGTCTTATCTGAAAGACAAGAGTAAGAGGTAGGCTGTTGTTGTTTGATTAATCTAAAAGGCCTCAATCTTTCTCACATTCAGCCTTACATGGATTGAGGGTGAGCAAATATTGACAACATTTTCTGGGCGAACTATCCCTTTAAGGCATTTTCACTACTGTAGATAATTTGCTTTGTTCTGAAACAGGGACTTGAAATGTAACAATTTAGCAATTTGTCCTTAGTTCGGGTGGCTTTCTAAATGGTCTTGCACTTGTTTATGTTCCTGGATTCATGGCAGTCATCCATTTAGATTACCCACACACTGTATACGAATGTACCAAAGTCTTGATTTCCTACTTGTATACAATTTATCAATTAGGGCAGCATCAAAGATAGCATTCAATGCACCTGTTTAAGACAAAAGCAATGACTTGATGAAGAGGTGCTGTTTTATTTTAAACTGCAACCCAACTCAACTGCTGTCAAGGTGAAGCAACAGTTATTGCTGATCAAATTAGTCAATATGTTTAGAGCAAGTTACCTAAATAATAACATATTTGTTTTAATCCGTTGTAGTGGAAGTTTCAGCCAACTTGATTTCAGTATATTGTGACATTTCCGAGTGAAACAAAATATCTAATTAGAAATCAATGGGTGGGGCTTAATTTTATTATGTCCTTGTCATATTCAATATACCATTTATGGCAGGCACATAAATGAGGTTTATAGCAAGTTTGGTCTATGTCTAAATTTTCATTGAGTTGAATGTTAAAATGGAGTATGATTAGAGGACAACGTCATGTGGCTATCATCAATAGTGTTTTCCAGCACACTTTTGAATTGCTTAATTCTTCAGTCATAAAACTATATATGTAGTTTTTCCACATGAGTGACCGATTCAATTTAGAAATGAAGATAATTGCAAATAGGCTTATGAATGACATGCAAGATGGTCCTCATTTTAATTACTTTTCAGAAGATGGATGCAGCCACATTATTTCGTCAAATTTAACATTAACATTTTGTCCTCAACCACAAATCTATCAAATCTGGCTGTCCAAACAGATACAAAATTATTAGCTTATTGGCTGAGAGACTCAAAAGCAATATCTGGCTACATTAAAAATAGTAAAACCACTAATTGGACTAACTCAAATTAATTGCATTGAGCCATACATCTTATCGTGACTGTATATTCATCAATGAATATTTGTCAAAAACATTCACAGATAAATGGCAAACATGGCAAAACAACCAGTTACCAGTGACCAAAAGACTAATTAGGGCCCAAGCCCTGAAAGGGCGCAGAGCCCTATTGTTTTCCTTCCGATTTTTTTTTTTTTTTTTTTTTTTTTTTTTTCTTTTTCTAGCGACTATTCGGGCACTTTTGGGGCCCTTAACATGCTCGAAAACTCTTGAAACTTTGCACATGGGTCAGAACCCAGCGGCCATCAGAGCCGGGCTGAAGCTGGTGCCCGGGCGTGGCAGGGCGGCTCGTCAGCGCCCCCTGGAATGGGGTCCGAACACCTGGTCCATAACTCAAACACACTTGCATGTAATAATATGAAACTCGGTACACATGTCGATAGCAGAATTTCATCTATACCTCGCGTTCTTGCTTTTCACCCCAGCCCAACAGGAAGTCGGCTATTGAGGTTTTTTTGTAAAACACACGCAATGAACTTTTAAATACTCCTCCTAGAGCTCTGATCCAAATTCGACGAAACTCGGTCAGCTAGAAGTCAAGACATTGAGGATGAAAGTTTGTGTGGGGATTTTTGATATCTCGAACGGTTTGGCCGTCGAGGAAACGAAACTATGGCGAGAAACGGTGAAACAGGAAGTGTGTCATAACTTCAGCATACATTAACTGATCTGGATGAAACTTCAGCAGTGCGTTCGCTGTAAGAGGACGATCACATGGATGTGACTATTGTGAGTCAAAGTTATAGCGCCACCAACTGGCAGCAGGAAGTGTGTCACTTTCAAAATGCTTTGAAATCACCCTCTTATTTTTACCCGATTTGCTTCAAACTTCATCTGTATAATGTACATACACGGCAGATGAAGACCTATGAATGGATTCTTGATATCTTTGAAACTGTTGCCGTGGCGACGCATCAAACTTTACCATTCTTTTAGGATGCATTCTTTTAGGGATTCGAACATTTGTCCATAAATCAAACACACGTGCATGGATTAATATGAAACTCGGTACACTCATAGATCACATCAGGCCAAACAACTTTCGTGCTCTAAGTTTTACGACAGTTCGAACGGAAGTCGGGAATTATGTTTTTTTTTTTAAATAATTGTCCTAGAAAAACATCAAATTACAACCCATGCTGTTACCAATCACCACCAAACTCGGTGTGCATGAAGTCAAGACATTGAGGATGCTATATTCCGGACGGATTTTTGATATCTCGAACGGTTTGGCCGTGGCGGATTTTTTTGACTAAAAAAGGACACATAAAGTGTGTTATAACTTGGTTAGTTTTACTGACAGTTACAAAACTTGCCGTGTATATTGTTCTATTCAAGCCAAACAACTTTCTAATTAACAATAATAAGCTCAAACCCACAGAAAGTCAGATATTGTAGTTTGAATATGATCATGCTCTTTCTGAGCCTAGGCCTGTCACACAGTCTGTGTGTGTGTGTGATTGAGTCTTTTGACACACAGTCTCTGTGTGTGTGTGTAGGGGGAGGGGGCTTAATAATTTCACTGTGTGTCTGGCCTGCTAAAGTAAATACATTTCTTAAGCCTGGTATTTTTTAAATAAGTTTTTGTTTTTATTTTTATAAGTAAAGACATATAACCTGTTTAATTGTAGTGCATTGACAATAGTTTTATATAATTAGTGTATTAATTAAATTAACTTGGTCCATAAATCAAAAAGGAAGTGTGTTAAAACTTCTGCATACATTAACTGATCTTGATGAAACTTCAGCAGTGTGTTCGTTGTAAGAGGCCGATCACATGGATGTGACTATTGTGAGTCAAATATATAGCGCCACCAACTGGCAGCAGAAAGTGTTTCACTTGCAAAATGCTTTGAAATCACACTCTTACTTTTACCCGATTTGCTTCAAACTTCATCTGTATAATGTAAACACACGCCAGATGAAGAGCTGTGAAAGCATTATTCAATATCTAAGATAATGTTGCCATAGCAACGCATCAAACTTTAACATTCCTTTTTTTTGATGATTTTGAGTCTCTTAGCGGCTTTTGGGGCCCTTAATGGGTTTGAAAACTCTTGAAACTTTGCACACAGGTCAGATCCCACAGCCATCAGAGCCGGGAAGATGGTACCGGGTGTGGCAAGGGGGCTAGACAGCGCCCCCTGGAACGGGGTCCAAAAACTTGGTCCATAAATCAAACACGCTTGCATGTAATAATATGAAACTCAGTACACATGTTGATCTCATCGTTTCATATATTCATATATTCTCCTCAAGCCGGACAACTTTCTAATTTACACTCATGAGCTAGGACCCACAGAAAGTCAGATATTTTGGTTTGAAAATGTTGAGTGTCTCTCTGAGCCTACACTTCTGTATGGCAAGCCCTTTTAACATTTAAAAGCTAAGTTTGACTATTCGTAATTAACATTGTAGATATCAACAACGTCTTTCTAGTCGTAATTACATTTTGGATAGTTTGTATTATCATTTAAGATATCTGTAACGTAATTGTGACTAGTCGAAACGACAGATAGAGTATGGCAAGCCGTTTTAACATTTAATCATTTTAACCTACTAGTCTCTATTTTCATGCTACTAGTACTTATTTTTAGATACTAGTATCTATTCCATTAAGTACTAGTACTTATTCATTAGCTACTAGTGCTTATTCTTTAGATACTAGTGCCTTTTCTTTAGATACTAGTGTTTATTCTTTAGGTACTAGTACCTTTTTAAAGATACTAGTACTTATTCATTAGACACTAGTCCTTATTTATTAGATACTAGTACTTATTCATTAGATGCTAGTCCTTATTCATTACATACCAATGCTTATTAATTAGTTACTAGTACTTATTCATTAGATGCTAGTACCTATTAAATAGATACTAGTACTTATTCATTAGACACTAGTACTTATTTCAATGGTGACTAGTAACTATTCTTTTGTTACTAGTCACATTTTTTCCAGTGACTTCTATGGTGATCTGTCATTCAGATATCAACTATTCAGTTCTGACTAGTATGTTAGTATGTATTCCAATTGTGGAATACATACTAGTATGTATTCCAAAGCAGGGGTTACGTTTTTGCACGTCGTGCAGAATAACCCTAAAGGCACCAAGGTGGCGGTGCCACCGGCTTTATATATATATATATATATATATATATATATATATATAAATATAGCTGCGAGCAGCGATGGAGGGCCAAAGCCGGCGGTACCGCCATCCCGGTGCCTTTAGGCACCGGGGTTGCGGTGCCACCGGCTTGGGCCCGCAATCGCTGCTCGCAGCTATATTTATATATATATATTTTCAGATTGTTCTCGCAGGATCAATGACATTTAAATATATCTGATTAACACAGATATAAATGTCTCTTGTGGTGCCTCTTCATGTAAAGGTACCAACAATAGAATGAAGAGTAAGTGAGTGCTATATTTTGTTTATGATCATTTTAGATTGTGTTATGCTATCATCTTTCTTGAGTACACCTATAAAATGTCTTAAGTACAAATTCCCAGAGGTCTCTTTGCTCTCTTTTATAACAACACCATTGACATAATGTCTACTGAGAGCACTCACAAGCCCTGCAAAACTACTTTATTGCCATGAAGCTGGTGCCAAATTGAGGTAGAACCATGGGGTTGTTAATGTGCAAGGTTTCCTCAAACCATATTGAATCTCCACTACGGCCAGTTTGATTCACAATTCAATTTAATCTTCAGCAGAAAAAGCCCAGAATAGACTGGGGGTTTCTTTAGGTAAGGAAGAACAAATAAAGAATTCAAGACCGAGAGATAACGGACAGAAATTGAAAAGACAGAGAGGAAGTAAAATAATCAGCGTGAGCATCTTGATTGAACATAGGCCTAATGGCCTGGACTCAATTGAATGAACAATCAGACAGATCTACCTCAATGTACAAAGAGCCATCAATCTCTTTTTTAACTAGATTACAGCACCTTTTAGGGTTGGTCAGCAGGCAGGGGAGAGGACCACTGCAGACCAAGCAGGACTTCCTGGCATCAAGCTTTAGGATCAGCTATTGTCCGAATACACCCTTCTGTGACCCCTATTCCTACTAATCTACTCTGCGGGATGCCATGTCTCAACTAATGAAATGGCATTAATTTGGACTAGAGCCTATCACTAAAACCAAGCACTCACAGTGATTCCTATTGACTACGTTTGTCTGTCGCATATGGTGCCTGCATTTCTAATAGCATCATGCTGGTTTTCTGATTCTTTTATGAGAAGTATACCTAGGCAGGTAGATTTTTAAATGAGGTATTGAATAAATAATACTATAAATTACTGTAATTACTTTCAGATCATTAGTTAAAGGTGTGTTTAAACTGCACTAAATAATCCTGGTGGTGTTTACCAAGTGAATAAATCTAAATATCTGCCAGTTCATTTTTAAGAGCCAATGAATGATCGCTGTGATTAAACAGAAGCAACACATTGGAGACACGGTGTCTGAGGTGCTGGCAGACTCTGACTCAGTCCATAAAACAAGACCTATAAATTAAGATTCAATTTATTCTGGGTAGAATTTATTGCTTTGGTGATTTACTAGAGCAACCTCATTTAGGATGATCACATCAGAGGGCTCCTCAGTCTAATTAAATCCGAAGAAGGAGGGGGTTTAGTGCAAAAGTGTAAGCTGTCACCACTCACTGCAGTTTGGTAGAGAAAGAGGTGGGAAAATGAATTAATTAACAAAAAATATAATACATAGTCAAACCAAAGTTTTTTTTTCAGACACCAGATATATTTTTCATATTTAAGTAGGCTAGTACTGGGGTGACTCAGGGCTCAGTGCTTGGACCACTCATCTTCCCCATCTACATGAATATTCTCCTTTTCTCCAGAAACATGGATTTTCCTAGCATGGATTCCCCTCTCTATGTGAAGCGCTTTGAGTGTCGAGAAAAGCGCTATATAAATGTAATGAATTATTGCTACGCTGATGACACACAACTCTACCTCTCATTCTAGCCTGATGATCCAACGGTATCTGCTCGTATCTCAGCCTGTCTGACTGACATTTCTGGCTGGATGAAGGAACATCACCTTCAACTAAACCTTGCGAAGACAGAGCTACTTGTAATCCCGGCCAACCCAACACTTCATCACAACTTCTCCATTCAGCTAGGCTCATCATCCATAACTCCATCAAGGTCAGCTAGGAAGGTAATTGATGATCAATTGAACTTCACAGACGACATTGCTAGAACTGCCCGGTCCAGCAGATTTGCCTTGCGCAACATTAGGAAGATCAGGGCCTTCCTAACAGAGCATGCTACACAACTCCTTGTCCAAGCGCTTGTTCTATCCAGACTGGACTATCGTAATGCTCTCCTGGCTGGTCTTCCAGCTTCCTCTGTCAAAATTGTTCCTCTCCTCACAAAATTGCACAGGTTGCCAGTTGCTGCTCACATTAAATTTAAGTCACTGATGTTTGCCCAGAGAACAACCACTGGCGCTGCTCCCTCTTACCTAAACTCATTACTTCAGACTTATGTGCTATCCAGAAACATGCGCTCTGCTAGCGAATGTTGTCTTGTGGTACCATCTCAAAGAGGCACAAAATCTCTTTCTCTGACCTTTACCATGAATGTTTCCTGTTGGTGGAATGATCTGCCAAACTCAACCAGAGCTACTGAGTTAGTAACCATTTTCAAGAAAATGCTGAAGACATATCTTTTTTGAAAGCACTTGATCCAGTAATACTAACACTTTCTCTTTTCTCCTCTATTCTATTCTTGAAAAAAAAAGATGTGTTAAATTAAACTGAGAGGGGTCATAGCACTTACGTTTGATGTCCTACTGTTATAGTTTAACTCCTGCTTTTGTTCTCATTTGTAAGTAGCTTTGGATACAAGTCTCTGCTAATTGAATAAATGTAAATGTGATGTAGTAGGTGCAGGACACTTTAGCTTATTAGTGTGAGGATAGCAAAATAAAGTAAACTGTGACATATACCCTAACATTCTTCATACAGTGGACTACCAGTAAAATGAATACAAATTTGGTACCTAAAATTATTCTTGATCTGACCATGTTTTTCTTTAATTGCTAATACAACCTTTTTACACCACAGACTGAACAAAATTTTGCATTGCTTGGTGATTGATTGACCTAAATTGGTATTATCTAATCATGTAGTTAATTCATTTGTCAGGCAGTCTAACAGAAGGATGGTCGAACCCAGTGAAATATCAACTGATTTGATAACTCTCATATTTTATTTTATTACCATTTTCTAAACTTTAGCGAATAAACTGTGATAATGTGAGAAATGTTGGGTTGACTTGACTAAATATATATATATGCACACACACACACACACACACACACACACACTATACTATTACGTATAGCTTACATATATATTTATATATACATATAAACAAACAACTTAGATTTTTTGAAAGATTGTATTAGATTGGAAAGATTGAAAGTATTATTGATGTTGTACAAGCAAAATGATTATCATCCATTCTAGATACAAAACAGTACAGCTATCCTAATCAGAGTGTATGCGGTACCTCTGTAGGCTATATTTACATTTAAGGTTGCCATTTTCATTATACATTAACAGTATATATACATACATGAAAATATTCATATGAACAGAGTGTAATCTAAATGTTCAAACAGTACGCTGTATTGCCTCCATGACCTAATCAAAGACATAAACCCACGTAATATCACAAAGCACTGTTTTGCACTGGCCTAACTTGTAGTTTTAGCACCAATGCATTATGTAAATTAGATTGTATCATACAGTAGCCTAATTAGAAAGGACCCATGTTTGTTCCATCAAACCAAAATCATGATTCAGTCACAAGCCTAATTGAAATAGAAGTGTTTGCACCTGCACTTCCTGTTCGTGACTTTACTCCAATACTTTTACTTTAATTTACAATTTATTTATTTTTAATGTATTGTTTTCATTTTTTAAGTCTTTAAATTAGAACTTTGTTTCTGCTGTTAATAAAATCCCATTTGGATGGTAGCCTAATACATAGGATGGACACACACTCACAATAGCTTCGTCGTTTAAATTACCACGCAAGCCAAGCTAAAATTAAAATTCTGCCACCTAAACAAAAGCGGTGGATGGCAAACTGCCCCCCTCCCCCTCGGCTTTCTCCCTTACTGCCTCATGTGCTCTGTGTCTGTCTACTCTGCAGAGTACATTCAACTCGCCCCGAATACGCTCACTGTCGAACGCCGTGACCTAACCAAACGTAACCCTAAGGGTCCTCGTTAAATAAATCTCTTTAGCTCACATCAGAAGCGATAGAAAACGTGTGATTTCGTCGCTAATGTAAATGGCTATCACATTAACAATAGTGCGTTATCTTGGCGCGCGTTTCTCAGTGGACGCCTTCACGTCAGCTGGTGCTATAGAAGTAAAGAAGAGGTGAATCCACAGTTCTAGGGACCTATTTGAGCACCGGCGTTCGTGCGATTCACCGAGTCAACGTGTGTTCTCCGTGCTGTTTTGAGTGTCCGTAACTTCTGTGCCGTGTACTGACATCATTGCATCATGCCTGGCAATAAATGAATCCTGATTCAGCGCTCTAACGTTACTCACATAGAATCGCGCGCGGAGAGAACTTTGCTTCGCAACTCTTGTGTGGATACGGCACGCGCCACGGCAGCGCGCGGAGGATCAACAACTTTCCTCAGAAACAGCGTTAGCGTCCTTCCTATGTCGCTTCAAACCCTTCCATGTCACCAATTATTGTCGCTCTAATTGGACGAGCATGTTTCAGACACCATATCTGCTCAAACTCGGGGATAACATCGTTGGTAAGCCTTGAGAAGCGGATAATAAATGACTTATATGCGCCTCAGAGTCGCGTCCTCGCCAGGTGGACTGTGAAGAGACAGAAGAGGAATGTTTATCCGAAATTCCTTGCCGCTTAGTTTGGGTTTTTTGCCGCTTTTGTTCAGTCACTGTTTTCTCTCAGTATTTCTTCCCTTATTGCAGGTAAGTTGGAATTAGCAGTTCAGTCGTTGATGATAATTCATAGTGAAGTACAATAACGAACCGTCGCGAAAATGCACGTGCATAACGGTCACAGCTTTACGGATTATCTAACGTTAACTGTGCTGAGATTTTTATATATTATTAGTTATTATTTATATATTTTAAGTCATTGACATACGACAGTTCAATCAATATGCCAAGGTTTGGGGAATGGTGTTTGAAGATTTCACTTGTATGCTCTTGTAATATTTTGAATTTAACGTTACATAGTTGTATTTACTATTAGAATACTTTTTTATTCTTCTCTCCTCTCAGTTCCAGCACTGGTTAAAGTAATTGTAAATGAACTGTTTTCTGTAGACTTGGCTTTTGGTCCTTTACTACTGTCTCCTGTGACAACAGTGCTCACAAGACTAGCAAAAGTGTTTCCAGGATGGCCTATTAGGGGGAGGCAGTGTCAGGGTTCACCCCTCAATACTCCCACTCCTCTGGGGGTCCTAGGCTCTGTGGTGTGGGTGGGTGCTCTCTTTGAGAGACCTCAGCCTCCACACACCCTTCATTCTCCACTTTAGTGGGAGGGAGCTCCCATTCGTCAGCATCCAGAGAGAAATAAGAGAGTGCTTGTGGTGTTCTCTGCATTGTAAATTCAAAGTACTATTGCGAACAATCTCTTTTTACTATGCAAGTTTTTGCTGCACTATACATGGCATGGTGATGAACTTGACAAAAGCACTAATCTAATTTGTGCTGTTTTATACACCCTAGTTTGCAAGAGGGGAGCTCCAGAAGTCATGCTCTCGAACCACAGTGGCACTGCTGGAAGGAAGCTGCCAGTTGCCATGCCAGTGTAGGCCCTACCCACCGTTACCACCTCCACCCCCTCCTCCACCGCCCCCAAGGCTCCTGGCTCCAACTGGTGAGTAGCTCTGCCCTGTAATTATGTCTCTGCAGTCCTGATTCATAGTTTTCAGTAACGTGAGACCTGTAGGGCTAAACATCCATAAACTGCTGCTCAGGCCTGTTATTTTTACATATGTTTCAAGCCATGAATATTTAGATAACCTCTCTAAAGAAGCAAAAATAAAGATACGTTAACAAACTGCAAGTTTTGTCCAAATATAGTACCCGCCACAGTATTTCAATCACTAAAAACAGCACAAAGTTCTTAAACGCTTAACATGGCTTAATTTACTAAAGGTGCAGTCACGTTACCTTTGCCTGGTGAAATTTCACTGGTGGCAAAAAATTCCTGATGCAGTTCCTGATTTTTATTCATGTTCAAGTTGGTCATGCAATTTTGCTGCATGATCAATAGAAAGCTGCTTGGTTTGAAAGTGACTTCATACATCGCTGAGATTCGCTATGCTATGGACCAGGGATTCCCTGACAAGGCCCCCCCAAATACCACTAGGTTTTGGCCGGGATGTGTTATTGAACCCATACTACCAACAATACTACAGCAAATGTAGAAACAAATAAATAAAACATCTAGGTGAACACCAGATTATGTGATGGTGTTTGATACCAGACAATCAGAAAGATTATATAAGTGGACCGATTACAATTTTCTTGGCCGATTCAGATTTTTCATTGAGTTTGACCTGGTGTGAATGCACTCATTGATTAACATGCACGCGAAAAGCCCTGCTTGCGCTTGTGGTCTGAAACGGTCGTAGTTCTCAAGGTTTCCTAAATGTGTGTTCCGTGTGCACGTGGGATGCTGATGTTGCGCGAATGTTAATCATGCGTCGCCCGAGTGCGTTTGACATTTGTTGTGTCTGATCACGTGAAAATCTGCAAATTCCGGTCACCAGTTGACCAATCGGTGCATCTCTAAAAGATTAGCATTAAAAGTATAATGTTCAGATAGGCTATGCGACAAATTATTATAATGCTATTTCATAACAATACTCAAAAATAATAGACATTTTTTTACATTTTTTTTTCTTACAACATGCCGCAGCGCCCCCTGGCGACCCCCACTTTGAAAACCCTGGCCATAGACAACGAACAATAGATCTTTTTTGCCTGTAAAATTGTGCCTAGATAAATGGATTTAATAGGGCTCTAGTTAACCTAGATAAATGTGCACTATTATTTGATGCATATCCATTGTTGTGCAGTGTTGAAGCTAAAGTATTAGCGTGCTTGCATGACATGGAGGCGCTATGTAATCATATGTGTACTTTCATTTGTGTAAACTCACAACAACAACTAAAGCTTTTTTTTTAAATAAAGAAAACAAACAAAATGCGCTTTCTGCCATCTCAGTCTTCGTCAACTGGAGCTTGTCACAAAAATGAATCCGCATGAAAGTTGCATTTTCTCTATACTGAGTGTCCACTATACTGAGGAGATGGTGAGTCATTAGTGTTTTCTTAGTTGAGTGTCTCGACTGCAAAGATAAAGTTGACGATAGTTTATTAATAAATTATTAAAATGTCTTCTTGGTATTTTTTTCTATCCTATATATAGCCTATTAAAGGCTCATGGTTTAGTATCCCAACCCCTCAGTATATATTTAAGTTATTAAATTAATGTAAACATGTGATTAGTTGACCAATGGCTTGAATGAATGACTACTTGTTTTTAACCAGGGGCAGCCTGTTACACAGTTTGTAAGCTCAAACCCATTTCTCTGCATCACCTCTGAAAGGTAGCTTTCTGTGTCTCTCAAATAAATCTTGCAATCTAGCGATTTCCTCTAACAAGTGTGATTCTATCTCAGTTGTCATGTTGTCAGAATCTGCAGTGAGTTCAATCCCCAAAATGAATGAATTGGCTGTGGCTGCACGCTCTGCCAGAAAGATGGGCGAGTTCATTTAATCATTTTTTCTCCTTACTTTTGAAGGTAGCTTATACGCAGTTTGATAGATTGCTCTTCTTGCTGAAACAATTTTCATTTCCTGACATTTCCCGTTTTGAGAAATGGACATGGCCGGAAGGTAGGTTGCTGGTCGCAATTGACAAAAGCTCAATCCGCTTTATTACAGGCGAAGGAAATTTTAGATTTGTCATCAGGGTGCCCTGTCAGGTGCTCAGGAAACCCAGATCAATGAGGCCTTAGCATTGAAAGGGTTGAGAAATCAATCTGCCTCTAGAGTTTTAGCGCTCTAGTTTAAGCCTGAGTAATGTACTCTCACAACAACGGCAAGCTCTTTGGGAAAGAGAATTTTCATAAGAATTTATGAAAAATACATTAGAATGTGCCTTGCATCGATACCTGCCTCATGCATACATGCTTGATACATCTTCAGATGTGAAGCGGAACAAAATCAATATTTACCATGTCACAGACTGAAAACATAACATTAAAGTCTTTCAGGCTGAAAGACTTTAATGTTATGTTTTCAGTCAGTGACATGAAATGTTTGAGGGCGAAATGCAACATAGCTATTAACAACCGTGCCAGGGCTGAGGATTTAACTGTAAAGGCGGTTTTGATAAGTAACCAGTTGAAGGCTGGTGACAGGCTTTGCCTTTAGGGGCGAAATGACTTTAACATTAGCTTATTAAAATTATTCATGAGGAAGATGCATTTAATGAGGACTCCCACACCTGTCGTTATTGAAGCAGTGATAAAAGGTTTAAACTGAGCAATGTATTATATTTGTGCAAAAGGAAAGGCAGCTTCAGAGGGCCCGATTGCAATCAAGAAGTGTTACCGCCCTAAACCTAATAGTAGGATTAAATGTCAGTTTGAGTTTTAATAAATATTGGAAGCAATAAAATAACAAGATGTTTTTAAATCACCATTTATTACACATAATCGTCCACACTGGATAATGCAACGCTGTATTGCTCTATATAGTACAGTCTTCATAATAATCTTTTTGGAGCAGACAAATAGTACTGATTGAACTCAGAATATTACCAAATTGTTCACATTTTTATCTCAAGATTAATCTGAATCTATTTTTAACAGAACTGCTGAGGATGTAGATGAGGGGAAGTAGATAAGATGGAATTGCTCCTGGGCCCTTGTAAAAGAACACACTCTTTTAAGCCCAAAAAAGGGCATGTGTGGCCGTCAGAAACGCATGGCAAACTCAGCTAACCTTACAGAGGTGCTTAGAGACACTAGTATTGTCATTGTGACAAAGTATAGTGAGCCTAAAAGCCTGAAGAGTTCATCTTCACAGGCTTTTACCTTAAGCTGTGATGAATGTGATATTATTTTTATGGTGCTAACTTATGTCAAGATGTCAATAAGGATGTGGTTTGCAGTGGCAATAGTGGTAGTAAAAAAAGAAGTAGGATTTCCTCTTTTTTTACATGACCTTTTATCATCTAACATGCACTAACTTAAGGTTAATCTTTAAAAACTTGAATAATAATTACACATTTAAATGTTAATCTTTAGCAAATCTCAAATTGTACATTACAATGTTCTCAATTATGTCTAAATTCACTTATAGCATTTAAAACAAGTGATTTTGGATTTTGCAGTTTTTTTTTTTTTTGTTTATTTATTTATTTATTTTTACAAAAAGTTGCTGTCTAAAAACAACAGAATAACACAGAGAGCTTTGAAATGGCAAGTAGTTCTTTGCTCTTGTCAGCTGTTATCCCTCCGGGCCTGTCGACTTGACTCCCCCTCCTGACAATCATAGTAAGGAAGAGAAAAAGCAAAGCTAATGTCTCCCTGTCTGGAGGGCTGCTTTGTCTTGCAAGTGTATCTGTCTGTTTATGCTAATTCGAAAGCATGTCAATATTAGTTAAGCGTTTCCGTATCTTTGGAATTAATTAAGTGTAGCCAAATCAAAAACACATTGTGACTCAAAACACAAATAAAGCGAAACAAATTAATCTGTCTATATCTTCTCATCAGGTGAAATCACGGCAGGTGACCGCACATTTCTGAGATAACCAGGCAATGTTTTTTCTTGTACCGCATGGCGGATTGCAGAAAATTCTCCTGCGTATCACCCTTCTGAATTATTCAAATGTGTGGAAGTAGGATAGCTTGCTATAGGGAAAATTGCTGTGTCAGAAATGTAAACACAGTGAGAAGGCAGTCAGTGGCTCTGCTTCTGTAAAGTGCTACAATACATAACAATGTAAAAGAATACTTGTACAGTTAAATATTGGCATACATAATAAGGCAAATGGGCCTTATGCTTTTCAGACTTTTTCAACTTAAGTTAGTGTGTATAAAAAAAACATCTGCAAGGTTGCAAAGTTCAAAGTCCACCCCAAATAGAGATATTTTATTTAACAGAATTACTTTAATTACTTTAAACTTTAACACAGTTTTTCCGACTCTTATGAAGTCACAATGTTCCTCATTTAAATAATCTGTCCCCACGGAATACGCAAAAAAGGCTGTGAGATCTGGTTAAGCTGCATTAGAGAAGACACTATTTTTCCACAACTTCTCCAAAAACTTTTGTTTGTCCTTTGTTTGTTTGTCCTTTCTAAGGCTAATGAACTTAGGGCCCTGTTTTAACAATCTAAGCACATTGTCTAAATTGTCCGAATCCACTTTTGCTAGTTTAATGACGTGAAGAATGGTTGGCATGCCTGGTGCATAGTCTAAAAGGATTCTCCCTATTCTCTTAATGAATAATGGGTGTGTTTTGGGCGTAACAGTTGAAAAAAATAATCAGAGTCTCCCATTCTCATTCCCTTTAAAGGGGTGGTTACTGCTTTTTTGTTGCATGCTTGTGTTTATGGGATATAATATAACATGTCTTTGTGTTTTTGTTTTTTTTTTGTTTTTAACTTACTGTTTAACAGTATTCTAAATTATCACCAAAATCCATATCATGGTACAGACTTAATACCGTAATCAGCGTTCGTACCGGTATACGCGCCACCCCTAGCCTTGGCTCGCCTTTGTTTGGTTTTCCACTGTGTAAAAGTTGTACCTGTACCTGCTTTCGTGTACTTTTTTTTGCATCACCTTCGGTGAGGTTCATCAGCGAGCTGAGGCAATACTAAAATGTGACATCAAAACAATGCTGACTGCTGCATTGGAGAGAAATCGTCACTATTCACTGCGATGGAGTCTCGGAATAACCCCACCATTTTTAAATAATTTGCTCAGAGAAAAGTTTACTTAAGTTATAACTATTTTTATGGCAACTCGGTCGAAATGAGAGAGTACAGAGACTTCCTTTGTTATAAGATTTGCATACTCGCGTATAAGATTACATAGCGGCAGTTTTCTGCGGGCATCGCAATGATGACCGGGTACTATTTTTGGCGATACTGTCTGCAATGAAAAACGGAGCGAGAGGCGAGTCGGAGCTGGTACTGTATGTTTTAGTATGTTCGAAGTGTGAACTTCAATGCAGATGCTGGTGAGCCAGGCCTATGCTACACTTTTGATTTAATTTCAATTTTGGGTTTCAGAATGTTTCATTCAGGATATTTTAAAACTACCCTTCTTTCATCAGACACAAGGGGCCCTATTTTAACGATCTCAAATGCCAGTGTCAGAAGCGCAAAGCGCAAATTAACTTGTGGGCGGATCCCGGCGCTGTTGCTATTTTCCGGCGGGATGAATGCCTCTTGCGCCTGGCGCAAATCTAAACGGGGTTGGTCTGGAGTAGCTTCATTATTCATAGGTGTGGTTTGGGCGTAACGGAAATAAACCAATAAGAGCGTCATATCACATTCCCTTTAAGAGCATGATGAACGAGATGCGCTTGTTCCGTGGCGCAATTCTATTTAACGGCGCATTTACCAGGCGCGCTTCAGCATCGGTTCACAGCCGAGTGGAACGATGTTCTCGTCAGGGCCGTAAAAAGAAAGAGAAGGGACACTGGGGATGGGACAAACCCACCCAAATTAGCTTCGGGTTAAACATGCATATAATAATTTGGGTAAATGTGTAAGCTTTATGCCTGTTTTCCCATCATCATGGACACAACAATGATTTCCCTCATGTTTATATATTTTCCGTATAATAATGTATCATTTGCAAAAAGTAAAATGCATCTGTGTTGATGAGAGAATCATCTACAGTGTATCCGCGTTGTTCACACTCTGTATTATGGCCAAGCATGCACGCTTAAAATAGCATCTGAATATACGCGCAACGCGCCACTGACTTTAGACCAGGTTTTTTCTGGTCATTGGCGCAATTGTTTTCTGGAACTGCAAAATAGCACCAGGGATTGTTTGCGCCGACACACGCCTCCTTTTTGCGCCAATCCGCCCAGGAAGCGCAAGTTCATTTGTTCAGTTTACCGACGTGCGTCTGTGGAGGAAAAAAGCCCGCTTTGCGTGAGTGCAAAATAGGAATGATAAATGCGTCAGTGTATAAAGTCATTTGCGCCGGGTGCGAGATAGAGCCCAAGATCTTGTCCGCTGTATGGGTACTGGACCATAGTGCAGGGAGGATGAGGGGTGTAACTCCCGCTGATGTTTTTGCTGACTGTGAATTGAGAAATTCATAAAGTAGAGAAAACTGATGAATAAGGAGCCATTCACCTCTACTCACACTTGTACATTCACCTTCCCCTCTGTCCAATGTGTTGTCAAGCTTATCTGCTTTGGACATTGGTAATTGAAGAGCATTCAGTGGGTTGACTATCATTGGCTGAAAGCCATGCAGTTGTTGTATGCACAAGATGGAATGCTAAGCTGTAAATAAGTTCAAAACCCTCGAATAGTCTTAGCTTTAAGGCCATACAGCTTTTTTATGTACTCTTGATTAATGCTTTCCAGTTTAGGTTAATTACATACTAGAGAAGCTAATCACCAATTCTCATGATGCAGCAAGGTGCATTTAGTTTCAATGTTTTATTCTTATGTGTGCCTTTACCTTTACTTAAAAATGCTATTTGAGAATGTAAGGTAAATAGTAATAACGTAAAGATTTTTCTGCAATGGAGAATTATTCTTTAAGTGTCATATTTAGGGCTGTGTGTTGCCTATATTTATACTATACTATACTGTCTACGATACAATACAATTTATGATACAGTAGGCTTGCTTGTTCACGTCGCAACATTGGTTTCATCACTTATAAGTCCTGCCTATTACACACACACACACACACAGATAGAAAAACCACGCATCAGTATTGAGTTCTCTTTTGGGCTTGAACAAAACACACAAATTATGTAACAGACACAAATTATGCCAAAATGTTAGAATATAGAATGTCCTCATCAGTCAGTACTTAAATGAAAAGTCTTAAATGAACGTAAGAGATTTGTGAGAAAATGGGATGATGTCAGATGGCGTCTCCATATGGCGAAAATTTCATTATGTTATCTAAAGAGACGATAAGAAAGTAAATTACTCTCTCTCAGACCCGGCACCAGGAGGATTGTTATACTGGTAGCCTAATAATCATGAATGCCCTTCGCTATCTTTTAACACATCTCCGGTTAACAGCTTCTTCACGCAAAAGAAAAACTCGCAAGCGCAATGAAATTCAGCGACCATGATGTTTCCTGATGAATCGAGGTTGTTTGTTAACTCTAAATCAAAGCACATGCAAGACTGCTGCGGGGTCATCAAACTTTTATTAATGAAATTGAAAATCAGGAGGAATCATTTCTTTAATGTTTTTTTTTTTTTTTGGCCGGTCACATGGCTTTCAGTAGTTTTCAGTTACGTGACTGGTGCTGTCTATGCCTGTGCTAACGTGTGCATTTACGTTTGCCTTTAAATGAGCTATTTTAAATGGCCATGCTGTTGATAACGGCATTACTGCTGTTGTCACACGTCGATTAACCGGTGGGAAAATGTCCTCACCTTCACATCCGTCTATGAATACAGGTGTGCAGATCCTAAAAAGTTTGTATCTTATAGTGTCAGGCTGGGCGGTATGACGTTATATATCATTTCAGCGGTATAAATGTCAGCTGTACAGATTTTTAGAGACTGAGACACTGAAATGTGTCATAAAACATAGAGAAAGCAGATCAAGAGGATCCACAATGGGTATGTTTTCTAAAGGGTTGTTGTTCAACGTGATATCTTGGGGAAAAAAAAGCAGACCTCAACTCAGAGCACACCAGTAGGCTATAGTTTAGAGGAGATGCACATTCACAATGCAGAAAGTGAAAGCTTACTTGATTAACATTTCATATATCACTATCATAACAAATAGAAATAATCTTAAATAATGTATAGCTATCTGCATCTTTCTGTCTCTTATGTGTAGTTACTTTTTAAACATGAAAATCACTTTAGCATGACACAAGTGGTTGCCGTGGTAATGGACAACCTTGTTTCCCGTCATACCGTGCACCCCTAGGGTGTGGAGCAGGTAAAGCCCTAGGTGTAATTAACATAATGGGATTTTAAAACGTTGCTTTCAACTGTGCTATCAGGGAAAGGCACATGCGTGTCTTTGCAGATAAAATGAATCAAGATTTAATGTTGTGAACTTTGTACATTGTGTCATGTCTTGGCTGAATTTGTTTTGTTGTGTGAATCATTTAGTCTGCTTAATACTACACCCTTTCTTACTATCAACCTCAAGCTTGCATTCAGATCTGCCTTTATCTCCCAAAATCCAGTCAACACCAGATAGATAGCAGTCCTTGTTCAACTTTTTTTTTAAAAGTCCTTTCACTTGGATGTACATCACAAAATGAAAGAAACGGAAACCCTCAAAAGAATATTCAATATTCAGACCTAAATAAATAAATAAATAAAAATTGTTAAAGAGAACTGAGAAGCATGTTTCATCCATAATCACTTAATCCATAGAGTACTGACAGAGTAAAGTATTTTTTTAATTATGTTAAAATTATGAACAGAGGATGTCTGATTCAGTTGGGAGTGGGATCTCTGTATCTACTCCCATAGGGCTGATTGGTCTGTTGTTAGGATGTGGTTGTTACATTTATTTATAATGTTAGTATATAATTAAGAGAAGGACTCAATTTAGACGGAAATCGTGACCTTCTACTAAAGTGGCTATTCTGAGTAGCTTTCCGGGATTAAGGGCTTTCCTTATTGATTTAATTAGCTTTTTTATGTTGGAAAGGGATGCCAGCAGGCAGTTGAACGATCAAATGTTATTTCACTCAGAAACTTGGCAAAAGGTCTAAATCAATAATGAAAATGCACCAGGCTGCACAGCGAGAAAATTAGCTTACGGTATTCAGCAGAGGTCAAAATAAATTAGAAAAAAAAAAAAATCATCAGTCTCAGACATTACAATCTGGGTGGGATTTGATTTCAGTACTGTAGTCTGAGATGTTGGAAACATTTATCAAGCAAATTATGTAATGTAAAATTTAACACCAAACTTGACAATAATTACGTTTCTCTGAGAAAAAATATTTCTGTTGTTTTGAAAAATCTGTAAAATTCTAGTATGTACACATGTAAATATGTGAACAGGAGACATTGAAGTCACTCTTTCTAGCTCTTGCTCTTCCTCTTGCACATCTTGCCCAATGCTGCTGAAAATGTCAGGAGTCACTGTCTGGCACAACCACATCCCCTCAAATGAATGGACGGGACGTGCTTACCCGGTCTGGCCCTGCACCAAGCTCATAGCTTTAATTAAAGAGTGTTTTAGGATGTGTGCCAAAGACTTTGGAGTGTCGCCTTTATTGATCACCCTCACCGTCTCATCTAGCTTTCCACACCCCCACAGCTTTTGAATCATCTTTGTACATCATCTTTTTTTTTTTCATTTCTCCACTCATCGTCATTGGATGATGGAGTGATGTTTTCCTGTTGATGACTAACTAGGTAGGATGGGGGAAGCAGCAGTTGCCTGCAGGCTCTGCACTGACCTTTGCTTGGATGCACTTTGTCATGAGTGTGGATGAGCCACCCACCGGGATGGAGGCCCACGATTGCTCCTTGCCTCCGCCTGCAGACTTTCCCATTGTACAAGTAGAGCAGAGGCCCTCTCTACCTGCGCTTGTGATCAAACGCAAGAGGTCTATGGCTTGGGGTGACAGAGGAGAAATATGGGTAAACTGGGGGCTTACTGAGTTCTGCAGAACAAAGGTCTCAGCATTAGGGGATAATAAGAGGACTGACAGGCTGCCAGATATAAAAACAAACAATAACTCCATCTGAGTTGAGCTCTGCACATTCTTCTGGTAGACTGCCACACAAGTGTCAGGGACTTAGAAGTAATTTACAAGAATTTTTAACACCCAGACTAATTCTTACCGCTTGGTTAGAGTATGGGCTCACATTTTTTTGCTCTCACTCTCTCTTTGGTTGCAGTACCATCTGTTTTAACTTGAATGGTATCAGATATTCCACAAGCGGTAAGAATTAGTCTGGAGTTTAAAATTCTTGCAAATTACTTCTAAGTCCCTGACACTGCTCCTTGTGTGGTAGTCTACCAAAAAATGTGGAGAGCTCAACTCAGATGGAGTTATTGTTTGTTTTTATATCTTGCAGGCTGTCAGTCCCTCTTATTTAAAATCAGCTTTGCCCAGGCAATCCAGAGCCATGTAACTCCATTAAACAGGAGAGCAGGTACAAAAATAGCCTAATCTAATAGGCCTGGTTCTCTCTGTCTTCATAAGACCAACCCGCAGATATGTCTGTTGCTCCTTTATCATCGACAGGAGATGCTACTATTCACAGTGTGCATGTTGCATTAAAATTTCGCATGCTTTAATGTTGAATTATTACAAAATTGTTTTCATTTTGTGGTTTTGCTCATGTCCCTCATTAAAGGGACACTTCACCCATTTGCATTAAGCTTTGTATCTTTAGAAACTCAGTCATATTTTTGAATGGTCATTATTCCCTTATTTTCCCCTGTGATGGGAGAAATAAAGATTTTTAAGTGTTTTACTTCCTGCTTCTTATGACGTAAAAATTGCAATTTTGCGTCATAATAAGCAGGAAGTCACATTTCATTGATAAGTGTGAAGACTACAAACATTAGCTCATTATTATTCAAGTGGGTGGGACTTCACTTGCAGATACTGAATCAGTATCAGCCATCTTGTTTGGAAGCTAAGCTAACAAGCGCTGTGGAGATAGGAGGTACGATAATGAAGGAAGAAACTAAACATGAAATGGAAGAAGAGGATTTTGAAATTCTGCTGCTCGAATCCGATGTTTGTGGCTATCTTTACGAGCTGCAGTATAGTGAAGAGCAGCTGAGGCTGATTGAGGAACCGGAGGCAGCTGCCTGTCGCGGTCGGAGGAGCCCGGACTGGCTCGAGCTGGGCGGATTGCTGGCGCATGTGCTCTAGCTGTGAAGTACGAACACAGATAGAGCCTGTCTGCTGCAGAGAATCTCAACAATGGCAATCCCTCATGGACAAAATCTCTGAATCAGACGAGCACACAGACGTTTGTGTTGTGATGTGAACCATCCTAGTTTCGACTGACTGTATATAACAGGTGTATGATATATATCTATATATATATATATATATAATATAACGGGTGTATGATCACGTTGACATGATTGGTTCCAAGGTGGTTTGTGATGTCAGATGTGGGTTTGTGATGTCAGATGTGTGTGTGTATATATATACATATATATATATATATATATATATATACTGTATATATATCATGTTATGATCAACTATATGCCTTTCTTCTTCACTGACGTTCTGAGTTGTTTAAAGGGTTTCTGATGATTGTTAGAATGCAGTTGCCCAACTCTGAGATATGGAATGGGAACATGGTTTGTGTAACATTAGCAATACATTATTAGCTGTTTAATAACAGTCAAGCAAAAGGGTAATCATATTAATTGCCGTTGTGTGTCTGACATTGTAAAGACCAACACCATTGTGCAGCTTTTACCTCAGTAAATTGGCCAAGTGAATCTCTGAGCCGGTGTAGTGAGTGGAGGTGGTGCTAATTTTCATATTCATAGATCTGCGTGTGCTAGTCTAAATGTTGCAAGGGTGTAGCGTTACATTCAAGCTATTTTAAGGCATTAATCTTTTTTTTTTTTAACAGGAAAATAAATTCATTTTGGTGATCAAAGATGAGTTTTAAGGGATACAATTATTGACTATAGGCCGGGGGACTTCAACAAATGGGAATGTCCACTTTGATATTTAAATGAGGTCACTGTAGTCATCATGGCACTCATCTTGACCTGTTCACTTGTCTTTCTGCCTTTTTTATAATGTATTTTGATTTTCGGCTATGTCATGGTTCATCAGTAAAGATTCTGACTTGGTGATCAATATAAGAGTTACTTTCTGTGCTCTGTTGAATTATTTCCACAGTTATGTGTTTGCTTTTTCTGTCCATTTGGGGTCATCAATCAGGATGATAAACCGCTAGAGAGAAGCCAATCTGAAGTTGCTGATGCATTGGTCTCGACCCAAGGGAGAATTATTCAGTGATTTATACTCCAAAGCTGCTGGCTAATATCTCATAGCCTTTTAATTAATGGGAGGTTTGAGAGAATGAGGAATAACAGAGTGATGTTTCTAGTATTTCTCCTGTGTCACAGTGTACCAGTGCTCTTTTCCATTTGAAATAATGCTGATGCCCGTGCTAGTAATGATACTCTGGGAAATTAGTATTGGTAGTGTTCAGATATTTCAGTATCGATATTTATCGAAATATCTATATTTTTGGCAACACTACTAGAGATGCACCGATACTAACTGAAACGATTAGTCAACATTATCAACAATTTTTTTGTTGTCGAATAGTCTTTTGATGTCATATGACCTATTTGAAGGGCCTGCAATAACACTGTTTGACCAGTGGGGCGCTGTTATGCAAAACTAATGCGGCCATCCTGGATCCAATCCGATAGAAGAAGACACGGTGCTTCGTAGTGAAAATGAAGTCGAACTCAGGGCTGGATGATCAGGGGCGTGTTGTAATGATAAGCCAGGATCGTTCGCCAGCATCAAATCAGAGAAAAAAATGCGCAAGCTTGGTTTCTCGAGAAAGAAATTGGAGCTCATAAGCAAACAATAGACGCCGCTGAGACGTCACGTGTCTTTGCGGGTTGTGTGTGAACGCACTCTCTGATTCCTCAAATACTGGGTCAACTCCGCAAAAGGAGCTGCTTGTACCAAAGAAACATGCAGAAAAAACGGACTAACGCCCAGCATTTTAACAAAAAATAACTATTTTCTACATTTTTAAATATTTTCAAATATTTAATAAGCATTACAAGCTATCTCTGTGTTTCCTTATTTTAGAATCACAAAGATAGGATTCTGCACTCTTTCATTACATGAGAAAGTAAAAAAATTAAAATAATCGTTCAATAATCGTAATCAAGGTAACTTATTTGATCAATTGAGAAAAGCCAAAATCGTCCAGCCTTAAAGATGAACTGAACTGAAAGAAATCGACATTGAAAACATGTTGTTTATGACAATTCAAAGTAAATTACACTAAACATTTTAATAAAAAATATTAATATAGCTTTTTTTAAGCAACGTAAAATTGCGCTTGTTAGTGCTGGCAATTTCAATGACATCACTGGCTTGGTAGGACCCTGGAGGACCACCACATGGAGGACGATCTAGTTTCTGGTCTCCAGTTACTGTACAGGATCGTTTGGGGGGGAAGTGACTATGGGCACTGAGTGCTGTGGAGCACGGCACACTGCACCGTGAGCCGATCTGTTGTAGAGAGGTCCAACCTGGAACATTTGTTGATCGGCTAAAATGCATCACCATGCACCGTTCATTTTGGATGCTGTTCGGTGAGAGAAACGTGTTGGAGGAGGCTATGCTGTCTCTAATGGATGTCCGAGCTGAGACGCTGAAGCGCCCCATTAGTAGCAGGGTATTTCACAAATAGGCGACTGAGGCTGGGCTAACTTGTTATGCTTTTCTCAGACTGTTTAGATTAACAGCGTACTGGCAGTTCACTCTATGGGCGAGGGTGCATTTAGGAAGGAGAATCCCATCCTTTACAGTGAACTATACATAAGGGATCTTTCCTCCCTCAGCTGAATATCAAGGATTCTAGTAAAGTTAAAGTGATGCGTTGAACTTGTAACTTGTGTAAATACGGCTGTTCTGCTGGTGCGGGTAGGCAATGGAGTGGCTTACCATGCCAGTGACGTAGCCGAATGTTGAAATCCAACATGGCTGCGCCGTGTAACAAAAACAACGCTTTCAATGTACCATTTTATCCCTTTTAACAAATTCTGCCATTTTAAAAATTGTACCAATGGGAATAAATAAAATACATCTGTTATATCACCTTTTCTCAAATTTCAGTTCAGTTCATCTTTAAGTTAAACCCGTGAAAATGTGGGAAAGTTTAACATAACTACAATAAAAAAATAAAATAAAAAAAACACGGTCAAAATGTTTCTATCATGTATTTTGATATTCACCCACTCTCTAGTTAGAATGTCAGAAAATAGCTCATGCACGTAATGTTGATGGATTTTGACATGTTTGACAAGGTTTTGTCAGTTTTGTGAAAAGATTGTTGGTTCAGTTGACTGGTTATAACAACACTACAAACTATGCCATGTAATGCCATGCCACTAATGCTAAAGACTAGTGTTTTCATTCCAATCTCTATCATACAGACAGTATTTGAGCTACTGAAAGCTGTATTGTATGAACTCGAACTTACTAGTAAATTTGGTTGTCAATCCCCCAAACACTTTCAAAAACCTTGGTTTAAGAAGAAATACATTTGAATCTGAGGCTTAATTCTCAAAGGTTTTTTAGACAAAGGCAAAGAGAGGCAGAGAGGAAGGTATACAGTGGTGGAAAGTGAGAGACTAAGAGCTAGAGGAAGGAATAGTGAGAGAGAAAAGGCAGAAGCCCTGAGTGCTCATGAGGGCAATGAAGTTGTTAATTAGCATTCTCCTGTGCATTTTTATAAGTACCATTTAAAACTGCTCAGTAAAGCAGGGTTGCCACTATCAGTTCTCAACTGAGAGAAAACTCATCTGAACTTTAAAGTGGTCGGGAAGGTAGAGCAGCCTGAAGCACTAATATGTTTCTGGATGAGACGGCTGCGTAATGGTCCAAATAAAGCGCCTCTCGGATATGGAATGATAAATGGAGTAGAGCAGAACGCTTTAGCCTTGTGATTAGGCCATCAAGCTGTATTGGTGTGAGAGACCAGTTTAAGAGTGATAATAGTAAAAGTACTGTTCTCTACATTAGGGATGGGTGGGATGATCGTAAATAGCTAAAATACACTACTGATCCAAAGTAGGGGTGTGCGCATCAACTTATTTGACAGTTGTTTAAAGAAAAGTTTTGAAACCTGCTTAGTCTAAAAGTAAGAGCCCCTCTAATAGGGCTGGGCAGTATATTACAGTTTGTACAATATATCAATATTTTCTTGTTTTTGTTGAAACTAAATGGAATGAGGCAATACCGTTTATATCGATACTAGTTTGATGTCCTAAACATGACACAAGCTTATATTAAGGGCTTCAAAATAGCTGGTAAGATATAGTTAACAAGTTAAAATATGCTGTCAGAGATGCTCTGACAGACACTGTACTGTTGCTGAATGACAGATAAATACTGGCACTGCGTTTGAGATGTGGTGCTTTCCTCAGTTCTTAACTTGAGTTTCACAGGTATATTCTCCATCTGTAAATGTTAGAAAGTCAAACAAATATGTCCATTTTATTGTCAGGAGAGGACGAAGGCTTCTACAAGTGAATCTCCGCTAAAATTCAAGCTTCCGTGAATGAGCGCCAATCAAGCACAATTGAATAGTAGCGCAATAATCATCACGCAATAATCTAATTATTAATTAATAAAATACACATATTGCTAAAATATTTATATCAGAGAGGTATATATCGTATATAGCCATTTAACCAAAAAATACAGAGACTATGATTTTTTGGCCATATCGTCCAACCCTACCCTTTAACTTGCGTGTTTGTATGATCCATTTGACACTTAATCTATGAATCAATATAATAAATGCCACCAAACTGAAGCTCAGTTATTTTTTTCTGATTTTAAGTGAATATGTGATGGGCATTTGCTTGCTTTGGCTATCACATCTACGTGCATGTGCTAAATGTGGTTATGCATGTCTCTAGCTGAGTTATGCCAGTTTGAAATGGCACAGCTTTCATAAAACTTTTCTGTTTTATTTCTAATTCAAATACGCCTCGTTTATCTTTTCAGCGGTCATTTCTGTGCTCTCTGTGACTGACATGAAAAAAACACATTGCATCTGAGGTATAATTTTTCTGAGTATTATATTTTAATGTGTTATTTAAAATGCTTTTAAATATAAATGTAACAAAGTTCAAGGTGCAGGGGAGAATGGGGAACCGGTGAACTGTAAACAGACGTTTTCAAATAAATAAAACAAAAGTAAACTGCATGTGCTTCATAGCCGACTGCCGCCCATACATAGACAATACTCAAATGTCCCAGGCGTGGACTTCTCTCGTCTTCCACTGTCGTCACTCCTCCTCTTACCCTACGGAGCTCCTGGGACTCCAGATTGGTGCAGTGTGCAGTGATGTTCATTAAAACTCATGCCACCGGTCTCAATCCTTTTCCACGGCACGTGCCCGGTAGTAATTTGAATGATAAAATATTGTGTAATTTTTCCCTGTGTATTCACCTATTGTTTTTAGTGTCGTCTAATAGCAGCTATACCGCTTAGTTGATGTGCACTAATTGTGCACATCCCTAATCCAAAGCCTGGTCTGGACTTGATCACCAAAGACTTGGTTTCCTCCTTTGTGATGCTTTGCCTGGCTTTTAATATAGCTGTCTTCAGTTTTTATGTTTGTAGGTCTTTCTTCCTTTAGTTTTGTCTTCAGCAAGTGAAATGCACACTCTGATTGGGTTGAGATCAGGTGACTCAGCCATGGCAGAGTATTTCACAGATTTTCCTTCAAAAACTACTGGGTTGCATTTGTAGTATGTTTTGGGTCATTGTCCATGTGTACTGTGAAAGCGTCCTTGTATCAACTTTGCTGCATTTGGCCCGAATCTGTGCAGAAAGTATATCCCTATACACTTAGGAGTCATCTGGCTGCTGCTTTCTTCTGTCACAACATCAGAAAACACCAGTGGCCCACTGCGATTGGAAGCCATGCATACCCATAGAGTCACACTGCCTTCACCATAATTTATGATTAAGTTGTATGCTTTGGATCATGAGCTGTTCCAAGCCTTCTCCATATTTTTTTTTTCTACCTGTCATTCTGGCACAGGTTGATCTTATGTTCATTGCCCAAATAATTATTTTCCAGAACTGGTCTGGCTTTTATAGATTTTTTTTTCTATTCTTGAGGCATATTAATGGTTTGCAACTTATCCTAAACCCTCTGTAAACTGTTGGTTTAGCCACTTCTAATGTTTCTTCTATACCTCTTATGGATTTTATTTTGGTTTTGAAGCTTAATGATGACTTGCTTGGCTCTGACAGCATGATGAATGTTCACAGCAACAGCTTCCCAATGCAAATTTTAAATGGGGCTGAGCATTGACACACATTTCACAATTCAATTTGATTTTAATTCACAAGCTTGCAATTTGAATAATTACCTGTTTCACGATGTCCTGACGGTTAGTATTATCATTCAAAATTTAATTATCCGTGTTCGATTATCACAATTTTGAAAACTTCCGGTAAATCCTATCCAGACAGCATCAGTCTGACAATTGGTCTCTCCCCGTCATTTCAGCTCCAATGATGACATCAAAACAATGAAAGGATGTCGAAACGGCTCTGCTTTTGTCCCCCGGTCTGCATTTTCCCCAGACATACGTTCTTCTCCCACACTAAAACAGAATTTCAAACCAAATATGTAAAATTCCACGAAATTCCGTGTTCACACTAGATTCCACGTTAATTTGCCAATTTGGCAATTCTGTTCCATCGATTCTGTGATCACGGAAATTATAGGGCCCTAGGGATGTGCTCTGGTGCCCTATTGAAGCCTTTCATATTAGGCCTATAATACTTTTGCCCAATAAAAGATTAATATTATTATTTAATTAATGGTCTTTCTTGTTCTGTCCTATCTATCAAATGTTGTTGCCTCATAAAGAAGCTGTGTTATACATTTAAAGTAAATTTATTTTAATTTATATGTAAATAAGTGTATTTATTTTTCATCAATATATTTTATAACAATACAAAGAGCAATGTGGAACATTTTACCTTTTATTTGTTCCAAACTATTTTTTTCCCACTATAAAAACATTTTCTGCTGAATTATCCACTAACCTCATTTATAGTAGCATTTTAATGAAACGAGAGAGCTTTTCCATGGTAATAGAAGAGATGTGCGCTGTGTTATAATGTGTTATTGATGACGGTCATAACATTTAATGTGTATGCTTAACAAAAGTGCATAGAGGTGCTAATTTTAATTGTTATTAATGATTTTCCAAACTTGTTGAAATGTTTTCAGTGTGCGTATTAGTTCTTGTTTAAACATTTTCATCTCATTTTAACAAAACCGTTGATAATATTTATAATCGTAATAATTTTAGGTCACTATTTTTACATTTACATTTATTCATTTAGCTGACGCTTTTATCCAAAGCAACTTACAATTGCTATACATGTCAGAGGTCACACACCTCTGGAGCAACTAGAGGTTAAGTGTTGCTCAGGGACACATTGGTGTCTCACAGTGGATTCGAACCCGATTCAAACCACTATAATCGTGATATGAAATTTTCATACCGTTAACATCCCTAATATCGGTTAATTGGTGTTGATCAGGTTCAGTAGATGGCAAATTTCCTCAAGGAAAAATATCTCTCTTAACTAATGTTGTTAACAGGGAAACCTAGTTGGGACATCACTATAATATTAAAGTTTAAAATTACCTGATTTGTTGGCTATTTAAATTGCACATAAGGGAGTTTTTTATAATAACATTTATAAAATACATTTTCTACTCTTTCTATTGAAGTATTGAAACAAATCTTTAATTCATCAGCGGAAAACAGCAGAGACTGAAAACTTTCTTGGGATTTAAGAATCGATATCTGTTCTTCAAAATGAGATTTGATTATAATTGAGAAATCTTTTTTTTTATTTTTTTTTTATCTAGCTCTATTTTTAACACTTTGTCTCTCTTCCAGTGGCTCCCTCCACTGTATCCCCCATAATACCCTGGAGGAGAGAGATGGAGATCTTAGTACTGGGGACAGTAAGCTGTGCATCTGTGGTCTTTCTCCTCCTGACTGTCATCATTTGCTACAAGGCAATCAAGAGGTAAGACTCGATTGTTTTAGATATTTTATGACAAATGTGTTAATTTCATTGATTTTACTTGTCATTGTTTTCAGAAACATGAAAGAAGAAAAAAAAAGAAATTAGTAAAATGTTAGAATTGGGTTAATATAAATCATTGACTTTCATAGTATGGACAATTACGTTTTTTAAAGCACTAAACAAGCCTACAGGTAAACAAAGAAGATTCCATTAACGTTTTATCTGTGTCAGCTTCATGCAAAAATTAAAATGATGTCATTAATGACTTGCCTTGTCCATAAAGGAAATACAGACATCATCAAAGTATCGTGTGACAGTATCGTACATAGATTTTCAATGGAGGGACAGAAAGCTCTCAGATTAAATCTAAAATATCTTAAATTGTGTTACAGCACTGCTTGTCTCTGCGCTTTCTAGGCTATATATTGTAAAAATAATAAATATATTGTATTTCGATATTGGGATATGACTTTTGGTCCATATTGCCCAGCCCTAACTGACGCCAATCATGGGAAATGCCCAAAACGTTGACAGGATGCTGTGACAAAGATTTCGCTTTCCTCTTTGGAAATGGCTAACTTTTTTTCACAAATCTTTCTCTCTCATTTGCTGACCGTTTAGCCTCTGTACAAATCACAATTATACACATCATGAACATCGCAGTTGCTGCCGTTGCTGGCACTCCTCTGCAGTCGGTTTCTCAGTATGGTGGTATTACTAGATTATCGGTTATCGCAACAACCCTAATGTGTTTTACACTGATGGCGCAGTAGGCGTCAGGCATTGTGTGGTGTGTCAGACTTAAGCTGCTCTTTTGGTCTGGTACCAGTGACATGCTGTCAAGGGAAACCTGAGAGGCCTGCAAATCAGCTGCAGACAGGGAAATGGCCTCAGACAGCCTAAATCACTCACACAGCAAAAAAGAAAAGAGGTTTCCAGACTCTCTTATGATATATATTTCACTATATTGCATTAAAATCCAAGGTTAGAGTCCAAGTGAGTGTAAATGCTTGGAAATAAGGCTTCATATCTTTAGACCTATATTTAATTCTTTACTTTTCTGAATGAGTTGTGTATATTTTTTTACTATCTTGTTGTTGACCAACATCCACTTCAGACAGATTTTGGAACCGTTATAGAGCCACAGGTCAATTCTATGGCTTTTTACTAGCATGACAGTTTGAATTAATTGTATATATTGTTGATCTAATTATAATTCAACTAATGTTTAGGTCATCTTTACTGCTTTGAAATATGCTGTTAATGAAAACACTGTTGAATAATTTACATCATGAATTAATGTGCAAGCCTTACAAAGCATAAATCTGCAGATTTCAGAAGAATCATTTTAAAATTTGTTTAACAAATCCCTCATCCCTCATCTGATCTAATATCTGCTGCTATAATGAAGACTCAACTTTTAATAAGTAGGAGAAATTCCAGATTTGTAAGAATGTACTGAAGGGGTGCTCCAAACAGGATTTTTTGGGCCGATCACCGATCCCTGATTACTGGGAACTGCATCACCCAATACTGATACCAATCACAGGGTCTATTTGAAGACTTCTATTTATCATGTAGCATTAATTATTAAACTATATTTAACAATAATGTACATTAAGTATTACATTTAAGATAAGACAATGTATCATGAATGAACACCTGTGTATTTATTTGCAAGGAATATGTCCAGCATATTAACTTAGCAGCTTGCGGTTGGTTATTGGGAACAGCTTAGGGCTTGACAAATACAACTTTCCTGTAGAATATAAAATAAAATAAATAAGACACTCCTGAGTCTTTAAATTTAGCTTTAGACTTAAACTAAAAACAGCAACAAAAAAGGCTATAGCCAAAATTGTCACAATACAATTTACAAAAAGTGGAGAGGACTCAAGTGCAGTGAAGGGATGATTTATTAACAAAATAAAACAAAACACGAAGCAAAAACCCACAAGGGGAAAACATAATAAATTAAACATAAAACAACATTGAGCTAGAAGAACAAATACTGACTAAGAACATGACGACGATCACAGGGAAACTGGGGTAACATAAAACAACGATCCAACAAAGACTGCACAAGAGGGAACAGGTGGAAGAACTCAAACACTAATCAGGGAACGAGGGGGAGGGATCAAACAATGACTAGAGCACAGGGCCCAACAAAACATAGATACCCATGTGCAATACAAGACAGTACAGACACGTGAAAAAAATAATGTTTTGAGTCAGTCAGTCATCATTTTTTCTAATACACTTAAAGGACCACAGGTAGTAATGCACATCAACAAAAAATACAAATAACTAACAACTTCCATATGGGCTATCTATAACAGTTTTTTTTCTGGGATGCTTAGTCAGATTTTTTGGGCATTTAGAGAGGAAGAGAGAAATAAAACGAGAGAGAGGGGATAGATAAAGAGAGAGGGGGGATAGAGATTGTTAGATAATTTATTTCAATTTCTTGGTTATTTTTTTTTTTTTTGCAAGAACCCTTGCAAAATTATTTTAAACAGATTAAGAAAGCCACCACTACTTTCACATCTATATGGTTAGATTGATTTGTTTAGATCCAGTAAAGTCTGTCCCACAATGTACCTAATATAAATAAATAAAACTTCTCCAGTTAACTAGCAGAGCATTCATTTAGTTCACTAGTTGTCTTTGACAACTATTTGTCTTTTTCACACACCTTGTAGAATTTCCAGACCAGTGAAGCCATTTTTATCTGAGCGTAAAAAAAATTGTCTCGCTGAGTTTTGCGTCATCTGATCGGCTTTTCTGGATCGGCCTTTATAGAGACCGCCGATCACACATCCCAAAGCAATAACCGGCCGATTGTGATTGGCGACCGATTAATCGGAGCACACTTAATGTACAGGGAGACTTCAGATATAAAAACGCTGACTACGCCAGGAAATGTTTTCATTCAATTCATATGGTTACCTATTAATTAATAGGATAGAATGTGAGGGAATACTTGGGAATACCAATATGGTATTGTCTTTGCTGTGCCTTGACTTTTTCTGACATAATGAGCAATCCAGCCATTTAGATCAGTGGTTTTGACCACAACACTCTATTTTGTGGGTCAACATAGGAGGCAACCAACAGATATCTATAAAACATCACTCATGAGAGTCTCATGCATGTGATAAACGGGTTATTCCCATGACCAAAAGGAAGAGAAATTACTGCATTAATTATTGACCATTTGGCATCCAGGGCCAGAACTGATTGCTTCACCCAGAAAAAAAAAGAATCCTTGTGGTAACCTATCGCTGGATTACATTTGGCCTGGTTCATGTCATCCTGAAGCTATTCTCATTAAATCGACACTATTCAGATTTTCAAGTGAAACTAAGTGGAGGTGGAATCCAAGCTGTTAATGTTAAAACATTCAAGTCTTCTGGAAATTAATCTTTTATTTATGAAAGCTGTGGAACATCCCTCCTGGCTATTAAATAGGGACTTGTTATGAGCTCTCTGTTTTGGAATCATTTCACTTGGTGAATTTGTTTGTTACACATTGCCTCTTTTTTGCCTGAGAACTTGTTATAAGGAAGCCAAATCCCAAAGGAATACCCAGCTGGCAGCTCTTTCTCCGCTAATGAGCTTGCCCAGTCTGCCAAAATGAGAGAGAGAGAGACATGTTTAATGCCTTCCTTTATATGCATGCGAACACATCATTTAGCTATGCCCAATGACCGATGCACCACAAATGATGCTTCTTTAAACACTCGGTAAAATGTCCCAGTGAAGGCTCGGATTATTACCCCAATCATTGCTTTATGGCTTCTGCATGCTGAAGAATGGTACGACTCACTTATTGTAATGAGTTTAATGGAATTAGAGGCACTGGAGGGGAAAGCTAAAGCAGTTTTGTAGAACAGTTGCTCCGTGCATATAGTGAAGAATAAATCTTAGAGGAGTGAAATGGGGTGCTTTGTGAATTTTTGACCGCTGTAAAGAAAAAAATGCATCCTGGTCATTGAACGTTAGTGCAATTAATGAAGACTCTAAACAAATGGAAATTCAGAACCCTCAGTCTCTATAGGATGTGCAAACACAACTTCAGTCGGTCTATTTTCTCCTCTTAGCTCTGCTGAACATGCAGCACTGCTAAATGCTGTCATGCATAGTTACAGTCAATACATCCTAAAATAACTTTTTGGGTGAACTTAAGTCACATTTGAAATGCTAATTAGACTCACGCTTGGATTTAAAGTGCTCTAAAAGACACTGGGGCTAAGAAGCCTAAAATTGCCTTTGAAATATTAAAGTTCATAACAATTGTGCTGTGATAATGTGTAAAATGTATTTGCAAAATAGTATCAGCCTTTTTTTATTCCCTGGGTAAAATGTTTTGAACTCTCTACAAAAAAAAAAAACAAGAAAAAAGTGTACAAGACTTATAAAAATACTTTAAGCTCAGGCTCTTACAGTTTACAAGAAATTACAAGAAACTTAACCAGATTCCTAACAGGGTGGATATAAAGACCTAAAATAATCGCACTGTGAGGGATTGACAGAGGTACCAGCTTGATGTTAATATTTTTTAATCATCTTGTGAAATTTTGATGATGTACTGATTTCTGTAATTTTCCTAAAGAGTTTTTTTTTTTTTTGGATGTAGGTATAGGCAGATAACAATATTTAACAATGTATACATATATTTTTCATTTGGTTGGTTTAACTGCCCGCCACCTGCCCAAATTTAATTTAAAAAAAAGTTTTTCCGTGACCTAATCCACCAATCTGTGGTTGTAACCGCCAACCACACATCTCTATTGCCGACCCCTGCCCTGGACATTTCAAAAGATGTGGACGGACAGTTGTCTAGATAGTGATTGTAAACAAAAAGTAAACAAAATTACGTCTGGTTTATGTACAGGAATCAGTCGTGCCAACAGATTAATTGGGATATTTCTGATAAATTACTGATTAATATGATTAATGACTTATCTTGAAAAAAGAGTTACATAAGTCCACTCTATTAAGATATGATGAGGACATTACCATGTACTGCATAAGAGACCTACAGTCATGTGGCAACAATCTCAGCCCACTCTGTTTATTTTCAGAGGAAATTATTACATTCTGATGCATATTCCAAAGAGCAAGGTTATAAAATATGTACCTCTACATGTAATGTTTTGTGTAGCTCTCCGCCATGTGTGTACTACACATCATGTATTATTCAGGGCCCAGTTCCACATTTGGAGGTGAGGATGTGGCTGTTTTTGGTACTGCAGCAATATTCTGGGCATATTTTCAACGAGAAAGGACAAATTTGCACCACTGAGCATCCAATCATGTGTTAACCAAACAGGAAACCTTGAGTGTATAATAATTTTTGGATTTAAAGAATTTTTTTTTTTTGATTAGCTTGCATTTGATTAGCTTGCATCCAGTTGCTCAGATTTTGTTGACATTTTACATTTCATCTCATCACAGCATGTCTCTAACCAAACTTTAAATTCTTCCACATCAAATAGGAAAGGCTGAATCAATAATTGCTTAATCTTTCACTGCAGTATAAATAATCTATAGCATCTACTGTACACAGGAAGAGAATGGCTCTATAAGATATCACTTGTTTTTCTAACATCAGCTATGCTTCACAACATATCCATCCAGATCAGCATTTATTTCAGTCCGAGAGACATTTTCGGCCCACGTTTTTCCCACAGGATTTATTTGTCGACCTCAGAGGAGAGGTCACGTAAGATCCAGGCAACCGAACAGTGTACTGAAATGTCTGGGGAACGGCCATGAGGACCTCTCAGGTGCTGCTGTTCATCAGTGAGAAAAGGTGAGCAGAAACAGAGTTAGAGACGCTCAGTGCTGATTCAGGGAAAGATGAAAGAGTTTTAGCTTCCCGTCCTGGCACGTTACATAAGTGGTCCACAGAGAAACTGGGCGACTGTCAGGGCATCTGCACATGGTGCAGTAGAGCAACACGACTCGAGGGACATCTACACGACTGCTGGAATCCATGAGCCTTTAGCAGGTTGGAGGGGGGACAAAAACAAGTTCTCAGTGGAAAATTACTGTTTAGCTGAAAAGGCATCAACAGTAATTGTATGCAGTAGACTTCCAGACAGAATGTTTGAATTGATCACATCATGCAAGTCTTCTTCATTCAAAGAGTCTTTTACGTGTCCATATGCCTTTTTGCCTGGAGAATCTTGACTGTTCATTGTTGGGTCTACATTTTCCATTTCCATCGAACTGTTTATCAGTTGTCTTGCGGTCAAGTGTGTCAAATAGACGAAGACCAGTCCTTAAGTGGCCTCGTTATACACCCAAGGATTATGTGACTGTTTTTTTTCTCCCCAAGTGTTTATCTCTGAAAGACAGAGGAAAGCAAGACTTTGTTTTGCTCCCTCGTCCCCCTCTTTCCTACTCCACCCCTGAAAAATCAGATGAGGCAGAGTCTTTCCCATGTGTAAATCATGCAAAGCGAGAGGATGTCTTTATAGGAAAGCCCTGCAGCCTGGGGCATCTTGTGACAGATGGCCCCTGCAGAGCTACGGGATTGTCTCATCAGTCCTGCCCAAGAGACAGAGACTGTGTTTATCACAACAGATGAGCGCAAGCTACCTCTAAACATTTAATCAATCTCAAAAAGACTTTGAAGGTATAGCTGTATTTGTTGCTCGAGGTTTGAAATACTACAGGGATCCAGACTAATTTAATGATAAGGGATTTTTAATCATAAAGGTAATTTAAATTGCTATTATTTTGCACTAATAAGTGCAGTAACTAATAATATTACATGTTTATTTTTTGGAAATGCACATTTGACAGTAAAGCACTGAGCATGAGTTGAGTTTATTATAGAGAATTATCTGCCGCAATTTGAATGCTTTGATATGCACTTGCAGCAATGTTATTAATAATGTGCCTAATTCAAAAGCTTTTCACTGAATCTCCAAGCCAGCGCTGTGTAGTGACGGTGTCATGTGATCGAGATCAACCAGCGAATAAACCTGTTCTGAGCTCGCGTTACACTGTCTAATATTGGTCCGAGCGGATAGACTGTCCATGCTGCGCAGCTCAAATGAGAAGTGTGGTTTCATTTCGCTTTTGTTTTGTTTGGTGTTTGATGTTTTTCATATGCAACAGAAATAGCAGCTCTTATCAGTTGGCCAATGTGGTGGTCGCAACAGTGCGACATCTAAAAAAAATGCAGTCGAACCGGCAAGAAAAAAGGTGGTTGCAGTCTGGAGCCATTTATTGGATCTTTTTTTAGAAGCTGAAGAGGATAAAACTAGGTCTTTGTTCAATCCATCAACATGGCAAATAATTTTTATTTAAAGGGATTGTTCTCACAAAATGTAATATTCTGTCATTTACTCAACCTCTTGTTGTTCCAGAGTCTATGCGTTTTCTTCTTCTGCAGAACATATTTTAAAGATTGTTTCAAATTTTTGCCATGGGCCCTCTGGACTAGGTAGAAGAAAACTTCTTGACAGAAATGTACATTTTGGGGGTTTTGAACTATGCCTTTCAAATTGATATACTGTACATTGCCATTCAAAAGTTTGTTAGTAAGATTATCTGACCCCAAACTTTCGAACAGTAGTGCACATCCAGGGGTCCATCGGTGGATGTTGTAGCATCCTTGCTTTTTTTTCATAAATCAAGCTGTGCTAAAAATAGTCAACTCCTGATGAAACTGAACACCCTTTAGATCATAATTAACATGTTTACTGTCATTCTGTCTGCAAAAGCAGCCTTTATTCAACAAGTTGCTATCTCATAGGCTTATGTGTATTTCTCTGGAAGAAACAGGTCAATTTTAATGAGCTCAAGCTCTGTTTATGAAATTAGACTTGTCCTCTAGACAGACCCCAGAGATCTGCAGACAGTAGAGATGGGCTCTGTAAAGGTCAGGTTGTTTTCTTTCTCATGATCATTTTCATTTTTTCCTGACCTAGGCTTATCATTGATGTGATTTGGAATCTCTCGTTTTGGTATTTAGGATTGTTGTTCATTATTGTTCAAGTTTTTGGTGAGTTTACTGTAGAATTTACTAGCCACACACTTTTTATGGGTTTTGGTATTGTTGTGTGTAATGCACTACCATTATTTACGATCATTAAATTAGTTTTCCTTTGAAAAAGTCAAGTAAGGGATTACTCTTAATTTTCCTGTAATTGCATTAAATACTTTATACACTCTATAGAACAATTCTATGTATAAAATAATAGTGAATTTAACATCAATATTTAAATTAACATTAAATTTAAATGTTTTCAATGTAACATTCTCCCTTTAAATATTTTGGTCAGTTCAAAGAATAATCTATGCCATTTTAAATTATTTTATTTGAAAGAATTAAAAGAGCAGTTTCGTGTCCATCACTGTATTGTTAAACTGGTCAAGGTTGATATGGGATAGTATATAGAAAGTAATAAGTTATGTGATACTTTTAGAGAGATTAAATAGTAGAATTATCGAATTACACAGTTGAAGATGTAATTAGTAGCTATTACTTAAATAGTTTTAGTAACTTAAAAAATGTATCACATTTTTCCACATAAATATTAAGCAAAACAAACACAGTAGTGAATATCGTAGTATTTATTGCATTGTTGTGCTGTGTTATTTCAATAGTTTGTGAATTCAGTAGTTTGTGATTTAGTGAGATTCACATCGTCACTGCATTGTCAACTTTAGTGTCGTTTCCATGGTAACAGTGGATTTCACTAAAACTAATTCGGATTTTCTAAGAAAGGAATCGGACTAATGGCTTCTATATAGGCACACGCTAGCACTTAAACTCTGAGTTATATTAGGGGTGCTCTTGAAATATTTATTTGGTATTGTTGAAAATCATTTTCACTATGGGGATTCTGACTGGCATCTTCTGGAAGCCAGCCGTTGAGCCCTATTGTATGGACGTGTCTTTCTAGAGGTGATGTGGTTACTTGACATCAGTGTATCCCATTAGCTTATTGAACATTGTCGATTGCTGCATCTTTGTCTGCTTTCGTACATCTGTTCCATCAATGCATCCTGACTTTGTGAATGCTGAAACATATGCCCCAACTAGGGATGTCCCGATCAGGTTTTTTTGATTTTGAATCATTTGATTTTGATTATCTGCCGATACCGAGTCCCGATCCGATACTTCTATAATATATACAAAAAAGAATAAAGAAGAGTGAAAAAACAGACCCAGATTCCAAGATGTTCCTTATTTTCAAATCAATTCGTCTTATTTTAACATTTGACAACTCTGTTAACAAACAGAGCACTTCTGTGTGGTAGCTTGAACAATCAGGTAATAAACATAAATTCTTCACTTTTGGACTTTAGTGCAAAAGTGTGTATATATATATATATATATATATATATATATATATATATATATATATATAAACAAATAGCACGCATTGCGATCATTTGTGCTATCTTGGCTGTGATGTCCTGCGGCCCATCTCACAATCAAGGGGCATTTTTTCTCTCTTAAAACTGTATCAGGTTTGTTGTGTTAAATGTGGGTAAACCTATGTAAACCTCATCTCAAGAGGTGGAAAGAAAGGCGTCTTTCCACCTCTTGAGATGAGGTTTCATAGGTTTACCCAAGTTTACATATCTCACAGTTTGCTATGGTAATGTTGTTGTCATCAACTTTAAAATGTTAAGCGTAAATATACTGATAAAGACACTGTCAGCAGTATTGACAGCAAAATAGACCACAGAATATTTCGTTCTGTATAGACAGATACTGAAAAGGTATAGATCTGTATTGCAATATTTGAAAATTGATATTTATTTATTTTTAAATTATATTTATATCAGAATTTGTCAAAACCTAGACTTCAACCATCAACATTTAATTTATCAATATGTATTCGTGTACAAAATAACATATAAACATATTTTCCTATTCTATTTTACCTGGAAACACTTCCTACGCTTGTGTGTCGCGTGAAAAATAGGCGTCGGTTCTATTTCTGGCATGCACACGTTTTCCATGCGGCTCATGTGCGCCTGATATGTACGTGTCACTCAGGAAATAAAAACGGACACGCCGGACAGCAACAGCTGGCTGTTTTGAATGAGACGACCCGGTTACTGTGAACGGGGGGTGCTTTATGAACATTCTGTGTCTGTGTCTGTGACTGTGTCTGTTCGTGTGTCTGTTCGTGTGTCTGTTAAGAGTGAGTTCTCGTGAGCGGGAGACACACATAACCTGATTTATACGAGGTTGAACTGGACGTGTGACAAAGTGGGCATAAGATGGACACAAACCTGATTGTGGGTGAATTTAATAACGCGGAGCGTTAACAAATTGCACCTTATAATATAGTGTGGAAAATACGGTATATGTATATCCGAGTCCTGATCGGGAGGTGACATCCAATTCCGGTAAAGTCTTGAAACCACTAGCCTCGTGAGACCATCCTGATCTCGCGAGCTTTCAAGGTTTCACTCGCAGATCAGTCTGGATACTTTCCGTTAAAGAAAATTTGGGAGCAGTTCACCAAACAAACGTCCAATCAGCGTTGGCCTTGAGGCGGGTTGAGGTGTGACGCAACGAGAAGCGCGACAGTTCAGTCCAGAGTCACATGGCGGCTTCAGCGGATGAAACTAGCATCAGCGTGGCTATCGAGCAAGTTTTATCGGAATTACAGAGTATTTCCTCACTGAAAGAAGAGCAAAACACTGCTCTGGAGGCTTTTCTCAGAGGAAAAGATGCTTTTGCTCTTCTCCCGACTGGTTTCGGCAAGAGTTGCTCTGATTGGTTGATTTGGCCCGTCTATCACCAACATAGGCCAATCAGCTAACCAGTATTTTCGCCCCTTTCCAAAACTACTTCAACGGAAGGTTTCCAGATGGATATGCGGAGCAAATCCATCTGGCGGAGTCAGGTTATGAAACCACATGATCGGGCCCAATTTCTGATCATGTGATCGGATCGGGACATCCCTAGCCCCAACGATTTCAAACCTTTACTGATATTCATGTTGGTATTTTATCCATGTATCCCTAGCATCCATCTCTCTACATAACCAGCTTTTACCTCAGGCCCTCTCTACCAATAAGTCAATATGTGACCGACATGATTTAACAAAATCTCAACAGATTGGATCTGCATGCTCTGCTGTTTAGGCAGCTCTGGGTTTTAATGCAGTTATGAAGGCAATTGGCTGCAGGCAGGTTGTATATTTCAAATTGTAATAAGGAATGGACAGGCCGGGTGCATACCACAGCTTTTTAAGTCTAGCAGCCATTACGGCTTGCGGGAAGTCATTTAAACTGCAGAATAACTCACTTTGATAACCTGTGCTGCTGTTTATCAACCCAGAATTTGTTAGTGTCTCAAGGAGGGTCCAAAAGTGCAACATCCACTCAGGCATGCAGAAAAATAGAACAAATATAGGATACTGAAAACATTGTGATTCCTTTAACCTGCTTTAGGTCAGGTAAGAATGGGGCATTCATTTATTCCCTTCATCATAGATGGCACACAATCTCATCTCAACATTTTTGATGAATAGCTTTGCTATTTTTAATTTGGTCATTTAATCTGAATATCAACATTTGTGAAATTTAGTTAAAACAGTTTTGAGGTTAATTGATCTAATTTTGTGTCTAACATTGTATTATGTTGATTTAGTTATTTTTTGTGTCATATTAATGTTTAGATTAGTAAAGTAAAAAACATTTTTTTAGTTAGGGTGTCACGATTTCGATTTTAAATCGAAAACGACTGAAATTAAGTCACAATCTCAAACTTCAAATTAAAAAAATGGAATGGTTGATGCTGCCACGCCCCTATGTCATGTCCGGTTCGGCGTGCCAAGCGGAAAAAAAAACACGTTGACATGCTGCGAGTCTATGGTCAACCTCCTCTAACTTAAATACAGCCATTCAAAAGATAGCATCATGGCAACTGCAGATGCAGGAGACCCATCGACAGAACTTGAACCCCCTCCTCTTTCATTGAAGTCACAGGTGTAGACGTTTTTTTGGATTTCCAGTGAGTTATTTTGACAATGTTCGCGCTTCAAAAAAGCCACAGTTTGCTGATATCCCAAGTCTCACGGAAGTTCCTTAAGTCTCCCGCATATTGGTAGCTCCTAGATGCCCGCAAATTAGATAAAATCTCCCGGAATCTAGAGTGAGCAAGCAAGAGCGTGCATGCAATACAGAATAAACTGTGCTCCAATCCGTATAGCGCTCACACAGCAGAGAGGGAGAGAGCGAGAGACCTTTGTGTGTGCCTTATGAAACGCATGCAAGACAGTGCATCCTGATTGGCCGGTTTCGGCTTTAAAAATTAACAAATGTAAAAATTGAGAATCGGAACCGCGACCTTAAGAATGGAATTGAGGATTTGGAAAATCGTGACACCCCTATTTTGAAGTGAAAGATTAGGTGATGGTCCCCGGAATTGGCATAGTCTCATGTTGCTGGTTTGTGGTTAATTATATTTCTATTATAGCCTACTCTCAGTGGCCAACATTATACTTACAGATATCGACAGATAATATTTTTTCTTCATTTTATTTGTTGATATGTTTAAATGCACTTTATCATGGCAAGTTATTAGATTAACTGTCTGTCTGTCTGTTAGTTAATACCTACCTAAATCTAATAAATATTTTTCTTAAGTTTATAAAGATATTGTCTTCATCACATGCGCTTTAGATGTTATGTTTACTTTCCTTGGAAGACAAAGGGACATTTTTGAATATGTAGCCTAATAGAGACTCTTCTTGTCGATGTAATGAAAGTGAATGAGTAACATTAGCTTGCTGGAGGCTATCATGCAAATAATAATAATAATAATAATAATAATAATAAAAGACTAAAAACATCACAAAAGTATCATAAAAGTGATCTAATACGTACTCGTCCATTATAATAATAATGTTATTTATTAATGTGTTACGTTTGGGTTTTGTTGTGTCTTGTATATCACGTGATTCCTTGTTTGTCGTGTGATCCTGCCATGTGTCTTGTCTTTTTTTTATGTTGTTGCTCAGTGTCCACAGGTGTTCCTCGTCTGTTTATTAGTCTCCCCAGGTGTTTCTTATTAACCACGCCCTCTTTTTATCTTGTTTAGCTTGTTTTTCTGTGTATTTAAACCCCTGTGTTTCAGTTGTTGGCTGTCGGTTGTTGTTTGATGTTATGATTTTCCTTAGATTTGTGATAAACTGGATGTTTTATCCAGCTGATGTGGGCGTTTTCATGGCTTGTCTCAACATTAGTGTTTGAATAGCGCACACTCTCAGTGGGCGGGGTCACATTAACGCGTCATATGCTGTAATTAGGTGAAAGAAAAAAGGCTGACATCTCTCTTTTCATACAGATTACATCAACTGAGAATAGTTGCTTTTTTATATAAATTATTTAGTTTAAAGCTGCAGTCGCACAGTTTTTCCTCTTTGTCACCATCTCTGTTCGAAATCTGTAATTGCAGTTACTCGCGGAATTATTAACTTTACGTCAGTTGTACATCGGCATGAAACAGCGCGGATGAACATGGAGACTGCGTGTCTGTCAGTCACCGCGCCGGTGTGGAATCTGGCATTCAGAATCACACATTCTACTTTTTGGAAGTGCAGTATGACCATGACAACATAAGACTTTTAATCAGAAAATGTAATCTGAACAAGCAGGCCTGACATCCATTTTCTGATCAACTAAGGGGAAAAAAGCATTGCAGTAAATCTCTCCCTTTCAAGAATTGCTCCCTCTCATAACGAGCACAAAATAATTCATATTTACCATAATGGCAAAACGAAAAAAGCCGCAACAAAGGAAACTCTGTAACTGTGTGAATTAAGCGAACAAGTGTGCTACTGTAACACGATTAAACTATTGAAATGTCTTACCTGTCCAACAGAAAAAAAGCCAAACCCCTTCAAATCACAGAGTTCAAAAGCCCTGCCGATGTTTATCCATGTTTTCACGTGGCCTGGTCCCAGTCTCTTTTTTTCTCTACCCACTCCGAAGTCTGAATTCTTTTGGGTTTACAACTGGTCAATCTCCAGTTTTCACTGGTGATTGTCGTTTGAACCTTTCTGGATCCGCCACAAGTTTAATAATTATTTAAAGTGTTGTGAGAAAAGGCTATACATTTCCACCTCCAACATCCTACACGCAATATCGCCTACTACCCAGGACTCCTTCTTTATGTGAACAGATGTGACGTAGATAACGCAAAGACATGCTCGAATTTCCTGCGGAAATCCACCAGTACCACTGGAATTAAAATCATTATCAGAAGGGAGAACGCACATCATGTTTAATTTCTTTATTTTACGAAAAACATAACATTTTGTTTTTATTATTAGTGTACACATTTGGTGTAAGACATTTAACAGTTTTGAATGATGTATAACACTCACCTGTATGACATAAATAGAGTTATTTGCACTGATAAGAAAAAAAGTGATTGCACGATTGCCGACCCCAGGGCGTTTGCTCACTGTCTGATGCATCAACCTCCTGAACATGTTTAACTTACATCTAAATATGAAAGTAAATGCACATTGATCTTTAGGGGGGCATCTTAACCTTAACTATTTGCATTTCCTATTCCTAGCTCAGGCCTCTACAACCGATCAATAGCATCCTCACTTTGAGCAAAAATAGTTGATTGAAGTGTCCTTTTTTGTTCTCTTTTCCAGGAAACCCCTTCGAAAAGAAGAGAACGGCACAAGCCGAGGGGAGTATGCCATGAGCTCACGCTGTAAACAGCAGGTAGTGGAAACCAATAACACTGGAGTATAGTGGCCATGCTACAGCAAGGCATGTACAGCCGAACATTCTGTTCCCTACTGCAACACCTGTCTCTCTGCTTATGAGAAGGACGCAAGGTATATTATGAATTTAAAAACCTGTAACCGCATGGCTGCCCTTCTTGGGACATAGAACGATGTTTAAGGAAAAAACTGTATAGGCAAGTATAAGCAGGTTTTAAGGAGACTTGGAAACTCTTAGCAATGTTGGCAGCTGCATGAGTATCACAAGACTCAACCTGATGGCAATATACAACACCAACAAAATAAAATAAACGCATGCACTTTCTGTTGAATGCAATGATGTTTTTGAATTCCTGTCTTCTTTTGTATTTAACTCTGTCTCTGCAGTGTCCCTCATTGAACATTAAGGGTTTCTCACCTCATGTAGATTGTGTAAATGTGTTGAATGGATAAATGACGCATTGGCCCCGTTGTTTTAATAGAGTCTGTTCAGAGCGTCCAAATGGATTGGTTCATCCTGCACTTGTGTACCAAATATACAATAGAGAACAAGAAAACATCCATAAATTTGTTGCGGTTTGTGTTACTATGCAATTGGATAGGATAGAGATTTTGAGGTGCATGCTGATAATACAAAAACACAATGCTAGTGTTAGCATTGCTAATAGTTAGCTGATTGATGTTTGATCATTCTCTAGCTATGTATACATTTTAAACAAGCTAAATATGGCTGTTGTAGCCTACATGTGAAAAATGTCAATCATGTTTGATGTTATGGCTGATAAATAGCTGATATTAAAATCTATACTTTTTTTGGTCTAATTATAAAAATTAAAGACACCAAAAACTGAAATGTACAGTTTTTGTGAATGTCAAAGCAATGTTTGGCTGCTTAGACTACATTATGTACAGTATAAAATATGGATAACTGTTCATTTTGAGATGAATTATTGTTTGAGTAGTTTTTGAAAGTCATAACATAGGAGACCTCTAACTATTTTAATAATATAGAAGTTTTGCTTTTTTGTGTTATATATTTATGTAATGGACACAATATGATGGATGTCCAGAATCAGTTTACTTTTTAGTAGCCAAACATTCCCGTTCTCAAATTTATAGTATTTGTATATGAAAGTGCTCCATAATTTTGCACAATTAGAGAAGGAAGAAATAAAAGGGTAAAATGAAATTAAACACTTTAAAAAATGTTCAATCATTTTTTTTTTCGAGAACTTAAAGCAGTGAGAAATATATACATTTTTACGTTAGTCATTTCCTCTTAGAGAAATCAGTAAGGTTAATATAACAGAAAACAGTGCACTAGTATGTACCTGGATTTGATCATCATGTCATCATTTGTGGCCTGTTGTCCATCTTAAGTCTGGGGAATGCTTGCAAATCATTCTAGATTCACATCAAGTCCCTTCTTGACCTTTCTGGCAACTCTTAAAATCCAGGATGGTACTTATCATACTTTTCGCTATCGTTATTTTTGAAGTGGTCAATACTGTGATTTCATGTGGGTTACTGTTAGTGGATGCTTCAAAGATGTATCAAGGTGATTCATCAGACAAGCTTAACCCTAAATTTAGCTTGTAATGTCACTCTTAAACAGACCCTCTCTATTGTTTAGTTTATTTTTTATTGGAACTGTATATCCAACGTATCTAAGTAACTGTTTTATAGACAGGAGCTTGTTGTATATTTAGAAAACAGTGATGCAGATGTTCATGCATACAGTAACACTGAACTATGAATCATAATATAAAACCATATACAACTGAGCAATGATGTTTACATAAAATACAAGCGTATGTAAACAAACATTCCTCTTCAGATCCTGTAAAACATCCTCACTCTACTGTACAGCCATTCACCCGTTCAACAAGATGTACGTAATGAAGATATATGTGTATTATACTGTACAAAGATACTCAGAATTGTATTGCATGAATGTACATATCAATATTTGCCTTCTTGACAGTCTATCGTGTGTACAGAGTAAGAGAAAATGTTTATAGGGATAAGTATAAATTGAATGTGTCGATCAGAACAGAATAAGTGTCATTGTTTGTCTGGAAAAAGCCATTAATGTATATTTGAGGTTGTTGCACAATGTATGCATCACATACCAAAATGTAAAACAATTATATATTGTGCATTGAACTAATTTAATTGCAACTTGCTGACTTTTTTTAGTTTTAAATAAAATTGTACTACTGAATCGTTTCTTGTGCTTATTTGTCTGCAAAAATAAATTGGTCTCTAAATTGGTCTGGCATCATAATTTAAACTGGAAGAATAATTCCCTAATTCTGTACATGTGCATCTTTCCAGTCTGAAAATAGCAGATGTACTTTAATATGTGAACCGTGTATGCTTATCAAAATATGATTCTATTACACTGTTGATGCCTGATATCTGTCAACCTTGGAACGCTTTGTGGTTTTATGTAGTGGATGATTATATTACATTAATTGCTATCTGAGATATAATTATATAAATATTGTCCTAAAAATATCCTATACCTAGCAACAACAAGGCCTTGTGGGACTCTATAAAAGATATTTAAAAATATATATATATATAAAATTATAAAATTTCTCTCACGCATATAAAATTTCTCTCACGCATATAAAATGTTTTCTTTTATATTTTAGTTCTTTTACAAAAGTTCATAATATTTGTCTTTCATTTTATCCAAATTAAAGTTTAGCCAAGACAGTAAATCATCCATGTCAGGTAATGGTGAATCCGTTGATGGAGTTAAATGAGAGAAATTGGGGAGAAAATGTTGTCGGCTCACCTGTCTGCTGACACACCTTGCTTGACAAGTCATTTAGAAAAGTGGAAGATGTCTTTTCAATAAGAACCGTCTACAGTGTAAAGATATTTTCTCTGTGCTGCCAGATAAATTACCCCAAGTGTGGATAAGGATGATAAATTGCTTAGAGAACCTGAAGGTTCGAGTCTGGTGTCTGTCAGTTTCATGTTAAAAAGCTGATGCTTTACAATGTTTACTCTGTCAATTAGTTAGGCACCAGTGCGGCTTCACGTCAGTCAAAGTTATTTATCAGCGGCTTCATATTATTCAGACCCAATGCTCTCATTTTACATTACAGGTCTCTGAAATATATGTAAAGCACTAAAAAATAGTTAAAGGATAACTCCGACGCAAAATGAACCTTTGTCTAATAACACATTGGTACCTAGTCGACTGCTCTCTGAGATTTGTTTTCATGATAATCGAATGTAAAGAGTTTTATCTCTAAAAACTGTTCAGCTTCTGAACTGTATGAACGGCGTTTGTGGTTTGATTAGTCTGTATTAGTCCTGTCTGTCTGTATATGTGAAGTGGACTGTCTTTATAAAGTATCTTCTTATTAAACGGTCTGTACTCTTACAAAGTTCTCAATGCTTCGGTTTGCATGTAGGGACCCTCATTATGTTACAGTGTTAGTGTGGGGCTATTTTGAGCCTTGTTAGTCATATTAACTAGCGATTTTTATTTTTCATTACTCTTTGCCCTATATACTAGTGTTATACGCTAGACAGTTTTTAGAGATAAAACTCTTTACATTCGATTATCATTAAAACAAATCTCAGAGAACGGTTGACTAGGTACCAATGTGTTATTAGACCAAAGGTTCAATTTTACGCCGGAATTCTCCTTTAAGATATTGTTCGGGTTATAAGCAATTTTCATATATAGCCTACTACTACTATATACACTACCGTTTAAAGCTTGGGTAACTAAAATGATCAAAAGTGACAGTAAAAACTTTTACAATGTTAGAGAGGATTTCTATTTCACATAAGTGCTGTTATTGTGAACTTTCTGTTAATCCTGAAAAAAGTAGCATGATTTCCACAAAATGTATATTATTATATTATATTTATATTATTATTATAATTATATTATATTATTATTATATATATTATTATATTCTAGTATAGCATATTAGAATGATTTCTGAAGAATCACGTGATACTTGATGGCTGCTGGTAATTCTGCTGTTCCAACACAGGAATAAATTGCATTTGTTATTTTAATTTAAATTATTTAAAGATCTTAATTTTAATAATATTTCACAATAGTACTATAAAAATTTACGGGTTTTTTTATCAAATACATCCAGCCTTGGTGAGCATATAAGACTTACATTCTGTATACATATAAATGAATAATAACAAAAAAAATACAAATATTTATGAAAGATACCTTAACAATGATACCTAATATATTTTAGTTAGGGCTGTCAAACGATTAATCACGATTATTCGCATCCAAAAAATGAGTTTGTTTACTTAATATATGTGGGTGCACTGTGCATAATTATTTTTTATATATAAATATATACACATGCTTGTATATATTTAAGAAATGTTTTCATGTATATATACTGTATATAGATTTGTATATAATTTATATTATAAATATAAATATTTTATATAAAAACATTGTGTTAAATATACATGCATGTGTGTATATTTATATATAAACAAAGTAATTATACACAGTGCACCCACATATATTATGTAAACACAAACTTTTATTTTAGATGCGATTAATCGCGATTAATCGTTTGACAGCCCTAATTTTAATAATTATGTATTAAATGCATAAGTGTGTTTCAGTGCAGGCATTCATGAATTCATCAACAAGTTTTCAAGTGCATAGCTCCTTTTCCTCCAGGCATTTGCCGCTGGCAGAATGAGGAGTTGGTTCTTACCTTTAAAGCTTTCTCATAATCGCCCTTTATAATAGGTGATCCAGTATTAATGCAGTGCTCATCTCAAGCCGTTCCTGAGATTGAGAGGACATATAACATAGCACAAACCCATGAATAACCACAAATCCCAAAATCTTGACACACAAACATATACATAACTATCTAGGTACATGTTAATAAGGGAGGCATCTCTAAATGAGAAAAGCTAGGAGAGCTGTTCTCTAACTTCTCCATCAGACGTGCCATTTGAAGATAATGCAATGAGACGGCTGGGCCATTTGGAGCACTGATGCGTCTCTTCTCCACCGAGACTTGACTTACACGGGAACAAAGCCAACCCGACAGCCTGTAAATCGCTCTGCTCGGCTCCTGCTCATGGGAAGAGAGAGAGATTGAGAGAAAGGGGTCCACTTTTAGACGATGACACAAATCTATAGATATATGACTTCATCATGACAGCCCTGTAATCGATGATTCCACCGGGAAATCATGTGAAAATGAGTGATTCAATTAAACTTTGCTCAGTGTGCATGCACAACATTTGTTATAAGTAAACAGAACACTAAAGAAGCTTTGTCATTGTAGAGAGAGCACTGACTGCGCATATTATATTGTCAGGATTTGTACTGCTTTCAGCCTGAGTTCGGGACAATAACAAACTCAACTGTGGCTCCAAAGCTGTGGCACAGCTGAAGCTAAGGCCTTTAGGGCCACATGGATCAAATGAAACGGACTGGAGGGGATAATCCTTCTGCTGTCCCCATAAACAAAACCAATGCAGCACTGCTAATGTGGCTGCACCCATTTGCATCTCATTCGCCCAAGCCTCAGAATCAACAACAACAACATCTGTGAAAAATGCACCTCTCTGTTGTACAGGCTGTTCTTTGATGTTTTCAGACTTGGTTCAATGGTGAGAAACCCCAACAAGGTTACCATCAGTTACTGAGTTCAGCTCAGTCTTATGCTGTGTTCACGTGCTATGGTAATTATGGTAAATACCAAAATCCGACGTGGAAAATGCACATGAACACCCCTCGTGTGGTATTTTCCACTGGGCAACTCGTAGAATATTTTGATGGACGAGTTGCCGAGATGAGATAACCTTTGAACTTTTCAAAATGGCAAGAGCAACGCGAGAGTCGTGAATGGTAAACATATGTACTATTCATGGTCTAGATAGAAAATATACAGCATATTATTTACCGTTTGAGTTTTTATAAATCATTTTCTTGCTGTTGCAGATGACTTAAGCAGTCTAAAATAGTTTTAGCTAAATAACAGGTTTGGATCTCCATCTTTTTACCAGATTACAACAACAAAAGCACTTGAATGCAAGACACTGGTAAATACCAGTTCACAAGTGGAAAATATCCTATTTTCCATAGCATGTGAACGCAGCATTAATCCACCCAGATCTGGGATGTTACTATATTGTGCATTACAGTATACAGTACAGCTAGTTCTATTATGAATATAACAAGGGGCCATTCACACAGAACATACTTTAGCATTCCACTGTGATGCTTTTCCATTGTTTTTCTTTAGTTGTGTCCCAAATGACACACTACAAGAAAACATCAGGTGCAAAAGCCTCTAAGTCTGTCTAAAGTTTTTGTTTAATATTAAAAATTTTATCAGTCTCCTATGTATAGTTTTCTACTCAAGTACCAGCATCGTTTTTCTTTTAACTCCCAGAAGAAGGCATGCAGCCGAAACGCGTTGGAGTTTTTTAGATGGTTAATTTGACCAGCAAGCCATAATAATAAAAGCTTTTAAACTTTTCCACTTGAGAGTGCCTTGGAGTTCTCTTGCTTGATTCTTCATTACTGAATGGGCTGAGGCTGGGATTTAGTGAGTTTCAAGTGAAGTATTTGATGAACATTTACTATGTGCGGAAAGCATTCACTCAATGTTGTTAGCTAATTTTTAACAAAGGTGGGTTTTAGAGGCTTTTGCATTGGAGGTCTTCATATTCTTAACCATGTATTGTATGACTTTTTTTTAAGGTTATTATTTTGTCATTCAACAGTCTGACAGCCTCCCTCTCCGCTTACATAAATTAAAGCTGACACAAGTGTCCAACATTTCACACTCTTTTCCCTGGAATAATCATCTGCGTATTTATATTGCCTATTTCTTTTATTATTTTTTTTGTGTGGAACACACATACTCACACTTTATACAACAAAACAACATTCATTTTTAAAGTGTTCGCGAGTGACATGCCTTTCAAAAATCACAACACTAAAGGGGTGATGAATTGTGAAATCAAATTTTCCTTGAGCTTTTGACATCTAAGAGGTCATCATATTATAATATCCTGTAAGTTTCAGAACTGAAAACGTCCGTTAGTTCAATAAAAGCTTTTATTGCACACTAGCCTCAGCAAACGACTCGTTTTTAAAAGTGGGCAACTATGATGACAAAGAGGATAAAACACCACCTCAGCAGAAGATCAACGCCTGCTTCAAGACGACCGGATTAGCCCCGCCCACCGATTCGCGCATTACACGCATGACGCATAGCACGCGCATCACGCAAAGTAACTTACATGCCTACCTCGTGATGACAAACCGTATCGAGGTACCGAGCAATACAGAATATTGTGCAGTGTCTGGTTGTGGAAAACACTCTCTGCATAAGCTTCCTGTGGATTCCAATAGGACTACATGAATAAACTTTATTTTTAATGACGTTCCAGCTGATGAGGGTAAAACATTGTCTGTTTGTTCGCTTCATTTCACTGAGGATTGTTTTGTTAACAAGACTGGATTTGCAGACCGATTAAGAGTAAAGAACGTGTTGTGTCGTCAATGTTGGACCTGACAGGAATTGTGCAACACACGGACTTGGGTTCGAACATGTATGGGCGAATCCGGCTGCCATTTTACAACATTGGACGTTTTCCCCACGTACACTGACGGGTGAGTTAAACTCATTATAATATGCTAAACTGTTCTCCACTCGCAGCAGTGAGTGTTGTTTACTTCCAAGTCTTCAGTGCGACACGCCCATAAAAACAGACCGTTTTTCAGGTAGGCTAATTACAACTTGGGTACTAAATAGCTTATTCCAGGGGTTCTCAATGCAGTCTTGCGACCCACTGCGCTGCATATTGTGTATGTCTCCCTTATTAAACACACCTGATTCAGATCCCCAGCTCGTTAGGAACTGAATCAACGAGCTGAGGATCTGAATCAGGTGTGTTTAATAAGGGAGACACGCACAATATGCAGAGCAGTGGGTCACGAGGACTGGAGTTGAGAACCCTGGACTATTCCTTATTCATTTTTATGTTTTTGAATGCAAAAACCAAGCGAACGCTCATAAGTTGACCTCCGACAACAATATAATAAAATTTAAAAAGCCAGTTCATGACCCCTTTAAAGCTACACTGTGTGATTTTTACCCCATCTAGTGGGTGAAAAGGTATATGACCATCCAGTGAATATTAGTTTCTGTCACTGTGTCCGAAATCTCCACTCAAAGCACTACTCCCTACCCCTATATTGGGGTTAGAGAGCAGAGCACTATATAGTGAGCTCACCAGCATAATAGAAACCACATTCGGACACTACTCGATCGTCTCTCGGCGCCGTTGATTACATCATCTGTCAGCTGGTACCGATCCTGCTCTGGGCTAAAAAGATTTTTTTAAATAAATATATTACATTATATTGAGCTTATTTCTCCAAAATGTAAAAACTAAAAGTGATTTCTGGCCGTTTTTGTTATAATGCTCTACTCCACACGTGATAATAACTCACGATCATAAATGATAATAAATTACGTGATAATAAATTACGATCAGCGCAATGCATGATGGTATGTAGGGCTTAGGTAAGTGACCATCGGTTGCACACTACTTTTCAAAATGCATTCTGGGATACATTGAGTGGACTATATAGGGTATAATAATCATCACTATACATTCGGACAGCACTACAAAATGGCGAGCTCACTATATAGTCCACTATATAGTGAGTAATGGGAGATTTCGGACGCAGCATGTTTCTCTCAATTCCGATTTCGTTTTAATTCCTACGGTGGCCAATGTAGTTGCCAAGAATAACATGGCTTCCAGTTCGAACTTTGTCCATGAGTGTTAACTCAAATGTAAACGCGAAAGGTGAAGCTTGAATTAACGGGTTTGTCCCTCTTTGGCTAATGTACTTTCAAGATGGAGGGGCAATATCGCGATTCGACATTACAAGAATACTTCATTATATACATTAATGAGCACTTATATTTTTGAAAGAACTAAGTGTTTTTAGCTAAGAATTAACTAAAACAGTTACACAGTGTAGCTTTAATAGACATTCAACATTTAATTTTTTTTATTGTTCCACTTGACTGACTTGTTCAACAACATTTGAAGTCACCATGTGGTGAAAATCAAGGTTTTAATGTTGTTTATATGTCTATGTGGTGTTTCTAGACAACCATGGGCACTCTTGCAGTGATCTAAAGACTGTCTCAAAAACACGTTTTGAAATTGCTTTTGTTTCTGACATCACAAACTACCTTGTATCCAATCATCGTCAACGTGTGATCATCAACGAGTGGATCTCTGAGCTCGCGTGAGTGAGTGGGGCCAAGGCTAATTTACATATTTATAGAACACGCGTATACTTAATGAGGCAAGGGTGTAGAGTTAATTTAAGTTATTTTAAGGCATTAAAAAATCAGGGGAAAAACATTTAAATGTATAATTTCAGTGATAAAAGATGAGTGGATAAAATCATTGACTGAAAATGATTTGTTCCTGGAAAAAAAAAACAGGATTTTTTTTCTACAGTGTATGTTTTAAGGTAGGTTTAAATTTTATTTAATTACCATTTGACTGCATTAAATAAAACCGCATAGTCACACTCTACAGTTTTGGATGCCTGGGGAGAAGTCAGCCCTTAAACGGCTTTGTAGTGTCAGGGAGTGATGGAGAGCTCTACAATGCTCTTGCCTCTTCTGCCAACACTTTTGGAAGATTTCTGGCCATTTAAAAGAGTTGGCACAAAACAAATGTCCCCTTACCTCCCTTCCCCTATGTCCCTCTGAAAGCGAGGTGTGTAATCAATGTTCAGTGTTGACCTTTCTAAGGCCATTCATCCACATAAATGCCGCAATGGAAAACTGATGAACAAAAACAAAGCTCAAGACAGAGTGTTGTGGTTTGACCTATCTCTCAAATTTTAATGATAGTGGACAGTTGTGGGAAAAAAGAGGAAAAAATAGAGAAAATACCTCCAAATCAGTGATGAAATCATACGTGCTTTGTGTTAGTTCTTCTAGGTTACACTGACATATGCATTTCTAATAATATGCAAATAAATATTACACTAAAGGCTATAAAATATTCAATATCTAATATATTCAAACACTACTAGTGAATTATAAGCATATAATACACAACAAATTGTCTCATCTGGATCCTCTAGTTTTCTCAATTTATTAGCTATGGAGTTACATTGCCACCCTGTGGTTATTTTATGAAGACATTGAACAAAACTAGGGCCCTATAAAATCAATTTTATTTTTTCCCAAATTCCATTTTATTTTTTCCCAAATTCCGTTTTTTCCGTTTTAATTTTTGCAAATTCCATTTTTTCCATTTAACATTTTTGGGAATTCATTTTTTTCACTCTTTACTGTTATTTTAGTTGTAAAAAGAGTGTGCTTTTTATTCCTTGATCGCAGAAATTATAGGGCCCTACAAAACAAAACCTATGAATAGTGTTCCTTCTGGCTTTAATATATTTCTAAAATAGTCATTTTTTCAATAGTCATTGAGCCTGGCCCAACATGTGACTTAAACTAAATTATTAAGGCACACTTTCTGTCACACATATCTTTTAATTGCAATCAAATATAAAAGAACCAGCTTGTATTCATTGAACCTTTCATTGTGGTGACATTAACGTACTAGAAAGCAGCAAACATGTAAAATAAATCATACATCGTCATACATTACAACTTCCATTTTTAGCCTTTGCCTGAGGAAGAAAACAGCAACAAACACAGGGAAAAGTCCCACAGGGTTTGTTTTTTCCATTCTGCCCCCTGCTGGTGAGGAACATTTACAGGTCATTCCCTCCTCTGAGAGTGTATTTATTGCTACCCCCAAAAATTCCATAACCTGGAACGCCATCACAAGTTCAATGTGCACATGAGCTTTTTGAGGCTAATTTAGAGTGGCCTTTTGTAACAGACAATGTAAGACATGCCAAGTAAAACAATTTAGTTTTATATAAAACAGGGGTTCTCAACTCCAGTCCTCCATATTGTGTATGTCTCCTTCTATTTACACACCTGATTCAGATCCTCAGCTGGTTCAGGATGACTCTAACGTCTATCCTAACGAGCTGAGGATCTGAATCAGGTGTGTTAAACAAGGGAGACATACACAATATGCAGAGCAGTGGGTCATGAGGACTGGAGTTGAGAACCCCTGATATAATAGATCTGAATTTTATGTAATATTTAATTTAATACTTAAATTAGATGTATATATGTGGTTTAAAAACATCATATATACATAAACACAAAAATAATAAATAAATGAATAATAAAAAAATAAAAATGATACATTTAAACAATACGAAAAGTCAGGACAGAATGTTGATGTACATGAGATACTTCAAACAGAGCATTGGCTGGAAAAGGAGTAGACATACTGGGAATCTGGGCAATGCCATCAGTTGTGCTCTCAACAAGCAGTCTGGCCATCTGGAAAGAGCCTTTTTCTGGATGACATCAAAACTGACCTGAAAAAGTTCAGGGTCGGCGTAACACCCACCTTCAAGGGCATATACAGAGAGCTTCGGTGTTACTATAACTGATAGCATTGTCGCTGACAACATTATGTAAATGTTTCATTTATTTCTTAGCACCCACAGAAAAACACGTCTCCAATCATTTTAACCAATCAAAAATATTGATTTAGATTAAGGAACCACTCTGATTGGTGGATCATCTTACGTCTGGTCTTGGTAGTAAATACATAAATAAATAGCAGTATTCTATGCTGGAAGTCACATAAAGCAATGAATGGATGAATGAATGCAGGTCATTCAGATTGGTTTTCTACTTGTGATGTTACATCCTACTCTGAATAAACTTTTTTTTGTTATTTTACGAAAGGGGCCTACTGTGAATACGTTTTTTTAATCGTTTTTTTTTTTTTATGTATTTAACGAACACGTTTTTGTAATGTTTTTAGCTAACATGTTTTCTTTTTGTCGCCATACATTACTTAACACAAATGATCTATCAAAGGTGCTATATGTAACTTTACTTCTAAAAAATGAATCCTTTTGTTATTGCCTGTGTGTGAAAGGATTGTAATCACACATTACAATGATCCACTTGTTGGGTTTTGCTATTACCTCTGAAGGTAATAGCAACGTCTGTGCTTCCGAGCCTCTCTCCTTTTTATATAAAATCTATGCAACGGCACTGCAGTGAACTACATGAGTCTGATAAAACCCAAAACACAACCTGCCTCCAGCAAAACACAAACTCCAACACATACTCCACAAAAATATAAAAAGCTTGTCAGGCCAAACGTGAATCGATCGACTTGCGAAAACACGGATCAACATCGGCAGAGCGTTTGAATTATGGAGAGACCTTCGCTATTTATACTGTGATACAAGTTTTCAGACATGCTGAAATAATGGTAAACTATAATGAAATAGCAAGGAAAACTACAACATATGAGACATGAAATAAAAACAAAGACTGTTCCAGGATAACAAAGTAGGTGCTTTAGGATGTAACTTATTTTATGTAGATCCACTGTCACTCATCCCACTACTATCATATTGTTTATAATACACTTTTCCAGGCACGTTCAGTACTGTAATGATCCTTCCTACGATCTTCCCACAGTGCTGATAGTGAAAGATACACGAATAGTTAGTGAAATGCCTAATGCTAGATAACACCACAAATGTAATGTTATCATGGGACGAGCATGGAGTATTAGTTCAACGTCAAGCTGATAAAAGTAGCCTATTATTGTAACGTTGCAGTGGGAGTTTACACAGTGGTGTAGTCTAGTTTTTTGTAGTGAGTATACTGTGATATACCGCCGCCACCACCAACACCCATTTGCGAAAATTTTTAAAAACGTGATATTCCTTTAAAATTCTGTTTTAATAGATTTGATTACTATTATTTTAAAAAATTACATTTTACTATGCAATTTCTTTCATAATTCCATTGAGTTACTTTATTTATCTCTAAAAACTTTTATTTTGGTGGGTTGTAAATTAAAGACATTTGAGCTTCTGTGTGTTTTAATAAACTATTATTAGTATTATTAGGCCTACTTGAAGTATACTCTGCTGTGCAATAGTAATATATTTCTTTTATATTTTCTTAAAGTTATACAAAACTTTGATTTTGACAGGTTGCATGAAGCAGGGGCATCACTAGGATTTTGATCATCACTTTTTTTCAAAAAAAAAAAAAAAAAGTAACACTTTATCTAATGCTCACTATTAACCAGTACAGTTTCATTACATGCAAAGGCAGGGTTTTATAATCACTGTTGTCCCAAATGTGAGGTAGGTTAGTCAGGGGGTTCAGGGTTTCCCTGAGAAAATTTTTATTTCTCTGATACATTTGTGCATTTTAGGATGTTTTGAAGGCCAAAAAAAATTAGATAACAGCTTTAAAACCATGTCAGTGGGCACTGGGCAGCAGATTATTTCTCTCCCCTCATCAGCATCACCCTCTTTTTCTCTTTGTTTTTATCTTGCCCTGTCTCTTCCCCTCCAAAAGCTGAGCTTTGACTGATATAGGCTTTTCATTTTTGTCTGTCAGTGAAGAAAGTAAACATAGGGTCAACTGATAGGTTAATTTTGCCTATGAATAATTGTTCTCTGACATGTTTATTCACTGAAAGCTACTAAAGCTAGGTTTACTAAATGCATTCAAAACATATAGGCCACACATTCATTATTGATCTAATACAGGGCCGTAGACACCTCTTTATAATCAAAGAGGTCCTAAATTTGAGGTTGGTTGGTGCTTCAAATTCTTTTAATTTCTCTGATGTGCATTTCAAGACGCTTGAAGACCAAAAAAAAAAAGAATAAGAAATAGTGGGCAGTAAATTCTCTTCCCCTCCGAAGGCTGAGCTTTTTTAATGTACTAAAGGCTACAATTATTATTATATTCTCAATATGTTCACATTCATTATTACTCTTGTGGCTAAAATGATGTAAACGGCTTTGTTAATGTTTCTTGTCCCCTCGCAATGACAGTAAACTATTAAATTGCATGAGTCACGTTAGGCTATATATGCCTATTTATTTCAGTTCAAAATGGCGAAATTAGACAAAACTATATTAGTTTGCCTGATTATTTTTTTGTCATTCGTTTAACATGTATGACCTAAAATGTAAAATATGAAATGTTAAGTTTAGCCACTTACATCTCGCACTTGCCCGTAAACTGAAGCGTCGAGTCGCTCTGCTGAAATTCGCGCTCAGCAGCATCTTTGAACATAAAGCCCGCCTACTTTGATTTGATTTGTCATCTCAAATATTCTGACATTGACGAGCAGTGACAGACCAATGAGGCTCAGATGAACACGAACACACACACACCCTGTCCTCTGTTTTTGACGTGCTCTCTGCTCGCGCGCTGAATCTGATAAAAGAACTTAATTCTGTCGCGTTTCAGGGGGGCTGATGTTGTAGGAAATTTATTTCACAAAACGATGTTGTGATGAATGCTCACGCTTTTTAAACTGGGCATACGGAGATCTTTGCCATTTCCTAGTGGGCATACGCAAATCCTTGACATTTTCTAGTGGGTATACGGCGTATACCTGCGTATCACGTAGACTACACCACTGAGTTTACATGAGTTTCCAGCATGTTGTGTGATGCTTTCTCCAGTGTGTTGAAAGTCTCAGTGTATCCATGTACCATGAGTGCTCACTCTTGTGTTCGAGCATGTGTAAGAGCACGAGCGCTTTGTGAAAATTGGTTGCAATCTGAAACATCACCGATAGAGGCCGCTAAAAATACATATAGCACCTTTAAAACAGTTACTCTATATTTCATTTAATATTAATTGTATTTTGAAAAAGCAGTTTGACTAAAAAACACTGGAAGAAAAAGCTATAGCTTTTCTCAACTTGATGAGTAAAGGGTTAATATTTCTGTCCTCAAATATTAACATTTTATCATGATATCATATTTATTTTGCTGTAGCTTATGCTTTAACTTGTAGTTTAAAGGTACATCATGTAGGCCTAAACTTTTTTTCTTACCCTCATTAACTGTGGTAAGCCTATTATAAGTGTTTATAATTTAGACCTAGTGGGGTGGTGTAATGTCAGATCCGTAAATAAAGAAAAGTTGCTCCGGGCCACTTGGACGTGTGTATGGTGTGGTTGGCAGAGAAACTATGTAGCAGTATATATTAACATTAAGTGGCATAACATCTTACGCACAGAAGCCATTGTCAAATGCTGCTATGCTTAGTGGCATGTGCCACTAAAACTTGTAACATGCAGACGGTTTTGCGTCATGCCACTTGTACATGTGCCAGTGGATTGTGCTATGTGCCACTAAAACCTGTGACGTGCTGATGGATTTTGTCCACCTCCAGTAGTGACTGGCAGATGAGTTGAGCAGTTATACAATCCTAAACAATTTAAAAAAATAATAAACATCAATTAAATGTACTATGTAAATGAGTGTGTGTGATATATATATATATATATAATATATATATATATATATATATATATATAAACAAGCAACATATTATTAATTAAATGTCAGACTGCCATTAAGTGCGTATGTTACACAATCTACATTATGCTCCTGTAAACAGCGGCATGTGTCATAGGTTATTTGGAAGTGCCACAACATATGGCGACATGCTCCGTAAAAATGTCAGTTGCACATCATTCAATGTCTACTAACAGTGTTCTTTGTAAAGTATTATCTATTCTATTGTAAAGGGTTATTTTATTATTAAGTTGTGTCATTATTATGTGCCATTATTTTTAAAGAAGTGCCTATTAATGGGTATAGCTCAGTGGTATAGCCCCCCACCTCTGACAACCAAATATTTTCACAATGTTCTTCACAATCCCTGTATCATGGTTCCTTGTTGTGGACTCTTATTTTGAAAAACATTTTCTGTTCTACTTTATATTATTACTTCCCCTTTCTTGTTTAGTTCCTGTTAACCCATAGTGTTCACCTTTGTCTTGTTTGTTAGTGATTCATTCCATAGATTCAATTCCACAATTTCAGGCATGCTTTGTTAACCACTTGTTATCCTGTGTATATATTCCGTGCATATGTGTATATTTTCAGTCGTGGTTTGTTGGTTGTTGTCTTTGCACGTTGTGTGAATCTGTTGATTTCATGTTCCTGCTCTTGGTTTTGACCCTCTGAAGGGGTGGATTAATATAGGAAATTGTTTTGTGTTTGAGAAAGGTCTTCAACGTATTAAACATATAGGGTTCAATGAAGCCAATTCTTTGTTAAAGTCTTAATTAGACAGTTAGACCTGAAGCTGAGAGGAAAGAATGCATTCTCTTGATGTTTTGAGAAGACTCTCCTGTTTATAGACGAGCCTGGCCAAAATCCAACCTTGGAAAAGCTGTGTGTCGGTGTGTGTGTTTAGTCTTTTTAGTTGGAACCACTGGCATTATGGGAGATTGGTGACCGTGACATGCCTAACTTCAGGGTCTGAGTATCAGCTGCATAATCGATCGATATGCTTTCATCTATCTGTATATGTGTGGAAAATTACTGTGTTTATCGATTTCTTAGCCAATGAGAATCATTCAGCCTGTAAGCAATGATGTAGCTTAGACTTTGGAAATGAGGAAAAAGAAACTGCTGTGATCTTTGTAACTGTAAAGGAAGTGGCCAGCCTACAAACTCCTGTGTGAGTCTTTAAGCTGACTTCTGCTGATGAAACTGCAAACTATCTTCAGTAAAACCAATTTTTTTTTTTTTTTTTTATAATTCTGACTCTGGGTCTTCATTTGACTGTATATCCCTTCACCTCTATTTAGATTATCTTTGTTTTCAATAAATACTGCTGCGATTGTATTCTCATCTCTCTTTATCCCTGCTGCCTACACATAACAGGCACATTGAAAAATATAACAGCAAGAGAAAATAATAGATCAGAACATAACTTTTAATTCAAATAAACAAAAAAAGTTGTAATATTGCAGTGATGCTTTGTATGACCAATATAACAAGTGGCTGCAGTGAGCTGTTTTGACAGCGCCTCATGAGCTCAGCTTCTTGTACATTCTCACAGGAACACAATAGCAGCTAGTGAAGACCAAAAAATACTAGATGTATTTTTTATACTTTGCCCAAAAGGTAGAAAAATTAAACTCAAATGCTATCATTAATCATGTTGGAAGCTGTTCAAAACTGATGCATTGTCACAATTAATAAAGCACTGACTGAATCAGGGAAATTTATTCCATTTAAAATGTATATAGAATTAAAAGTTTGAAGAGTGTGATGCATTAGGCTACTGAATATTGGTTTGTTTGCAAGCAAACAAAACAATAAAATACTAGAAAATGTTTACACCTGACTTAGTAAACTAGTCAAAAGTAAAAATGCAATACTATACACAAACGTCAAGTATATTTCTTAATACAAAGAAAATATCTCAACCAGGGGCACATCTGGTACTCACAAACAAAACTACGGGTGCTCCAGTAGTGGAACAAAATATCAAAAATGGTAGATGGATCCTGTTGTAAAAAAGAGAGAAGAAAATCCACATCCAGGCAGTCACATAGTTAGAAAGGTAAAATATTACTTATTGTTTTTTATTGTAAATAAATCTTGTTTTTTTCCCCATTAAAACATATTTTTTGGTGAAAAGGATTTGGATGAAAGAGGAAAGGAGGAGATGGCTTGTTTTAAAACAGGATCCACCTGCCATTTTTGATATTTCTACTACATTGCAAATTATTTTCGGTCACCCTCTGTCATTTCTGGCACCAATAACACATACCAGTAATAGTTTTTTTCTAAGCATACATTCATAGACAAATTAAAGTACTATGTAACTACTAAATTTATTTAATAAATGTTCCAAAAAATTCTGTTTATGTGTAATAAAAACATTTATGGTCTTTTTACACTATTAAGCAGCACATTTGTTTGTTATATTTGTGCAAAAAATGGACTGTTATTCTATAAATTTAGCTCAGTGCAAGTTCTGTAAACAGAAGTTTATGATTTTCTAATGTCATTGTTCTCTCTGTACTGACTATGAGTTAACACTCAAAAGCAGGCTTAAAATTCTTGCTCTCGTTCTTGATGATTTAGGAATTTGATCAACCTTGGAGGAACTGGAAGCTTGCAAATTTCCTTCAGTCTATTGATCCCAAGCAGTTCACGGATTTTCAGTCTGCAGAGCTGCATGAGTGGGCGTGGAGGCACTGCAATCAGAACCAGCAAATGAATACACAGGTGACTGAAATAATTTGCATATATGAATAATTTAAGCAAAAGGTATGGGTGTGCATACTTGATTTCTCTTTGATGCATTGCCACTCATCATAACTGTCCAGATGTTCAGTGAGTCGTGCACAGAGTTTCACATGCCCAACATAGTCAAGCAGCACATCTATAATCGGTCCAGCCCAGTGGGAGTAGGTTTCGGTGGAGATCACCTCACAGAACTAGTGAAACATGTATAAAATGTGGTACACAATTTAGAATAAAATAAGAATTATACTGTATGTATTGGCTTCAGGCCACTCACCTGAACACAGGCATTTTCTGTTGTTTCATCTACATCATATCTTACATTGCGCCTGGTCTTTATAGGAGGATGTGGATTGCTGCCATAAACACAACTGAAACATGACAAGGCATCACAGCCATTATCCATCAGAAACTTCAGTAAGGTCAGATACTTCATACAGAACATAACAGCAGCTGGAAAGGTCGTTGGGTGAGTTGGGATGTAGGCATTGACATTGGCACCATGTTCCACCAGCAAAGTCACTGTCTGTATGCAACCCTGCCTCAGGGCCACTAGGAGCGGGTTGAACGTGTCCAGGTTTGGGTTAGCACCAGCCTCTAGGAGCATGGTGGTAGCATCAATGTTGTTGTTCATGACGGCGAAGTAGAGAGCTGAGCTGCGCCGATCTTCATACATCATAGAATGATCCTCAGACAATGTGGCATTGACATCAAAGCCGGCTTCGAATCAGTACCTCGAGGATATCATTTCTGTTGCGCTCCGCTGCTAAATGGAGAGGGCTGATACCTGCACGTCTCACTCTGGCCTTACTTGTGGCTGGGATCAGCATGGCTACAATGCTAAAAACGAGAGGTTTTGTGTTCTTGGGTGTTGCCTTGCTAGTGTGCACCAAAATACAATTGAATGTCATATTAGAATTTGACAACATTAGAGTGAAATGAACATTATAAAATGGGAAAATTATTTCATAAGAAGACTATTAAAGCTATGGTATACAATGTTAAAAATCTGTTGAGAAAGCCTGAGACGGCAGGGAAGTTTAAAAAAACTCATCCCGCCCCTCCACACACACACCCCTCCCCTCTGTGCTACCTGATCCCTGACGTATGTCACTTTTGAGTTCACGTCAACGCAAGATTAGCAACACATGAAATGTTCTAAACTCCCCACCACCATTAGAATAATACTAATAGTATATATGCTAATGTTTTTGCAGCACACAGAGCATCTTGTTCAAATTCCGAGAACCTCTGAACAGAAACCCGCTAGGCATACTGAAATATATTTAAGGACTTCAAAAAATATAATTACTTTGACCCGTGATAGACGATGCTAGACGGCTAACATTGCCAATGCCGACCGAACAGCATTAGCAAGTTGTCAAACTGATAAAAAGCCATGTAACACGTCACACTATAAAAGTATAAAAAAAATGTTTACCTGCTCAACAAAAAGTCATCCGTGTCAGCGTCGGTTTTCACCCGTCGGACCCTATATTTATCCTACTTAGAGTCTGGCTTACATTTTTTTAATATCTCTGCTCTTTCCTCTACAGACTTTCTCTTTTGTCCAAACTTTACAGTAGAGGCAAGCTTGGGCTGCTTGCTGTTTATATTTTTATCCATTGCTGATCTGACGCTACTTAGCTAGCTACCATAGACTGTCTGTCAGCTGTTTGTTCACGCAAGGAGAGGGGCGGGTGCGGTTGGGTTGGAGACGCGAGCGCCAGGCGGAGTTTCAAGTGGAGCTGGTGATTGGATGAGAGAAGGTGACCAATGTAGGCTGTCCGGCCGGACAGCTTACATTGGTCAACTTCTCCTGCGGCTGTACAGCCAATGGAGTGAATGGATTTTTTTCATTCTTTTTTCAATTCATATTGTTAGGATTGTACTATATAACCATAACCATCATCTAAACGAGGATATTAATAATGAACAATCTTTGAAATCGTATACCCTAGCTTTAATACATGTAAACATTTTTTAAAAGCTTGTATGTATAGTGATTAGCAATAATGAAAGTTTAGAGAACTAGTTCTAGAGTTGGGAACCGAAAATTTGGGTAAAAAAAATGCAGAAGTGGACAACATTTGGGCTTATTAGAGGCCGTTTACATAGTTTTTAATTCCACTGCGCTGCATTTCCATAGTTTTTAATGTAAACATTCATTCACAAGATAGACGTGTTTGACTGTTGTCCATATTTTGCAGTGTCTTGTGCATTCTAAAAACATTGTTGGAGTTCAAGTTTAGAAATTCAACTTATAGTTCCTATGAAATCAAAACAGACAATTTCTATTTATAATAAGTGATTTAACCGTGCATATCTTTAATCAAATAACTTCTGCTCCCTCTTGCAACAATGTCTCTGTGCTGTCTGATGACGTGTCAACTGGCACGAGGATGGGACAACTCAGTCAGATCCTCCAAGGCAGATTGTATTTCCAGAGCATAGCTTTCATTCTGTATTCTGTCAGCCAACCCATGCAGGAAGTTGTCCCACGGTGCCTCCTCATTCCAGTTGCACTGAGCAGCCAGCGTCTGTGGCTGAAACACAGATCACAGATTGATTACCTTGTTACAGCTCTGCCAACACTCATAGCGCTTCCAGAAAAAGCACGGTCAAACACTTTCTTCAGCTCATCGTGGAACATGTCATCACCATTTAGCTGCTCGCTGAGTCAGCAGTGTGTTGACCAAAGTCACTTTAGATCCCTCTGATAGGAAGGCAGGTGGCTGAAGAGCAAAAAACAAATGAATTCAACGATTTTGGATCATCATAATGATGGTGGTAGTCGCTGTGATGAGCAGTAAGATCTCCGATGGGGTGAACTGACATTAGGTTAGTCGAAGTGAACGGGTTAGCTGCCTCGGTCTTCAGGTACTGGGCAGACAACTCCGTAACCTGTGCGCCTTAAAAGCTGAACTATTCAACCCGTCACCATGATCTGATCCTCGTGGCGTTCCATATGAGTGTTGTGGCTGTCCAAAAAGTCTCTCAACTCAAAGTACGCGCTGGATCCATCTTGGTCAAATAGGGTGTTGTTTATTTCAACATAAAATAAAATGCAGAAAAAAGAACATAGATGGTAGGGTGTTGTAGAGCCGCGATGGGTGTTGTAACAGGCTTTGGCAGCGTGGATCAAACTGCAATGGGCCGGGAAGAAGCAGACTGAGCCAAAGAGAAATCCAGGAACAGTGATGACAACAGGTAATCCAAACAAGAACACAAGAACAGGGAACACTAGATGGCAAAAGAAATGGCAGGACAAGAATGACTGCAAACACCAGGGTAGATATAGGGCAGAACAAAATGAGTACCAGGTGTGGTTGGCCTGTCAGCACAATGAGTTGCCCAGCAACGATGACAGCCAACCAGGCCAGAGACAGAACACAAAAAACTATTTAAGTCAAATCCTGATGGACAAAACCAAGTTCGAGAATCTGTTTAACACTGATACATTACAAAAGGGAAGAATAGATTATCGCCACTTCCGTTTCATGACGACTTTAAAAACGCATGGCTCACACTAAACACTGCGAAAGACACAAGACGATCAAAGATGTCTGTCTAGTGCATGTTTACATAAAAAAAAAAACAGAATAGCAGTGCAGTGGAAATGCAAAAACACATTGTGTGTGAATGGCTGGACGTTCACAAACATGCATTCTTTCACTGATTTACCAATATAGGTTACTTCCCTACATATTCAACGGCGCGCACACCTCTACTGAATCTACAGGGCAAATAGGGAATACAGTAGTCTGATTCCTATAGGTTAGTTCTTTCTAGAGAATTAAAAACATACAGTGCAGTGTAGTCCAATTCCAAAACGAACAACTTTTATCTTGGCAGTCTTGGCCTAATGTTTAGAGAATCAGACATGGTAACCCAAAGGTTGTGGATTTGATTCTCAATGGCAGGAAATGACTGAGGTGCCATTGAGAAACACCCCAACCCTCAATCACTCTCTGGGTGCCACAGCAAAATGACTGCCCACTGCTCCTGGTGTGTGTCCTTTGGGTTGCAGTGTGTGTGTTCACTACTCACTTTACTGCTCCTGATGTGTGAGCACTAACTTGGATGGCTTAAATGCAGAGGGCAAATTCCAAGTATGGGTTACCATACTTGTCACTTTCACTTTTGTCACTGTCACTTGCAAGAATTGTTTAACATGTATTTTTCTTTTTTCTTTTGTTTTCTGCATTTCTTTTTTCAAATATATATTCCTTTAAAATACTAAAATATTTTTAATGGAGTTGTTAAGGAATTTAAATTGTTAGAGGAACCGGAACCCGGGATAATTCAATTCTTTACGATTTCCCAACCCAAAACATCTCATGCTATCAGGAATTATGCTATGGGATTATTAGTTTAACTGTTAGGTGAGAAAAAAGACCCTACACACTCTAAACTAGAAGAGTTAACAAGACATGAAGAAAGAACACTTACTTTAAATGATATTTTGAAAATACAATAATTTACTTCTTGAGTTAGCTTGAGTTTTCAGGGGATAGGTTAGAGGATTAGCACCCTCTTGCCACAGCATTGCAGTAAAGAACCCATTAAGACTTACTTAGTTTCCGTGGCATTTTTGTAGGTACACCCAAGGACTTTGCTGAAAATTAATGCAATATCATGAGGTATACTAAACCTAAACTCTTAAGAAACATTGGCCTTCGCATACAAATATGTTATTTACATAAATTGTGAAGAAAAATTTAAGATTTATCTCAAAGCAAATTAATTAATTCATTAATTCAAATTCCTTATTAAGTGAATTATTAATTCATACCCATCATTGCCACGCTGGGCAGCAATATGGATTGGCATCAGTCCTGTTTTGCCCGGCTTGTTGGTGTCTGCATTTTGAGATAGAAGGAACTCTACAATTTCCTCATGACCATTCTTACAGGCCTCATACAGCGCTGTGGCTCCATCTGCAGCCTGGCTGTTGAGAGTCTGCACCTGATTGAGTTGAGATGCATTACATTACTAAGCAACAATGAAACAGAAAGGAAAATGACAGTGAAGTGAAAGATGTTACCATTTCTTAAAAGCATACGAAGTGCATCCACTTTTCCACTTTGGGCAGCGAACAAAGATAGGAGTAATTCCGTACATGTTGGGCATGTTGACTTTGGCTCCAGCTTTCACTAGTATCTCACAGATTTCCACATTGTTTCTGCAAACACTCTCATGGAGAGCGGTCCAGCCTTGAATACAGTTCTTATTCACAGAGGCACCATGATTCAGTAACATGGCAACCATTGCTGGGTTCTCCTTCTCACAAGCTACAGATATGTAAAGAAATTATACAAATTCCATCACACCACAGAAGGTCTTATTCAATGTAAAACAAGCTATATTGTTGGGGATCTGGGCTGGTATGACAGGCCTTTATACCTAAATCAAATTGAATTTGTATGCAAGGAACTAGAATTAACAAGAATTCAAAGAAATATTTTTAACAAAAAAGCAACATCAAGATTTAACAAAATATTTTGGGGATTAAAAAACTTGAAATTTGAAGGGTCAAAGGCCATGGATGGATGGATGGATACCTTTGTAAAGGGGAGTCTCCCTGTCCACACTGGCAATATCAGGATCAGCACCATTCTCCAGAAGAATCTCCACACATGCACGATGTTCCATGCTCACAGCTAACAATAAAGCAGTCTTCCAATTCAAAGTGCGCTGGTTAACCATGCCAGGTTGAGCTGTGAGATGAGTGTTCATAATAAAAAGCCAAAACAATCAATTAGTGATTGGCTAAAAAAAGTTAAACTGAGTAATTTTCAAATGAGTGCACTTTACCTTTCAGGAGAATTTGAATGCATTGATCTTGTCCATAATATGCTGCCTCGTGTAAAGGAATCCATCCATCTTTATTTGGTTTAAGAAGGTTGCAGCTGGGTCTGCTTAGCCAATAGCCTCACTGTTCTTACATCATTGTCCAAAATGGCCTTAACAATAGGCTCAATGTCCCTAGAGAATACACCGCTTTTATTTTCGATGCATGACATGTCGCAGGTAGATGATGTTCATTATGGCCGTAAATATTTAAAATGTATATAACATATCAAATGTTCCATGTGCAGCCTGATGTCAATAGTTATACCGTGCTACAAGTTTGGAGTCAGTAAAAAACTAACATTTCAGCTAGGATGTATTAAAATGATCACAAGAGAAAGTAACCTTTTTTAATGCTTAAAGGGCACCTATTATGTCCCTTTTTACAAGATGTAATATTGGTCTTGGTTGTCCCCAGAATGTATTTGTGAAGTTTCAGCTCAAAATACCTCATAGTTAATTTATTATAACCATTTGAAAATGTCATTTTGGGGCCTGTTAAAATGAGCTGTTTTGGTGTATACCACCTTAAATGCAAATGAGCTGCATATCCCGCCCTGCCTGTGGATGAGGGCGTCACTTGATACCTATGGCAGTCACTCTAAGCAGAAGGGCTGAGAGAGAGAAACCGCCTTTTTTAGAATGTCATCGGCATAGACCAAACTAAAAGCAGTAGACCTGGCAGTAGACCAAACTAAAAGCACCAGAGTTTTAGTTTGCCTGGTAGAGCACAGCTGTTTATGCTCCTCAACCCTTCCACTGCTTGTCGTCTAGCTTCTCCCACTTCGAACTGTGTCCTTTAGATCCCCATCGTACCGTCCTCCCAAGACTCTTCACTGGCTTCTCAGAAACTGTTGGTATTGCCTCACCATTAATGAAGAATGGTTTATCTACTACCTTTCCTATAACTATCGAGATGCTATAACTATACTAACTATTGAGATGCTCGTTGGTTTAGAGGGCTTAAATTGCATTCATGCTCGATTCAATATTATCGGTTAACTTACCCAATAACCGAATAGTGCTGGCTACTGTTGTAGTCATGGTTGTTATGTCATCCATGTATGCTCTGATTGGTGGTAGTCGCATCCCAAAAGCCAAGCGCTCTTCTCTACTACCCATCTTAATGCCCTAATGATTACTTCCATTGCCATGGTAATAGCCAGTGGAGAAATCCTGCTGCATCCTGCCATTATTCCAACCTCTAAGCAGTGCTGAATTCTGGAGTTGAGAAACTAAATTTCAAATCTCCAAAATAGGCTTTCACTAAATTTGTTGGTACATTGGTACTCTGAAAAAAATCAAATGCTGCCCAAAGAAGCTCATGTGGTACTGGACCTTATGCATTAGCCATATCCGGCAAATTCAAATCCAAATTACTGAATTTGTTGCCAGATAACATTGATGTGTTCTAAGCATCCTGAGAACCCCTGGAATGCCCGCTTTTTGAATTGAAGTGTCAATGAAGCCATTCTTTAATAGGTAGGTGGACAATCTCTGGGAAATAATGCTGAAGAAAATCTTACCTTCAACGTTTAATAGTGAAATAGGACGAAACTGACTGATATACTGAAAAAAATTCCAAAAAAGAATACTGAAATTTAGGCTTTCACAAAAATATTAAGCAGCACTTAAAAGTGTTTCAACACTGAGAAAAATAAGAAATGTTATATCATATATATGAAATAAATTTTATATATATTTTATATATAAAATATATATATTATATTATATATATATTATATATGTAAGCAATAAGGTATGACAGGCTGTGCTATCGTTGAATAGTAACGGCTTAAGGGCGTTGTTAGGCACGACGCGAAGCGGAGTGCCTGCAACCCCTAGCCGTTACTTATTCACGATACAGCACTTGCCTCGAGTATCTTATTGCTTTTATAAAACGGTTGCCACACAGTATTTAAGTAAAAAACAATGTTAGTGCAACTTTCTTGAAGTATAATCACTAAAAGCCTACCTTCCGCTGGAAAAAATAGTCCCAGAGTGTGAACAGCAACAACGTTCCAATGTGTAAAATGCATGAAAGCTCAAATAAAAACAACACAGAACCGCAGTGTTACGCAGCGAATCAATAGAACCGTTGGGTGAAGCGGTCGTAGCCGTGTTTTATCGTGAATAAAGCACAGCTCTTGACCAATCAGAATCAAGGATTCGAACTGAACCGTTTTATAAAATATAATATATTATATATATATATCTATATATATACTGTAAACATAATATGATATTAGAATGATTTCTGAAGGTTGTGACTGGAGTAATGTCTGCTGAAAATTCAGCTGTGCCATCACAGGCATGTATCACTGTTAAAATATAGAAAACCGTTGTTTTAAATTCCAATAATATTTCACAATATTGGGGGTGAATTCAGGTTGATTAGGACACTTTTTCCAAGTCATCTCAATGGCAAAAAGTGTCCACTCACCCTGAATTCCCTGCTGTTTTTGCTGTTTGTTTGATCAAATAAATGCAGCCTCTGTGAAAAAAATTATACTGACCCCAAACTTTTGAACGTACAGTAGTGTACATTTTTGTACATTTGGATACACCGTTCACTGAAACATACAATTATAGGACATTCTAACCACAAAAGCTTAAAATGTTAACCTATTAGCTTTAGAAATGTAAAATCTTCCATGAATTATTTATATTTAATATCATAAATACTATAAATAATATGTCTTCTGCTGGTGTAGCCTATCTGCTTCAAGGTATTACATATTCAGCATACCTCAGTTGTAACAAATGTTTTATTTTATTTTGTTTACTGTTGCTTTTCTATAAGGTCGAACCAGTCTGGCCATTCTCCTCTGACCTCTTGCACCAACAAGGCATTTTCTCCCACAGAACTGCCACTCACTGGATATTTTCGTTTTTTCAGACCTTTCTCTGTAAACCCTAGAGTGAAAATCCCAGTAGATCAGCAGTTTCCGAAATACTCATCTGGCAACAACCACCATTCCACGTTCAAAATCACCTTTCTTTCTCATTCTGATGCTCTGTTTGAACTTCAGCAGATTTTCTTGACCACGTCTACATGCCTACATGTATTGAGTTGCTGCCATGTTATTTGCTGATTAGATAGTTGCGTTAACGAGCAGTTAACTTCTATGAAAACGTACAAATAATCAAACTTTTCTTTACAAACGTTATAATGAGAGATACTGTCATGTAACTCATTAGGTGATCACTTACTCTTCAGGCTCAGGTGCGACTTCCATAGATCCATCATATTTTCGATACGCCACCATTCGCTTGCCAGAACCAGTCACAAAGTGACTCACCGAACACACACCCTCTGGGTTTTTTTTTTCTCTTTTGGAGAAAAAGAATTGCATTCAGATGGGTAAGGTTAATTTAATGGTGCCTTAAATCTACCTATCACATTTTCATAATTCTAATTAATTTTCATCATTTCAAATTAAATTACCATTACGTGTTATCTTTGAAATTAAACCAAAATCCACAACTGGAAGCCTAGAGGTGGATCCAAATAAGTAGATTGGGGTAAAGCAAAAGATAGTGTCTATTTTTATCCATGGTGGCATGTGAACTTGAACTAAGGTTGCACTTTATAAAGTGTGCCTTTAAATGAAGAGGAACAGGTGTGAAGCAGTTGTGTCAGCCAGAAGATGCAGTAGGCATATGTAAGTGATCTTGTTACTCTCCCCATGAGCTGCACCATCAAAACATGACTAGACATTTCATTAAGCAACATATTAATGGGTATATTTTTATCCTACAAGTATGTCTCTCTTTTTTCATTTAACCCTCTGGGGTTGTTCAGCCCAAATGGCCCGAACAACCCCAGCCCGAAGAATTTAAATAACATTTTTTTTTTAAATCACAGCTTCCTCGGAATGGTCCGAAATTTGGTGACTTTGTTGGTATTTGGTATTTGAACACCCAAAAAAAAATGGGGACAGGATGTGCATAGTCTAAGTGGTTGTAAAAAAAATAGTCACACTTGGGGTGTTTGGGTCCAAATGGACCCGCATGGAAAATGAATGGGAAATTGGCAAAAATGTGAAAATACTGAGTTTTTTTGTGCGTACAATCTGCAAATCAGCCACGATCTTGAAAAAAAGCACACAACAGTGAAGGGGTGAATCTATAAAACATCAAGAGTCCAAAACAGACACATCCAGACACACACACACAAACACACTTTTATACACAAACACACCAAAAAATTCAGATTATACATGTGTTTTGCATTTTTAAAATGCTCAGTTTGTCCACCAGATGGCATCCATTTCATTTCAAATATTGCTTTTATGAGGCCTAGGCTTGACTCTAAAATGAAATACAGCTTTAAAAATTTTTTAAATGTGAATGGGCCCAAACACCCCAAGTGTGACTCTGAAACGAACAACCCCAGAGGGTTAAATGTAGCCTAGTTTTTCAATTCCTGTATTGCATAAATCACACATGTCTAATCTACGCTATATTGCCAAAAGAATTGGAATCCAGTTCTTTCATGACTGCGCATCAGTGAACAAAGCATAAAGACATGGATGAGTGAGTTTGTTGTGGAGGAACTTGACTGGCCTGCACAGAGTCCTGACCTCAACCCCGATAGAACACCGTTCAGATCAGGGGTTCTCAACTCCAGTCCTCACGACCCATGCTCTGCATATTGTGTATGTCTCCCTTGTTAAACACACCTGATTTAGATCCTCAGCTCGTTATGGTAGACATAGAGTCTATGCTAACGAGCTGAGGATCTGAATCAGGTGTGTTTAACAAGGGAGACATACACAATATGCAGAGCAGTGGGTCGCAAGGACTGGAGTTGAGAACCCCTGGTTTAGATGAATTAGAGCAGAGACTGCGAGCCAGGCCTTCTTGTCCAACATCAGTGCCTAACCTCACAAATGTGCTTCTAGAAGTATGGTCAAAAATTTCCATAAACACACTCCTAAACCTTGTGGAAAGCCTTCCCAGAAGAGTTAAAGCTGTTAAAGCTGCAAAGGGGGGGCCTACTCCATAATAAACCCCACAGATCAGGCCTGAGATGTCACTAAAGTTCATGCACATGTAAACGCAGATGTCCCAAAACTTTTGGCAGTATAGAATCTGATATCCAAATAATTTTAGCTTGATGCCAATTTGAAAATATAAGATACTCATTAAAGGTCAGGTTGAGTAAGGTGTTCTAAGCACTGGTTATTTTTACACAGGCAGTGAGAGTTGATTAATGATGGTACCTCATTTCAACTTGAATAAAGCACATCACACCGTACCTGGGTGGATTGGCAGGACACACATTTGATTGTAGTTGCTGCTGGGGAAGACGATGTGATGGTACAGCTTGGTTTGATGATGTTGGCATGCTCGGAGCAGCAGGGTTATTAGAGTTTTCTGACCCCGGCCCAGAGCTCTGGGCATCAGAAAGGCTCCGCTCGATTGCCAGCTGCATCAGCTCATTATCAGACAGGTTGCTATAGAGACTGTAGTCAGCAAATTCCAGGTATGTTCCTGTGGTACCTGGCATAGACACATGGGCGGCTGCCATGGTGGACCCTAAGACAACCAAAACATTCATTGTGAAACTGGACTAACGTGTATTATTGCATATATATATATATTTTTTTTTTCTGATCGAAATCGAAGATGCTATGAAGTCATTTCAAACAAAATCAGGCCGAAAAAAACTTTGTGTGGAGTTCGTTTTGAAAGTTCAAAACATCTTGCCAATACAATTTTGTAAAGTTTGCCACGGCTGGTAAACGCTTTGTACTACCTTTGGTCCATGGGGATTACTTAATAGGTATGTGTGCGCTTGAGGCTCCACCTTCTTACACGTAATCTTTTCCATCTTTTTCCATCTTTTCCAGTTAATTTCTCCTCACGAGTTCGGTGGAGATTAGACGTGAACCAAGATTGAAAACATGAACACACCAAAAGAGCTGCTTTATAGTAGAAAATTAAGTTCTTTTGTTTTCTCAATTTTGTTTGAGATTGTGTTTATTTTGTTATTGTGAGGAAAGCGTGCAGCACACTTTTACATATTCATATAACTGTCACTCTCAGCAGTGTGGGCAGCATCAGATGTTTGATAACAGTATATTGCTCACGTATTTTGAACTGCGTTTTATCCGTAAATCAAGAACGAAAAATAACTTTGCCTTGAGTATGTCTGTGACCTTCCTTCTCTCTAGGGCACTGCTGATTGGTTCTTACTGTATCGGTAGCCAATGAGCTCGCTGCTCAACCTTCAAATACTTGGTTAGCATTTGCTGTAGCAGTGCAGCACATTTTCAAAATTCCTTTGAAATTCAACATCTAAAATAAGTGAATGGTCATTCTCAAGCTTTTTCAATATCATTATTGAGTGTCATGTTTGTACAAGAGTGTGATATAAGCATATCAGCAGCTAGTGTTTGCTCTAAGGAAATCATTGCTATGAATTTTTTTTTTTGTTTGATCAGCAGCAGCATGTAGCCAAGCAAATTCAGATTGCTATGTTAGCAAATATTATCAACAGCAATAGCACGCTAGCAGATGTTGTGGTGAAGTATAAAAACACTGTTGTGTCTTGCTTAATTAAGTGAGATGAATCATTGGCTAACAAGTGCAATGTGAACATTTATCATTTCAATATGCAAATGAATATTCACTTTGATTACAATACGGAAGGATGCAATCATCTGCATTTCCTTCAGAATTAGATTTTGGCCATATATACAATATCACAACTACAGGACCAAAGTTGTTGGAAACTTCCATCGTCAACATATTAGTAGGCTAAAGGTAAGTATAGATCATTCACCCACATAGCAAACAGTCTTGGCTCTGAATGCGTCCTCATGCTGGCACTGCTCCTGTTGGCAGCAGCACTTGTCCTGTCAGCCAAACCTGGTCAAAGTATGGCAATGACGGCACAGCATGGATAACAACAAACAACATGAGGGCCGATTGTTAGTGGGAGGCAAAAAAGTAGCCCAATGGTCAGTCAAAAGTAGCCCAAAAATAGTCTCAGCCTCAGACATCACGCCCACGGACCGTTGGCTGAACTGCTGATGCATATGGCACACTTTTTTGGAATCACTTTAGGAGTTTCGAAGTTGCGATCTGATTGGTTGAATTCAACAAGATATCCGGGAGACGTGTGTGTCGCGTTCTTTATTGGTCTGCGTTCTTTAAAGGACAGTTTTACCTGATAGAAAAATAATTATTTATTGTTATCTGTGTTACATTTCATCTGCTATAACAATGTGGACTTTTATAAAGATCTGTTTGGCCATTAACTAGGATTTTATTTTTGACAAGATGATTGACAGGTCTGTTTGCGTGACTGGATGCGTGTAAATAAGTGACAGTTTTTGTTTGCACCATTTCTCCCTTCCTTGTTTGTTGTCAGATTTGATTTCATCACTCAGTTCAGGTGTGCGTGTTTAGTCATTATTGTTTTCAGTTGTATATACGTTCTTGTGTGTTCCCCTTTGGATTTAGCTGTGGATGTACTACACAACCATGACAGAAGACACAACCTAGAAGATTTTTGTAGATTTTTTTGTTTGTTTTTTCCTCTCTCATTGTGGATTCTCCCTCATTTTAGTGCCTTGAGCGTGGAGATCCCTCCCTCGAGGCACATATTGAAGACTTCCTCAACTTTGCTCATCAGTTGAAATTCCCTGACAACTGCCTTTGTTCTTTTCTTGGGACGCAACAAATGCTCAGTTGTCCAGGGAGGGTCCTCAAGGAGGCTTCATTGAGTATGTGGAGTTGGTGCTGGTATCCTGTAGATTATCACCGACTGTCGGTGCCCCACTCCAAATCCAGTGCCTAGCCAGATACCACCTCCCTCGGTGAGGAGCAGCAAAACGAGCCAACCAATGACAACGAGTCTGAGTCCCCCTCCGCCACGATTTGTGAGCCAGTGCCAACAGGAGCGACCGAGCAGAACATCACCTTGGAGCAAGAGCTGCGTGTGTCTGACCAGGACAGGTGTGTGAGCTGACTGAACCATCCATTGCATCCATTAGTGAGTATTGACTCCCATTTGGAGTCTTTGTGGAATATGGAAGTGAGCGCCCTCAACCCTCCCGCACTGAGAGTAAGCATCTACCGGACTTAATGACATTTGTTTTGTATTTAAAAAAAGAGGATTCCCTACCTCCTTTGATTCTGCCTGAATCCGAATCATCTTCTTCAGACCTGTTGGCCCCTCCCAGATTCTCTCTTCCACTTCCTCTCCAAACTGGTCCAATGGATTTAATGTGTTCTGTTAGTCTCTTTAGTCTCCTCTCCTCAGCGACTTCTGCCACCCAGTCATCGTTTTCTCCCATCAGCCCCTCAGTACCACCTCAGCCTCCTCTCAGTGGTGTGGCTCTGCCCTTCCTCAGGCTCCACCTCTGCCTTCCAGATCACCACTTGCATCTCGGGGGGTAATCGCTCTGTCACTGGTGCCAAGGTCTTCGTCTGTGTGGTCTCCAATGTCAGCTTCACCTCCACTCGTCCCTAAGGTGGCGTCAGAACTCTCTCCACCATGGCTCCTCCCTCCAGCAACACTGCCATGGATCACAGTTTTGGCTGTTACCTGGCTCGCATCCCATCTGTCCCTGCTCAAAGCCATTCCTCGGATCACACCTGCACCACCCAGGACTTTCAGTTTGATCCCTTTTCTGGACTCTCGTCCTCCCCTGAGCCTCCTTCTCCAGGCTTGATTTTATATATAAAAATAAAATGTTTTTAGATTATTATTTTATTATTCTACAGGTACATGATTTATGGATTTTATGGCTGAGTATAAATTTTGTACTTCATTGCCATGATTTATGTTTACATTCAGCATTGCAAAACATTATTACACAAAACAAATAATGGCAAATAAGAGAAATATACAACATAACAATACCAAATATTAAAGCTGCTGTCCACAGTTTTTCTTTTTTGTCGCCATCTCTGTTTGAAATCCGCAAATGCACTCATCCACGGAATTATCAAATTTACGTGAGTTGTTCTTCAACACCCTCGACACGGCAGTAGCTCGGATAAACACAATGTTTGAGGAGACTGCGTGGCTGTTTGTCACCATGCCGGTGTGGATACTGGCATTCACGCATACCACGCAAATCCGTGCAAATTATACTTTTTTTCTGAAATTGTTAATGTTAACAATGTTAGCATTGCGTGACTACATGTAATGTCCTTCCGATATGTATCCTTTTTTTTGCATGGGCTGGTTGCACTCTCTTTTTCTGTAGCCACTCTTAAGTCCGAACAAAGTCTTTTGCATTTTACAGTGGATGAATCTGTTGTCACTGGTGATTGTTGTTTGAATCTTTCTGGATCCGCTTTTAAATTGATAAGTTTAACTATATAAAGTACAGTGAGAAAAGACTATAAACTCCACCTCCAACATCCTCATACGCAATATAGCCTACTAGCCGAGACTCCTTGTTTGTGTGTACAGATGTGACCTCATGGCTCAATATAGCCTACTAACCGAGACTTCTCCTTTATGTGGACAGATGTGACGTAATGACTCAATATAGCCTACTAGCTGAGACTCCTCCGTTTTGAGTACAGATGTAACGTAATGACTCAATATAGCCTACTAGCTGAGACTCTTCCGTTATGTGTACAGATGTGACGTAATGACTCAATATAGCCTACTAGCTGAGACTCCTCCGTTATGTGTACAGATGTGACGTAATGACTCAATATAGCCTACTAGCCGAGACTCCTTCTTTATGTGGACATATGTGACGTAATCACTCAATATAGCCTACTAGCTGAGACTCCTTGTTTGTGTGTACAGATGTGATGTAATGACTCAATATAGCCTACTAGCCGAGACTCTCCGTTATGTGTACAGATGTGACGTAATGACTCAATATAGCCTACTAGCTGAGACTCTTCCGTTATGTGTACAGATGTGACGTAATGACTCAATATAGCCTACTAGACGAGACTCCTCCTTTACTGTATGTGTACAGATGTGACGTAATGACTCAATATAGCCTACTAGCCGAGACTCCATCTTTATGTGTACATATGTGACGTAATGACTCAATATAGCCTACTGGCTGAGACTACTTGTTTGTGTGTACAGATGTGATGTAATGACTCAATATAGCCTACTAGCCGAGACTCTTCGTTATGTGTACAGATGTGACGTAATGACTCAATATAGCCTACTAGCTGAGACTCCTCCGTTATGTGTACAGATGTGACGTAAGACTCAATATAGCCTACTAGCTGAGACTCCTCCGTTATGTGTACAGATGTGACGTAATGACTCAATATAGCCTACTAGCCGAGACTCCTTCTTTATGTGTACATATGTGACGTGAATGACTCAATATAGCCTACTAGCTGAGATTCCTCCATTATGTGTACAGATGTGACGTAATGACTCAATATAGCCTACTACCCGAGACTCCTTCTTTATGTGTACAGATGTGACGTAATGACTCAATATAGCCTACTAGACGAGACTCCTCCTTTTCTGTGTGTGTACAGATGTCACGTTATGACTCAATATAGCCTACTAGCCGAGACTCGCCCTTTATGTCTACAGATGTGACTCAATATAGCCTACTAGCCGAGACTCCTCCTTTATGTGTACAGATGTGACGTAATGACTCAATATAGCCTACTAGCCGAGACTCCTTGTTTGTGTGTACAGATGTGACCTCATGACTCAATATAGCCTACTGAACCGAGACTCCTCCTTTATGTGGACAGATGTGACGTAATGACTCAATATAGCCTACTAGCTGAGACTCTTCGTTTTGAGTACAGATGTAACGTAATGACTCAATATAGCCTACTAGCTGAGACTCTTCTGTTATGTGTACAGATGTGACGTAATGACTCAATATAGCCTACTAGCTGAGACTCTTCCGTTATGTGTACAGATGTGACGTAATGACTCAATATAGCCTACTAGCCGAGACTCCTTCTTTATGTGGACATATGTGACGTAATCACTCAATATAGCCTACTAGCTGAGACTCCTTGTTTGTGTGTACAGATGTGATGTAATGACTCAATATAGCCTACTAGCCGAGACTCTCCGTTATGTGTACAGATGTGACGTAATTACTCAATATAGCCTACTAGCTGAGACTCTTCCTTATGTGTAATATGTGACGTAATGACTCAATATAGCCTACTAGACGAGACTCCTCCTTTACTGTATGTGTACAGATGTGACGTAATGACTCAATATAGCCTACTAGCCGAGACTCCATCTTTATGTGTACATATGTGACGTAATGACTCAATATAGCCTACTGGCTGAGACTACTTGTTTGTGTGTACAGATGTGATGTAATGACTCAATATAGCCTACTAGCCAGACTCTTCCGTTATGTGTACAGATGTGACGTAATGACTCAATATAGCCTACTAGCTGAGACTCCTCCGTTATGTGTACAGATGTGACGTAATGACTCAATATAGCCTACTAGACTGAGACTCCTCCTTTACTGTATGTGTACAGATGTGACGTAATGACTCAATATAGCCTACTAGCCGAGACTCCATCTTTATGTGTACATATGTGACGTAATGACTCAAATATAGCCTACTGGCTGAGACTACTTGTTTGTGTGTACAGATGTGATGTAATGACTCAATATAGCCTACTAGCCGAGACTCTTGCTATGTGTGTACAGATGTGACTGTAACTGACTCAATATAGCCTACTGAGCTGAGATATCCTTCGTTATGTGTACAGATGTGACAGTAATGACTCAATATAGCCTACTAGCTGAGACTTTCCGTTATGTGTACAGATGTGACGTAATGACTCAATATAGCCTACTAGCCGAGACTCCTTCTTTATGTGTACATATGTGACTGTAATGACTCAATATAGCCTACTAGCTGAGATTCCTCCGTTATGTGTACAGATGTGACGTAATGACTCAATATAGCCTACTACCCGAGACTCTTCTTTATGTGTACAGATGTGACGTAATGACTCAATATAGCCTACTAGACGAGAATCCTCCTTTTCTGTGTGTGTACAGATGTCACGTTATGACTCAATATAGCCTACTAGCCGAGACTCGCCCTTTATGTCTACAGATGTGACTCAATATAGCCTACTGAGCCGAGACTCCTCCTTTATGTGTACAGATGTGACGTGAATGACTCAATATAGCCTACGAGCCGAGACTCGCCCTTTATGTCTGACAGATGTGACTCAATATAGCCTACTAGCCAGAGACTCCTTCTTTATGTGTACAGATGTGACGTAATGACTCAATATAGCCTACTAGACGAGACTCCTCCTTTTCTGTGTGTACAGATGTCACGTTATGACTCAATATAGCCTACTAGCCGAGACTCGCCCTTTATGTCTACAGATGTGACTCAATATAGCCTACTAGCCGAGACTCCTCCTTTATGTGTACAGATGTGACGTAATGACTCAATATAGCCTACTAGACTAGACTCCTCCTTTTCTGTGTGTGTACAGATGTCACGTGATGACTCAATATAGCCTACTAGCCGAGACTCGCCCTTTATGTCTACAGATGTGACTCAATATAGCCTACTAGCCGAGACTCCTCCTTTATGTGTACAGATGTGACGTAATGACTCAATATAGCCTACTAGCCAAGACTCCTCCTTTATGTGCACAGATGTGACGTAATGACTCAACATAGCCTACTAGCCAAGACTCTTCTTTATGTGTACAGATGTGACGTAATGATAGCCTACTAGCCGAGACTCCTCCTTTATGTGTACAGATGTGACGTAATGATGCAAAGACATGCTCGAATCTCCAGCAGAAATCCACCACCACTGGAATTAAAAACATTATTACAAGCTTACCGCTTTGAATTCAGCTACGGCAAGCAGATAGTGCTGAACACTGGCTGCTTATGTATTTTGGATAATTTTTAACCTGAAAAAAGCTACGGACTGCAGCTTTAAGATTCTGTGTTATATTTGGCTGGATAAGGCACAGGTGTGTGACTCAGATTTTGGGCTTCTGGTTAAAGACTTTGAATCGGTACCAGTATTAAAACTTGTTCTGGCCCTGTCCAGGGCTAGTTAATGCATGGTTCTTGTCTTGGACTGGTTCACCCATGGACCATAATTCATTGCTGAATGTGGGCCGAGCGAAAGCTGGCTGTGTGGACAGGAGTTGGGCCAAAGAAAAATTGTTATGTGGGCACTGTATCAAGAACGATAATTAACCGAGTTAAACTCAAGGCAGTTTTCTAGGCATCTTCAAACTAAAGCAAGAGCCCCCTCAAATAATACTGTAATAATATTATATTGGTGAAAAAGATTAGTAGACAATAGTGCGTATTTGTGTTTGCACATTTTTTAATTTGTAGCATTTTGAGTATTTGCCAAAAACTGAATTTATGAGAACTTTCAAATATCAAATATGAAACTGAATTGTAAGCTTTTTGAACAGCTTTGGAAAATTTGATGTTTTCCCATTTAAAGAGATAAGAGTAGCATGACTTCTACCTGAGAGGCATTTCAGAGTTGACTGTTGAGTGAAATGACTGGTCAAGCCATCAGTTCAGAGTCATGCATGCATGCTCCCTGTTCATTCATTCATTGTTCCAATGGCACATTCATTACCGCTAATGCCGTAAACTAAGTAGCAGAGTGTATTTACAGCATAAAAATGATTGTAACTGTGTAAATCTTGTATAAAAACCAAGCGTCGTGTTTTACAGTTTTGCATTCCATGCAGAAATAAATGACTAAGCATTTAAGCAGGAGCGATTACATTTTCATGTTTATACAGCAGGACCAAGCATTTAGATGTGCTGTGAGAATACAGCAACAAAGCATTGTGGAATTGAGAAAACATTTAATTTGTACACACATTCAAACTTAATAGATTTCTCAAAATATCATCTTTTATAGAAGAAAGTCATACAGAAGAGTCTGTTCTCTAAACAATTGCTTCATAGATGATGCATCTCTCAGCATTTTTACAATAATAATGCACTAATTTATCCTACATCCAAAACACTAACACAGTCCAAAGCAAACAACAAATAAAAAAGCTTACCCCCTAAGAAATGTTTTCCCCTTACTTAACTCAGTCAGATTTCCAAACAGAGAAGTTTTTGTTCTTGTAGTTCCCCAGAATCTAGTGGCACACTCCACGTTTGCACTGAGACTTTTTTAGCTCTCTGCAGAGAGAGGTCTTTGACTCTCACCCCACACCAGATTGTTTAGAGTATGTCATGGAGAGGACACGTGACATGTATGCTAAGATTATCAACCACTTAGTTAATGCTGTTCTTGAGGAGTAACAGACCTGCAGCCTAGATTACAAAAAAGTATGTGATCTCTGCTCTGAGTACAGCAGATTTGTGCTTCATGAAATATATTATTATAAATATGAAAATACCCAGTATAATATTTCTTGATTGATGTGGATATATAAAGATAATTAAAATATTATTCTTTGTAATTTAAGACTGCATGATGTAGCTGTAAATAATGTTAGAACTTACCTTCATACAAAGGCTTCGTCTGAATGAAGCCTTTAGTGCCTAACTGGGTTAAATTGTTATGCTGTTTTTGCTGTGTTAGGTTACAAGTGTGTCAAGGCTACGAGACAAAGGGGACATGGGATTGCATTGTGTGAATACCTTGTTCCTTATAAATAGGTAAAGCTAAGTTAATGTCAAGGACACATAATCAAGGATACAAACTCACATCATACTTTTGTTTGGGTTGATGTAACAATTTAACCCTTTTTAGTTGAATATTATCAAAAAGCAAGAAGTTTGAGTAACATGTGGCCTGCGTTCAAATTCGCTTACTTATACTACGCCCTGAAAAGTATGTACTCTTCTTGTGAAGAAAAAGTACATACTTTTGAGTGTGTAGCAAAAGAGTAGGCAAGCTTTGGGACATCACGTCATCTTTAACAGACGGCTCTGTCGCGTGCTGCGTGCATCCTGTCACCATAAACTGCCCTGTCAATCATCTTGTCACAGTTAAAATCCTCCAATCTAATATTTCCTACTTTATCGGAGCACGTTAATCTGCCAGTCATGGGTCTTTCATGTGGATACTTTCCTCGTGTTTTGCAATTTGAATATAATGATGCATTTAAAAGTAAAGGCTAAACGTATCCTTGCAAAGGTTCACAAGGCTGCTGCAGATGCAATATAATGTGGAGAATAGGGCTGTAGTCAAGACCACCTTTGCTCGAGTCCAAGACAAGTCCAAGACCAGGACAAAGTTCGAGTCCAAGTCAAAGACTCAAGTCCAATGAGATTCGAGTCCAAGTCAAGACCGAGTCCAAAAAGGTTCGAGTCCGAGTCAAGACCGAGTCCAGGACAGGAAAAAAGTCTTCAAAACAAAATTATTAAATTTATCTTGCCTAAATGTTTGTGCTCGTTGCATTTTTTACAATGGGGTAATGTTGTTAATAATTTACACAACACAAGGCTTGATTTAAATTGTTCAATTAAATTGAAAAAAAAAGTTGCACAAATAAATACAATAGAATAAAGATATAAATAAAGACAAATAAAGAGAAAAGTTTTTGAATAGGTCTAGCACTAGCAGCCTATTCATCGACAGAAACTGAATAAAGTAATCAAATGGAAAATTACACTGGATAGTATTTTAGTCCTAAATAAATTAAACACATAGGCTATCAATCCTGTTTCCTTTAACTTAAAGCTCTCTTTTGTTGTTTTGACGACAAAATTAATGACCGAAACATATGGTTGCCGTCACTTTAAGAACAAGTGCACGAATTATGTGTTCACTATACTGGCATGCGTTTTATGCTTATTAAAGACAAAACCGACTATGTTTAGAGTATACTCACAAAGACCGAAATTGACACAGTTTTGAGTGTTAAAGCAATATAACTAAGCCGTGAAAAATAACTTTTGTTACTGGCCAGCTGTTCTTGAGGTGGATTTTCTATGAATGTGCGCAGAAATCATCCCAGAGAGCGCATGAGCACTGATCAGTTTAAAAACGCTTGAATGTTTAAACTGGTAAGACTTAAAAAGACGTGCAAATTGTAAACTTTATTCACGATGCACTGCTGGCCCGATTGTGCAAGTGAATATTCCGTCATGTCCCGACTCCTGAACGCGAGTGTGTACTATCCCTATCGCGGCAGCGCTTGATGCTTGGCTTCCACAACACAGGAGAGAGAGAAGACGCGGCACTGCTGAACACTCACGCTGTTTGTGATATCGCGTCTGGCAGATAGTTATTAAAAGAATGATTTGATTTTAGAATCTGTGTGAATTACGATTGCGGGTCGGGAATATCCCGCATTATAAATAGGAGACCTGCGGGAATCATTAGAATGTGCGCAACACTCAGTAACTATAGTAACAGCACGAGAAGACGCGCTCCGTTGTAGTGAGCACTTTGTCGGTTAGTTTTGGCATTTTCTAAGTTAACGTTATCCTGATAGGCTAATAAATGAACACACATACAAAATGTTGGACTTGAGTCGAGACCAAAGCCATATTTGGCAAGACCAGTGGCCGAGAGCCGAGACAAGTCCGAGTCCGAATACCAGCGAGTCCGAGACAAGTCCGAGACCATAGAAAAACGGTCTCGAGTTCCGGACTCGAGTCCAAGTCCGGACTCGAGTACTACAGCCCTGGTGGAGAACATTGAATAAATTAATTTTCGTTAGGTTTGATAGTGATAATTAATCACTCAAACCTCTTTATCTAAATATCTCTACATAACCGCGGGACTCGCGCTGTGCTCCGTGTCTGTAGTTTTTTTTAACACTTTTTACTCGTGTTTGTAGTTCTAACCTGAATCCTCTTCCAGCGCGCGATGGTTTGTGGGCAATATCAGCCGTCAGAGTGTGCATCGATCTACACTTCGGATTCTGACCGGAAAAAGTAGACCATCCGGGTATCTTTGAAACACTAATTTCAACATACTACGGTTTGGGAGGTACTAATTCTATTTTCGAATACTATTTAGGACGGATAGTATGTGAATTGGGACGCAGCGCACGTGTCTGATTTGTCACAGTCACTACATCAATACGTTGTATGCAATATATTTAATATGGTCTTAATGTGACATTAGCCTAATATAGCCTACCTGCTGTTGTCTGGGTCATTGAAGTTAATCAAAGAAAGAAAAGAAAAAAATTATTCACTGGTCTTGAGTGAATAACTTCTGTAGCTTTTACAAGTATTAATGTATATTTAGGCCTAATTTATACAGTGAAGATTATGCAATACTATTTTGTATGTGATTAATCAATTTCTGTACCTAAAAACTTCAAGCACTTGATCTGTGAACCAAGTATTTGTCAAATTCGTGCAATTTGACTGGTATTTTGGCAGCGTATTTATTAGAATAGAATAAAGTCAAAACATTGAAAATAAGTCAGTATTACACACAATATTCTTTCACTGTCTATGGACCCCCTAAAGTAGACTTGGCCCTTGCCAGCCCATTCATAAATGTCTAGATCCACCACTGAGTTGATGTGCTGTATTCTCCACATTATTCTCCCCTTTGGGTAAGATGTGGTCTCTGTATTGTTCTTTCTCCCATCTGGTTCCCTCGTAAATCAGTTCAGCGACTGTGCCATTTTCCACAGAAACCGGGTACACACTCAGCACAAACCTGAATGAGTGGATGCATGCCTGATCCTTTTAGTGTGATCCCCTATTGTCAGCATTTGACAACACGTCTCGTTCTCCTCTGTCAAGGAACGAAGATTGCAATAGTAACCAAAACAGTTCTGGCTCATGAAAGACCTTATGAAACAAGGGGACACACATGCATAAGTGTAAATCTGCAGACTAACCATGGATATTACCGTGGATGTAGTAATTGTTATTTGTTACATGTAACAAAGAAGTTTAAAGCCTATTAGTAATAAACCATCACCTGAAAAGAGCCACAGCAAGGTCTCAGTCACCAGGGCTACCATCGGAGATAAGATTTACTTAGATTTTATAAGATTTTATAAGATAAGATAAGATAAGACTGCCATCAGAGAAAGATAAGATTTTCATTGCTGTTTTATTTGCTTGAAAAAAAAAAATCTGATAAGCATGGAAAGACACATAACCATTAAACAGACTTTCCTGCAATCACTTATAGACAATTTTTTTTTATAAATGAACATGCATATCCCCAGACCTACCTTACAAGAGGTAAAACGCTATAAATACTGTTAGTTTTCTCACATAAACCGTCTCATTCTGTGTCTTAGGCCAGCAATACATTAACGAGTCATAAAATCACGTTTAATTTGGATTTCTCTGTGCATGCTATTTGAGGTGGTGTCCATAGACCTGCATTATGACTGACAGACAAAAACGGTTTAACCTAAAATTATCAAAATTGAAACTAGGCTACTGTGGAAACAAAGACAACTACATCTTGGATGCCCTCGAAGGCATAACTTCCTCACAGAGTTTAAAGGCTCTGTCAGAGTGACCGCGTGCTCCCTTCTAGAGTCTTTGACTCTAGGCATCTTTTGTGTGCTGTTTTGCGTGGTCTCTCCCAGCGAGCCGGCAGACATCAATCTACAACCAACCGAAAATTATGAATTGAAAATTTGAACTAAACGCTTTGGGATAAGCAGTAAAATCCTCTTAACGAGGTGTTTTGAAATGAGAGACTGTTGGTTCTTTTCATATGGTTAAATGACTTCGGTCCATAGCTTCATTCCCTCTTTCTGTTTCCGGTTTCATTCTGTCACTCGGCTCAACATGTGGGCTATAAAACCTAATGAAAATGTTAGGTGTCCCCCAGCCCGCAGCTCTACAGATATCTGTCAGCAAGGTGGCGTGTGCCAACGCCCAAGAAGAAGCGACACTCCTAGTGGAGTGGGCTCTCAACCTGGGCGGGCAAGGCACGCCTTGGGCTTCATAAGCCAAGACGATGGCATGCACTATCCAATGGGCCATCCTCTGCTTGGAGACAGTCTTCCCTTCTGCTGGCCTCTGTTATAGACGAAGAGCTGATCTAAGGTCCTGAGGTTTCGCAATCTGTCCACGTATAGGCACAGAGTGCGGACCGGACAGAGAAAAGCCAGGGCTGGGTCTGCCTCCTCTGAAGGCAGCGCTTGCAGGTTCACCACCTAGTCCCGGAAGGGAGTGGTAGGAACCTTGGGCACATAATCCGGGCCGAGGTCTCGGGATCACGTGAGAGTTAGCCAAGTCAAATTCTAGGCACGATTCGTCCACCAAAAATGCATGCAGATCCCCTACCCCATTGATGGAGGCCAATGCAACCAGGAGTATTGTTTTACAGGACAGAATTTTTAACTCAGCTGACTGCAAAGGCTCAAAGGATGGTCTGTGAAGAGTTCGAAGGACCAGAGACAAATCCCAAGAGAGTGTAGAGTGCGGACGAGGAGGATTTAGTCTCCTCGCCCCTGTCAGGAATCTGACGATCAGGTTGTGCTTTCCCAACAACTTACCTTTGACTGCATTGTGATGTGCAGCAATAGTGGCAACATACACTTTAAGGGTGGAGAGAGATAGCCTTCGCTCCAACCCATGTTCGGGGGTTCTCCTCCTGGGGAATGTAAGCAACATTCAATACATCGGCACAGTCAATGTATACCATATGAAGTCATTGAGTGGTGGGAGGGCTGGTTAGTATAGACAGCTACAATACATTACTGAAAAGAGTGGCTTAGAGTTTATACAGTAATGCATCATGATGCCATGGAGGCTGAGGTTGCATGCTCGGCTATTTGTACGGCAGCTCATGTCCACCTGGGAGCTCGATGGATCCCACAAAGGCATTGCAAATCTTTTTTTTTTTTTGAGCGTTGTTACAATCAGGGTTCAGTATTTCTTGGAGAAATGTGATTCCCCACAGTGTCAGTTCTGACGAAATGTTGAGAGACCAATATTGAAAAGGAACACCACAAACTTAGAGGAATACTGCCAATTTACACAAAGCTCTATATATGACAGGTTACAACAATGTTAACTATTTTTACGAAAACAAATGTACAATGCCTACATCATGTACAGTACATCTTTGACATTAAAGCAGAATAAGAAAACATCACATAACATTTAATTGTGTTTACAGCAGATTAAAGGCCAGGAAAATTCACTTAAAGTCTCATTATAAAAAGCCTTAGGGTGCAAGTAAATTTGGTTATGCAAAAAAATTACATATTGCTAGAAAGCCATCCCTTTATATACTGCTTTTGCTTGTGTGCTAGTTCTTTACTTTTCATTCTGTATGTATATTATGTACATTTAATATTATTATATTTACATGTAAAAACATGTATCGAGAATTCAGTACAAAGTAATTATGCTAACTGGTGTCTAATTTCAAATCTCAAGTTTGTGAATCCCCTATGTCTGTAACAAAAGACTGTCCTCAAATGATTCTAATTCATAACCTAAAAACTTGATTAGTCTCCCTGGTAGAGGAAGAGAATTGATTTGCCTCAGTCTGGGAATTCCCATTTGCTGACGAATCTTGAGTCTGCAGAGATGCATCAGTGTGCAAGGAAGAACTGAAATAGAGAGGTTTCAGTTTTTCATTTTATTTCCAATTCCAAGAAAAATCTATTTAACTGCAAATCAACAATTTTAGGTTCTGCAAATTAAGAGATTAGAAATAATTTCTTACCTGATTTTTCTTTAATATGGGCCCATTCTTTGTAGCTGTCTAGATACTCAGTTGTTCTAGAGCAGAGTTTAACAGGACCCACATAGTCAAGCAACGTGTTTATGATGGGGTCCCGCCAATTGCCGACTGAGGGAGGAGAGATTATCTCACAAAACTGCAAAAAAAATAAATATTTTTTTTTATTTGACTGAAAATAGTTAAATTATACAACTGAATATAGAGTGTAATAAATTGAATAATAAGATTAAATTCTATATTTTATTTACTAAAATATAGAAATATAGTTTTAAAAATGTGTAAAACGTCTCGGTTACGGATGGTGTACGGAACGGAGACATCTCGTCGGAGGAGTTTCCGATGAATTTGGGATCACGGCTAGGGAGACCAGTTGCCTTCGAGTGAATTAAAATGAGCCAATGAATATTGGCACGCTGGACTTGCATTTCGCAACCCACCTGCCAGTGCAGGTATAAAGCAAAAACGAGTGCACAAACATATACTTTACGCTGAGGAGCCGGACGGTGTCCAGTCCCCCGGGAAGGTACAGCAAGAATGGCGACGGGATGAGACATTTTGTTCCCTGACTCAGGGAACGAGGGTTACCATACGTAACCGATACGTTCCCTTTCGTTAGGGAACTCCTACGTCTCGTCAGATGACTTTCCAACGAATTGGGATCCCTAACAGCTCACCATGGTGCTGGCCCCTTCCAGTAGAGAAAGCATAGCCGAGTCGGATGATACGGATGAGCCAGCTGGACAGCCTCGAAAGCACTAGCCAGGCTCAGAGAAATCGTACCAATCAGCTCGACCCAGACCACGTACATGCGGAGGGGCAGCGAGGTGGAAGGCAGGGACCGGACTCTGGAGGCATTGCTGCGGCCAAGAGAGAGGGGTCTTAATGTGTGTTCAACACTTGTGTGTGTGCAACACTTACCTCCTTCCACTGGGGGGCAAGCGGCAGGAAAGGACCATCTTTCTCTTGGGCGTTCGGCTGCTGGCTTTCCCGAGGCGAAGACAGGAGGGGAAATGAGGAGCAAGGCCGGGGGCGTTGAGTCCTTGTTTCCGCGCCTCCTTGGCCAGAGACAGATGAGAGTGACGAGTCCGTGGCGGCGTCACTGACTTCTGAGTGCTGGAGCGAGGGGAATGAGAAGTGTACAAAAGGAAAAAGAAGATTCTCCACCTGGCCCTCCTCCGGGGGAAGGTGCAGAGGCACCCTCCCAAAGAACAGTCACTGTGTCCTCTGGGTTGCTCATCTCTCCTCTTGCTGGGGGGCCTAGATGAACTAAAGTCTGGCTGTGCACCTCCTCGCGGCCGGCACCCTGCTGCTTAGCTGGTTGCGGCTTGGGCTGGGCAGGGGTGGAGGCAACGGCAGGAGGGCGCCCTCAGCGATGAGCAGAGCCGCATAGTAACGGAGTAAATTTACTTGAGGACAGTACTTAAGTACAATTTTGAGGGATCTGTACTTTACTCAAGTATCATTTTTGGGGACTACTCATGACTTTACTCGTGTACATTCTACTTCGAAGAAAAAAAAAGGAAAAAAGAAAAATCCCAGAAACCCTCAATTTGTTGTTTCCCTCTCAAACGTGATTGGATTGTGCAGGTGCCACTGATTAGGACAGCCTATCAGCACCTTCACTTTTCCGCCAAAGTAAAGTCCATTTAGATTTAGATAAAAGACGAAACCATGGACAAAACAATGGATGAAGACACAGCAGGTCCATCCTGGGAATGTGCCAACCCGTGACCCCACCTCGCCAGACATTTCCATTTTATGAATAAGCCTTCATTGAGCCAAGAATGTTTGGGACACGGTGGAGGGTTCCACACGAGCCCGACCTTCTCAGCATAAGAGTAATTTCTGGCTCTGGCTCGGACTACACTACCACACCCGAGGGGGGCAGTGCAACCAAGTCATGATCCCCAGGAGCTGACTCTTCTCCCTCCGATGCAGCGATCGACATCTGATCCTCCAGTGGACTCATTCACAAACGCTGCCTCAATGAGCGTGTGGCCCAAGCATGAGAGGCAGTGATCATGACTATCAGCCGGAGGCATAAGTTGACCGTATCCAGAAACACACGGGTGAAATGTCATCCTGAAAAGGATGCGATCTTCACTCGTGTTGCTCTTTCCGCAAAAACGCTCTCTCTATTGTGCTGAAGTACACAGGGAAAACCGCGGCAACACAGTGCATACCAATATTCTTGCCCTGCATGCCAATATTCATTGGCTCATTTTAATTCACTCTGAGGCAATTAATCTCCCTGAGCGTGGTCCCAATTCGTTGGAACATTTTTCGAGGGAACATTTTTTTTAAAATACAGTAAAATCATCTAAACAAATCTGTACCTGTACACAGTAATCTGATGGTTCGTCATTCAAAACAATAAATTCTTTCACGGCCATTCTGTTTTATAGGGGGATGAGGATTACTGCCATATTGACAGTTAAAACATGATAGTGCATCACAACCATTGTCAAGTAGATACTTCATCATCAACGTGTGCCTAATACAGATAGCCAAAACCGCTGGGAAGTTGGTGGGATGAGTTGGCAGTAGGGCATTGACATTAGCACCATGCTGTACCAGTAAGGCCACCATTTCCATACTTCCTTTCCTCGCAGCCACTAGCAGGGTGTTGAAAATGTCCAGGTTGGGGTTAGCACCTGCTTCTAACAACATTGTAGCTGCCTCAATGTTCCTGTTTGCCACAGCCGAGTACAGAGCCGTAATGCGACGATCTTCATACATTTTTGACCAGTCATCTGACAGCGTGGCATTGACATCATATCCACCCTCAATCAACATTTCTAGAACATCATCTCTGTTACGTTCAGCAGCAAAATGAAGAGGACTAATGCCGGAGGATTTCACTTTGGCCTTGTTAGTTCTTGGGATTAGCATGGCAACAATGCTGAGGAAGATGAGAAAGAGAGAAATTTATTTCTTCATGAATATAATTCTTCAATGCCATTTTCAATATAATCAATAACTGAGATGACAGTTATGTTTCTATGAAATGAGCATGAGTTTGTGGCGTGATAGGAGAGACATGAAAGTAGAGCCAGTAACAGATTAGTGGACTTATATATTATTGCGGACAATGGTGAGTATGTTATAGAGTGCAGTGGGGTTCCAGAAGTAAAAAATCCCATTCATTTTCTCCATTGGGAAATTTTGATTTTTAATGAAGAATTATACCTTTTGAAAGACAGACCTACTATTAGCTCAAGGGGCTATTAATCAGTGGTATATATGCTTTTGTTAAAATGATCAGTTCACATTATTTCAACTTATTTCTGTCAAAGGAAGCTCCACCGATCAGATTTCAATCAGATATCAAATTTACGTAATTTCAAAAGCTGTGTAATAAAGATTAATATGGGATGTACTTATATTTTGTTGGCCTACTAACCTCTCATGACCATTTTTTGCTGCAACATGAATAGGAAGTAATCCAGCTTTGTTGGCTTTGTTAACATCAGCTCTTTTCTTCAAGAGGATCTCAACAACTTTATCATGACCATTCTTAGAAGCCTCAAACAATGCGGTTGCATCATCATTTGCCTGGGTATTAATATTACCTCCTAAAGAATAGGTAACTTGGTAAAATGGTAATAGATTAAAGTAAGTAAGATATTTTTTTACTTGTCATACTTTACAAAAATTCTTACCTTTACAAATTAGGAAGTTAAGCATGTCGACAGCATCACACTGAGCAGCTGTAAACAGGCTGTCAATGCCATAAACATTTTTGGCCAAAAGCTTTGCCCCTGCTTGTATCAATATCTTACAAATCTCTAACTTCTTGTTCCTCGCTGCTTCATGTAGTGGAGTGCCACCTTGAATACAGGCTTTGGATGGTAAAGCTCCAAATCTCAAAAGAAGCTCCACAATCTCTTCATTAGCTTTCTCACATGCTGTAAAAAAACAACAGGATGGTTCAGACCTCTTTCTGGTCATTTGTGCAGTTGTTGAGAGATATGCTAAAAATATGTTTACCTTTGTAAAGTGGTGTCTCCCACTGGTTATTTGCAATGTTAGGATCGGCTCCTTGTTCCAAGAGGTGCAATACACAAGAAACACTTTTGCGACCCACTGCCAAAAGGAGCGGTGTCTGACTTGTGTTTGTTCGTTTGTTGATTGCATCTGGTCTGGCTGTGGGAGAGATAGGATACAACTGTGATTTTGAAGAATAAGATTCTGGACTGGACATGAATCTGAATTGATTCATTCATCACCTTTGAGTAAAATCTTAAGGCACTCGATATGGCCATAGTAGGCAGCCTCATGAAGCGGTAACCAGCCATCTTTATTGGGTTCACTGAGATTTTTAGATTTGGAATGAATGATTTCTTGTAGAGTCATTGCATCTCCTCTCAAAATTGCTGAGAGAAAAGGGTCTATATCACTGAAAGAACACAAATAAGAACATCTTAAGGATAGGTCTGTTCTCTCAATTTATGAGATCAATCCATGAGCATGGTTTTGCTTTTCACTATTGACCTATTTTCGTAAGTTACACTGTTAGGCCAGTAGGTGGCATCAAGTGAGTCATTCGCTCAAAAACAATGATTAATTCATGAAGAAAACATTAAAGTGTGTGGCTCATTTATGCATTTTTGAAGAGAAAAGATGAACAAATGAATGGGAAATTGTGTCTGAAATGTAAGTTACTCAGTAATAACCTGCTAATTGAATTGCTGTACAAAAGCAATATTGCACTCGAAATTGTGCTGTTGGTCTTAATATCAGTAATAAGTTGCTGCTAGTCAGAACAGCACACACACAAATTGAATGAGATCTTTCCTGCTACTCACTTCACATTTCTCCACTTTAACCTGGAGGTTTCCATTGTGCCTTGTCCAGGCAATCACATTGCCTTTGTCCTTGAATGTCCTTGAAGCAATGATATTGAACATATCTGTTGATTTGTGTACATGTGATTTCACTGAAAGGATGGCAGCAATAAAGTTTTATAACATAGAAATTTAAAAGTGATTTTTTTATGCAATTGTTTACTTGAAGCAAAGTTGTGCATAAGATAAAAAAAAACATTCACCTGGATGGGTTTGCTGAGTTAGGGTTAAATGGTGGTTGTTGTGTACGGACAGCTGGCTCTGTGTGGGCATGCAGTTGTCGATTTTGCCATGGAGTTAAATTTACATCAGCTAGACTTCGTTCAATTGCCAACTGTAGCAACTGTTCTTCAGACATGTGTGCGTACGCACTGTAGTCGTCTTCATTTTCTGTCCTTGAATCAGCCATGGCTGCTGCCATTTTGCACCTGTGATAGTAAAATGCTCAGAAATGTTAACCCCGAATTTTTTTTTAAATAATGCAGGCCTAGCTCTAATCAATCAGACAAATTAGCTTCAAAAAAACAGGTTAATTAAAAAAATTCTCTCATGAAAATAAAAAATAATAATAAACATAAGAATAAAAAAAAATGTTCACAAGTTTCCTTACATCTTAGGTTTCATAACATCATAACAACATTATAGTTACACTCTAGACAAATTTACTTTGCATAGCGCTTCAATCGCATCAGACTTTTTTTTTGTATTTAGGTGATTCTAATGGTCCGTGGCAAATCACCACAATAAAAGGTGATATGATGACCTCATTACTATTATCATTAAGAAGTCCACCTACCTTTCTGCAGAATATCAACAATTATTAATGTGTTCATGTGGTTCTCCTCCTTCTTCTGTACGGCAGTTGCTGCTGCTTGCTTTATGCAGAGCCTGATTTCACGTCACGATGTAAACAAAACTGATAATCTTATAAATATATCTTCCAGGATAGCATGTGATTCAGTATAGCATGTCTGGCCTAGATGTGACATGATCTTCTCTGCTTATGGGCCAAGAAACGGGAAGAGCAGAAGAACTAGTATCGCATTGGTTTACTTTGATTTGAAACTGGTAAAATCACCTTTTCCCTGAACCAGAAAACAACATTTAACCATAAATTTAATACATTTTCTATAAATCAACTTATGTTTTCTAAATATGTTTTCTTCTTTGGTGAAATAATTTGTACATTGTATTTGAACATTATACTCTATAACAAATTGTGCTGTAAAGATTTACATTGTGTCCTATGATGACCACTATACAGATTTCTACATGCATTATTTACAAATTTACTGTCACATTTCTTAATGCGTATGTATTAGTATGCGGTCTATGCCTGAGTGACCCCATTTTCCGAGACAGCTGTCTCTGAACGCTTCAATGTGCTAGAAACCTCTCTGTGACTCTGTAAACATCTCAGATGGACACTCACCTCCTGTTCTATGACTCATGCATTTTAATTTGTAGTGGTGGGGCAATGAAGACAGTACAAGTGATGAAATCTGAAGGTAGATGTTGTTTATAAATCAAATTTTCTGACCGTCTTTTGACCCAAACATGTAGTTCTGTCTGTATATTGGTGGAATTCAAAATTATTGGTGTTATATTGGTCATTACTTAAGGCAGCAAGAATAGTCTGAATGTCTGCAAGTGCTTTTTATTGTGTTATGTCTATGCTCAAAGTTTATTCACACTAGCTGTAAGGTTAACATGTTCAGTATTTGTTTACTGTGTGCCTTGATCCAGTTATATCAGATCAAATGCACATAATTGTATTTGTTTAATGTTATGAACAGCAGCAACGCTAATTTCCATTTTTATTTGCTTTTCTTTTTTATCTTAGGATGCCCATCCCGAGGTAACTTGAGTGTGCGTCAGCTCCAGTATATACCCAGCCTCTTACGAAAACTTCAGATGACCCAACACCCGTGAAGAGAGGGCGTGATTCAGATGATGCAAACTCTAAATTTTCCATATAATCCACAAGTCCACAACTCGTAATAATTCCTTCAAAGAGCTAAATGTTTCTGCCATAAATGATACATTGTTAGCTAACTGGGTGATTTGAATATGTAGGCCAACATTTCTGAAATTACTTGGATACAGCCACTTCTTATAACATGCCGGTATCACTCTAAATGTATGTAGACACACGCATTTTCTTTAAAGCTGCTTTGAAACAATATGTATTGTGAAAAGTGCTATACAAATAAATGTGAATTGAACTGAAGGATTAAAAATAATTTATTTGTTCAAAATAGGATTACTATTTTGAATTTATAAATTATCGAAATCAACTTATACACTAAAAATGCTGGGTGGTTTCACCCATGGTTTGGTCAAATATGGACACACGATTGGATTTGCCCATATTTGACCCAACCATGGGTTGAAGAACCCAGGATTTTAGCTTCAGCTTGTTGTTTGATTTGCAGGTTGTAATGCATGAAATTAATGGTACAGACTCCTGCTAGTTTCTAATGAATAAAATCAGCACATTGGCACCACCATGTGGTTAAAATATGTCAAACATCCAAATCTCTACCTGTAATATTAAAGTAATAGTTCACCTAAAAATTCTGTCATCATTTACAATCCTCATGTTGTTCCAAACCTGTATGAGTTTATTTCTTCTGTTTCTTCCTGAAGATATTTTGAAAAATGTTGGTATCCAGACAGTTGACGGTAGCCATAGAAATATTTTTTACTACTATGGAAGTCAGTGACTATACCGACAAATGTCTGGTTACCAACATTCTTCAAAATATCTTCTTTTGTGTCCAACAGATTTAAATAAACTCATACAGAGTTGGAACAACATGAGGATGACTAAATGATGAAAGAATTTTTTTTTTGGGTGAACTACATTTGAGATATTTTTTTTTCACACTTATTATTCTCCTATTTGCAGAACTAATATTACAGAACTCCCCGTATAATAAGCAAGCTTTTTCATACATATCTAAACTAAATATTGGATTTATGGAAGTCAAAATTATATTAAAAAGGCTAAATCAACCTGAGAGAATCAACCGACTAAAGTAATTCAGGTATAAATAGCTCCTTAACAATAACTCCACATTTACACTATTTACAAAATAGGGTTTGCAGTAAAATAATGTTTGCCATGCATTTTTTCGGTTACAACAACATTTTATTAAACTTGGATGAATAATTCGAGTCACTGATTGTCAGTGAGGACCTTCCTTTGCTAGAAGTAAGAGAAGCTAAGACATATCGTGAAGTCATGACATTTAGTTTGATATATTCAGAAAGACATTCAGATATCTGAGATGGCACATGTTGAGAGGGGTATGTGCTGTTGACTTGTCAGTCTAGCAGTGATATGAGAAACTTAGGTCAGGGGGAGGTTGCATGGATTCTTTGGGATCCCAGTGGTAGGGAGACTTACCCTTTCCAGCTGACCTGATATGACCTGTTTTCGAAGAGGGATATTAAAGATAGTGAAGATCACTGGAGGTCAAAGTAAAATGTAGTTCCTTCCAATTTTCTAGTATGTACTGTAGTAGTAGCATGTGCTTATAAATAGGTCTGTTAACATGGTTTTAAAGTTGTTTACATGTCTATAGTGTTTTTTATATACTTTAAGTCAAGTCACCTTTATTTATGGAATGAGTCCAGGCGCAGGTCCACCATAGAGGGTCCCTCGGGATAAACAGAGAAACTAATATTAGCGTAGACGCCATCCTTCTTATGATGTACCAAGTACATCAGGATTTACAGGACGTGTTCCCGGTTCCGGCTGATCTAAACTATGCAGCCTAATTTTGAATTCAGGAAGTCTATAGTGTCTGCGCTAGGCCAAAGAGATGTGTTTTTAGTCTAGATTTGAACTGACAGAGTATGTGTCACAGTCCTTGTCTGCACCATTCTGTCTTCGTCATCTTCACTACACTTCCCAGCATCCTCTTGTCTCCACACCTGAACTCACTCCCTTAATCATCCACCTGTTCATCGTTTTCATCATTTGTGTCACCTGTCTTCACCTTGTTATGTTTGATTCATGCTTGTTTTTAGTTTGCTTCTGTTCAGTCTGTCCTGGTCGGTCGTTGTCTGTGTTACCTTGTGTTTGCTTCTGTTTGTCTGTATCCGTGCTTGATATACGTATTTTGAGTAAAGTTATATTATTTGTAATCTGGAATCTGTCTGTTCGTCTGCCTGCACCACAACCGTGACAGTATGTCTGCGTCCCGGACAATGTTAGGAAGATTGTTCCAGAGTTTTGGTGCTAAATAGGAAAAGGATCTCCCACCTGCAGTCGATTTCGATATTCTAGGTATTATCAACTGGCCGGAATTCCAAGATCGCAATAGACATGAAGGACTACAATGGACTACAAAGAGTAGTACAATGGACTACGTGAAGGACTACAAAGAGCTCACTCAAGAACTGCGGAGGTAAACCATTTACTGCTTTGTAAGTAATCATGTTTAATAGACAGCCAATGCAGAGTTGACAGAACCAGGCTAATATGGTCATACTTCCTGGTTCTGGTAAGAACTCGAGCTGCTGCATTTTGAACTTGCTGAAATTTGTTTTTTAAGCATGCAGGGCAACCACCCAGTAGAGCATTACAATAATCTAGCCTTGATGTCTGAACAAGAAAACCAACAAGAAAACTAACCAAGGAAGTGGTGACCATTTTCATACTAACACAGACAGGGAATATGTACACGATCTAACAAGACTAACAATGAACAGCTGGAAACAGAGAGTTCATCGGGCGGCCATGGCGAAACAGAGAGTCCATCGAGCAGCCAGGGAGAAACACAGAGTCCATCGGGCAGCCAAGGCGGTGAAGACCCCTTGGGCGGCCAGGGTGAAACACAGAGTCCATCGGGCGGCCAGGGCGGTGAAGACCCCTTGGGCGGCCAGGGTGAAACACAGAGTCCATCGGGCGGGCCAGGGTGACACACAGAGTCCATCAGACGGGCCAGGGTGACACACAGAGTCCATCGAGCGGCCAGGGCGGTGAAGACCCTCGGGCGGCCAGGGTGACACACAGAGTCCATCGGGCGGGCCAGGGTGACACACAGAGTCCATCGGGCGGGCCAGGGTGACACACAGAGTCCATCAGGCGGGCCAGGGTGACACACAGAGTCCATCGGGCGGCCAGGGCGGTGAAGACCCCTCGGGCGGCCAGTGTAAAACACAGAGTCCATCGGGCGGCCAGGGCGGTGAAGACTTCACTCCATTTTTTCCGGTAAGTGACTTTCCACTACTATTTCAGATATTTAGCATCAATAGCACTATTTAGCATCAATGTTTGTATGCAGTGGCACTGCAACAGTTAGCATTAGATAAGTTAGCGTCCAAGGTAGGGACAGGTGGGGTTCTGGGGGGCTAATACAATTCTAAATCATAAATCAGATGTACCTATGTACTATAAAATACCGATGTCCAGCAAACGATAAAAATAGTACATTGTGTTTGATTTGTCGTTTAATGAGATCTAATATATCGTTGTTGGCAAGAATTCTTTTGAAGAAATACTTAGATATGATGATTATCCAGTGGCAGAACTCCTGGGTTCTAATCCACATTAGTATCGTTTTTTTTTTATCATTAAAACCGATTATGTTTATCAGTGGTTGTATACCAAGCAGGGACACGTTTGTGTGCATTTTACTTTGTGATTTTACCGGAACGAATAGAGCCTCCGCAACGGATAAAAGCGCATGACCAAGTTCAAAACTGGTGGGGACAATATCGACCCTGGCAAAAAGTGCCCCACCCACAAATTACACCCATGCCTATGGTCATAACTGTTTATAACTGATGTTTGAAACACTGTGAATGCGTCTGTAAAATGAATAAATGTAACATAAGAATACACTGATATGTCCCACATTGGAGTGTTCTTCAGCAGCTTTACAGTGAACGTAGTTGCCATAGGCTTAAAAAAGTAGCATAGTCTGTCAGTCGATCGTGTATCATTACAGATAGCTGAAGCTGCTTGGCTGAAGATGCACGTCCACCGGCCGGCTCAGTCTCACCCCTAGCCCACCCTTTTACCCATATATGGATTGGTCAGAAGGTGGACAATTCAGATATGGTTTGCTATAGAGTGCCGAAGTGATGACGTCACTTTGTAGGACAACTCAGAAGCTAGCGGCGCATAGGTTCCTTTGATCGAAAAGCTATGCATTTTCCCCATAGACTTTTGGAAAATCGCAGAAAATAAGATCTTTGTCTAACAAAGAGTTGTGACCCTTACACGTTTTGTCTATCAAGATAATATTTACAAGCCTGGATGCCAGCCCGAACTCCGCCCACAACACTTTTTGGTTGGGAAGTTTGGTCTGGACTCGATCCATTGAGGAGTAATTATGATCAGACAAGAAACGTTCAGGCCAATCAAATTGCCAGGGCGGGCTCTATACGATGATGGACAGATGATCTGCAGGGATGTAATCATCATGTTATCAACTTAACTGGTCTCCTCAAAGATGACTGCAGCTGGAGAACTGAGATGTATAGATTCCACTGTCGCGTCTGTTGTAAAATAAATAGACAGCGCATTCATTTTAATAGACAAACAGAGAACTGCAATCAAGGCATTTGTCGATCGGAAAGATATTTTTGGTGTCCTTCCTACATGATTCGGGAAAAGTGTAACTTATCAGCTGGCTCTGACGGTCGCTAAGAAGATGTGTAATGAAAAGCCTATGGTCGTTGTGGTTTCTCCTGGCACTCATGGAGAAGTAAGTAAAAGAAGCAACACTTGTTATTTTACTTCTAAAATAAGTAAGTTCTATAGTTGAAAACTGCGCTATGCAAAGGGGTTGACTTACTGTGTTGCTCTGATTGGTTGTAGGTCTACCGACTATCCAATTGAGTGCAGAGTTTTTTTTCCTGGTTCGGTTACAACACGCCTCATAAACAAATCCCTACGGAGGAGTTTCAGATATTCTCACTAGAATATGAGTATGACGAAGTCAGGCAAAATATTAACAAGTTAATCCCAAAATGTACACATTTTGAAGCATATAAAGTTTTTAAAAACACAAGCAGACACAATAAAGTTTAAAAAACCACAAGCAGGTTATAACTGTGTGTTCTATGTCATCAAAACGTGAAAATATTTAGAGGCTTTGTTCACCACAGATTTTATTTCAGGCAATTTAGCAAAATGTGGTAATTTCACTAGACTATTAGGCTGCTACTGTAGTTTCCATTTTTATAGTGCAAGTGTGATTATTAAGATGCTGTATTACTAGTAATGCACTTTTCAATTTTACTATGTTTTTGTGTGGTTAAAAAATGCAGTGTCCAAGTCACCACACTGTGTATTAAATGTGTAAGTCAGAATTACTTTTGTAGGCACTGGTTTTACACAGTGAGAAAATAGTCACACTTCTAAGCCGATGGTTTACCCGGAATTAGCCATATTTAGAATATTATGCCGTAAGTGAACGTAGTCAATTACAACACAACAGTCGAAACCATTAGTTGTGCTGTTCTGAATCCATTTCGATGACGAACCTCGACACAACGCTCTGACGTTCCAACCGCTCAGAGCTGCTGTGGCATGCTGTCTCCATGGAAACCTGTTTAGTTGGTGCAGTGCGTTTGCGTGGTTTGCGTGCTTTATTCCTGCTTGCCAGCACATCCACAATATAAAATACGTAGCTTTTATGAAATGACCAGTTAACCATTTGAGTTAGATTTACAGAGGATTACTTGAGATGATTATTAAATAGGCTAAATGCACGGCTTTCTGGAGAGGAGCTTGTTCGACGGGCCTTTTTTTCCCTCCCAACTTTGTTGTCGTGTCATTAGCGAGCTAACGTCAACCGAGGCAGGTGAACAGGTATGTGCGACCGGGTTAAACTGCGAATGTAATGTTAGTTCACGCTATATGCTGATGTTAGTGCGCTCTTACATTTAAGTTAACTTAGCACCTATCAGGAATATCAGACATCTCTTCTTCATATGACAACAGCCATATCTGAATTGTTTTCCCATCAGCGGAGGGAGGATTTTATTATTGATAATCAGCACTCGCTGACCACAAGCATTCGACATCTCGAGCTGCTCCAGTGGGAAAACGAACATCAAATCCACCTTTTCTCGGAAAGTTAGCAACACTTTTATCGCAGAAAATGTGCCGTCAGCGCACGCGCGTCAACAGAAAGCGCGTGTAGAAACTGCACAAACAATTGAACACCACGCAAATAAATTAGTGCTAGATCAAGCTTTGCAACCAGTGGGACGCGTTTGTCGTGGGAGGATCATCATCTCTCCATCAAAGAAACCACATCAGTCATTCACTGTCAAGGAGCCACAATTATGACAGGACTTTGACACCCGCGTCTGACACATTGACGAAGACACTTAGGACAGATGTTTGTCAGGAAAATGACACCGAGTCAGTCCAGTTTGTTTGGAGAGATAGATGACCTGCAGGACCTTACTTTCATCGAGAGACCCATACGCAGGAGCCTAAAGGTATGTATAATAGCCTACCATTTTCTTCTGTCAATAAATGACTATATTTTAAAACTATTTGTTTAGTAAAATATTCATTGGCAGCTTACCAAACAATACTGTGATAATTAGACAAAATGATTCAACACTTATGTCTAACATTGGAGGTTTTTGTTTGACGCTGCTGGGGATTTATTAAGGAAAGACTAAAACAGAAAACATTCACGCTATTTGACGTTTTCGCTTGTTACGCGCGCCTCGAGCTTTCGACATTATACACTGTATTATCTTTATTTGAAGTTGTAACTGTACTAGCATCCTTTGGGGTGGACGGGGGTTGCCCACTTCAGTCTGCTGAGTGACGCAGTTTCTGTCAGCTGTCCGCATCACTGCCTCGCCTCCTCGTTCTCGCCACTGCGGAATAGAGGATTTCCACTTCAAACCATAACGTTATTCCCATTACTACCTCAAATCCCTCCATGTACAGCGGCAGCAGCGTACAGTTGTGAACGTCGTGTTGTGGGTCTCTGCAATAATGTTACCTGGCAGCAGTGAAGTTAAGCATGGATACTCTCACATCTCTCAGCATCACTGGATATGCATATGCATCACGCATATTCGGGAATAATGCAACGCCTACAGAGGGGGCGGGTGTTTTCTGTCCCTTATCTTTTTTTAATGGGGAGGTTCCAAAGAAAGCATCGTGGCTCTGAGAGCCCTATAGTAATAGACTAGGCACCTACACATGGCTCCCGTCCCCCACACTATCTCTTCCCACGCAGTCCCTCATGCCTCGCATCCTGCCTCCCTGCAAGCCTCCTCACATATTTGGCTGAGTCATCTGTAATGGAATCTTGCCCAAGTACTGGCCATTCTTTATTTAAGATACACTACTTTGAGAATTTCCGCCTTTGCTATGGAGATGCTCAACATTTCATGCTAATAACGTTTATTTCCTTCTGTATTAAAGCACTGTTTGGTAAAGTGCAGATCTTGTTTCCCACATTTGCAGACTGCAGAAGAGATTGACAAGCTCACTGTGGATGAAGATCTGAATGATATAGAGCGAGCTGTCTACCTTCTCAGGTAAAATATTACCCATTTGTGGAACTGGTACCATAATAAATTATTATTTTTTTTATGGCTTGGTTTGTTAGTTTTGATTTGTAATTGTTAACTCAGAACTCAGCACACCTGAAATTGTGTGAATACTTTTACATAACAATTTTACATAATTAAAATGTATGAGAGATGTGGGGTTTAATAAAAAACATTAAACACATGCACAAATTAATTTTTCACTATACGATCATTAAGAATGGTAATTTTATACCATCTTTAAAGTTCACTATATATTATCCATCCTTCTAGTTTCAGTCATTGATCTATGTTCCAGTTATTAAAAATAAATAAATAAATGTCACTATTATTACTGAATGATATACAAATTACTGACAACCAGTTGCAATTTTTCAAGTTATCAAACTGCAGCCTCTAAAGCCACATCATCTCATACTCAGTTAGGGAACTGAGGCCTCTAAGTTTGACAAGTTTATTCACTATTCCATGTTTTGCATCATTAGTCAAGTTAGATTGTCTAAGTCGGTTGTTTTCAGTGCTTTCTTTCCACTTGACACTTGGTTGGAAACGGTTTACCTGTGCCAGCATTGTTGGCTACAACTGTTTAGCCAAATCTTTATCCTGTGTAAGCTGACCGCACAACAACAACTCAATCCTTGCTGACTGGCACAGAACATCTAGCTCAGTGGGTCAGGGCAGATAGTGTCATCGCTACTATACTAGTCTTATGAATAATGGATCCCTTGAATGGTCTCTCATTGATATCTAGGCAGAGCCAACTAACGGCATGCTCATCTCTTGAAGGACTTTGGGAGTCACCACTCTTAAGTTTCCATGTTACAGTCGCTCAGATGCAGATTTAGCAGTGATTGATATGGTGTTATCTGATCATTAAAGTTGAATGGATCTGGTGCTGATTACTGGGGAAACAGAGTTAAAATTTGATCAGATATCCCCAGAATCATCTAGATCTAGCAATATCATGAATTCACAGTTAGCAAATGGACATGTTTGGTCAAACTTTGTCTTAGTCAAGACAATTTTAAGAATATTCCAAGCTGTTTACAAAATTCCAAACAAATATTAAATCAGAGGAGACCATTTTAATGACTAGATTGTATTTGTCTGCTAGTGTTGCTCTTATACCTGTTCATCAGCCTTACAAGGACATAAACTATCATGTTTAGAGGTCCTTGAAAATATATTTTCATCTTGATATTGATATTTTTGTACATTGTGTATATATTATATTGATATACATTGCTGTATATTGATATTCAGTCATTTTTATCTTAAGCAACTAAATTCATATCAGTCCCTGCATTCCCTGGAAATCAAACATATGACCTTGCTATCGCCATGCTTTATTGTTTGAGCTAAATGAATGCTGAGTTAGTATAGTTATTAGAAAGACATATTTTCAGCCTGGAGCACCATTGTTTTTGACATGTGATTTATGGAGTCAACTTCTGGGCCAAAGTCTAACTGCCATGTTCACCAGTGTGTATATATATATATATTTCATTGGAGTGGACCAAATATCCAAAACACTTTCATGTTATGGTTTTTTACCCAAAAACTCAGACACTTCCCTCTTTTGGAAGATCTGATATATTGTCCCTCTTTAACCTATAAAACTCTATATTGCACCTTGCCTGCACTAATTAAATTCCAGAGTCGGTCCACAGCCCGACTCCCTCGGGTGGCAAACTAGTTCTGAGAACAGTTTAATCGCCCCTGTTCGTTGTCATTTGGCACGTAAAAGCAGGCTACCAGAGCATCTGTAAGATGACAGGGAAGAGAATACTTGTTAAGGAATGGATGAATGGTTATAAGAAGAGGTGTTTCGGATGTGTAGACACCTCATAGATTATGGTTACACAAACATGGTGCCATTTTAGTGAGGCATTTTTAGCATTTTGGAAACTTTAGGGTGTTTATTTTGTATTGTATAGACCAATATCATATTTTAGTGTATCAACACAGTTGTTGATGCAGTTAATTCATTAATAGTGTCTAGTTGTTTGTCTTCTGTGACAACAATGTATATGTTTGCTTGAATAATGATAATAAGTAACTCCTGAGTCAACTTTTCAGGCATATTTTAAATGCCTTGCATACTGTCAGGTTAACTTCAGTAGCATAAAACGTTATGCTATTTAATTTTTGTTTTTACTTTTTATCAAAGTAATTTTTAAGTATTAAAGGAGCTGTATGTAAGATTGTGGCCAAAACTGGTACTGCAATCAAATTACTGTAGAGCGTTGTATCCCCTCCCCCCTGACTCGAGGTTGCCAGATAGGCTGCAGGATCCAACAGTTTTTTATCCCACACGTTTGTAGCTGCAGCTGTGGTAACTAGAACAGAGCTAGCAGCCCGTATGCTGCAACACTACTGACTCTGTGATTGGTAGATCGGTGGAGGGTGGAGCATAAGACCAAAACACAACATGACAGTTGAGGGCTGAAACTTCACTTTTTAAATGACAATATCCTGGCCGGACTGCTGTTGTCAGTGATATAAGTATTTGAAATGAACATTAGTGACATATCAGGGCCATTTTATGATTATTTGAAATAAATTTCTTACATACAGCTCCTTTAAGATGCAGTCACATTAGCAGTATTTCAGCAAAATTTTGTGGACAAGAAAAATCCATTGTCACAGAACAGACAGAGCACTCTTTCAAACCAAGCAGCTGTTTGTTGTTGGTCAGTGCTGCGAATTTGCATGGCCAACTTGAGCACTGAGTGAAATCTGCATGGGAAACTTTTTCATCCTCAAGCAAAACTTTTTTTGAGTATACGCAAAATTTTGCATGTATATATATATATATATATATATATATATATATATATATATATTTTTTTTCTTTTTTTTTATTTATAATAATGATCCTCCTGATTTTGTATGAAGTTAAAGTTTACAAATCATTTTGACATAATCACAAATACTGTATGTATGCTCTATGCTGCAACAATATGAGTGATTATACAACGCTGGAATTGTGCATTTCAGTGAAAGTTTGAGTAAAAGGTAAACACTCTGTAAAGGTTAGGTGCTGCTGACCCACTTTAAGGTACAGTGAGTGAGTTTTTTTCATTCTGGTGTGCTGATGTCAGGAGCAGCATTGCACGCTTCAATGCTCTTTCTGAGAGTCACACTGAGGAGTCTGCAAGGTTTTAGGACATGATTTTTGTTGTTTGTCAGGAGTCAGGACTTTTTTCTTCTTAGGGCATTGTATAATCCAAAGGTTTGGTTACCATGGCCCTGTTTGCACTGCCGGTAGAACTACACAATCGGGTTCTAAAAAGCATTGACTACATTTTTGTGTATGTAAGTGAATTGGTCAATCATCAAAACATTGATACTACAGATACAAGAGTATTTCTGATCACAGACAGACTGCACACAGCCTGTGCTCTTCACTTTTTTTCCCCAGCATCATCATTGGCCCTGTTGGGGTTGGAAGGATTAGAGAGGCTGCCAGTTGTAAACTAATTGCTAAGTGGGCTTTGTTTAGGTTTCATTACAGTCCTGCTGGCTCAACAATCAACTGCCGACTCATTTCTTTTGGAGGGGAAAAATCAAACAGTGTGCCACTTTTTGCCACTGTGTTGTCTGCTCAAGCTCTTTTGCACAAAGGGACATGGTGAAGGAAAAACAAAATTATTTAGCTCGCAATAATTGTTGTGAATACAACCGAATACAACCCCACGAACTCTAACGCGAAGTGGAGGGGTCTTGAATCAGCCTGAAGTGGTTGTATTCGCTGTAACAACCGCCTCGCTATACATTTCCCACTTATAACATGGCTACGTACCAAATAAATCAATAATTTATCAATAAAAGAGCTCAAAAGGTTTACGAGTGAATGCAAAGTTTCTCCGGAGGATGCAAAACGTTTTGTGAGATATTTCTTTCCACCACTATTTCCCCCCACCCCCCCCCCTTTTCCTAGCCACCAAAGAGATTGAATGGAGAGCAAATGGAGATATTTTTGGTTTTCATATTTTCTTCTTAGAAATGACCCAATGTAACCTCACATTTGTCTCATCCTCTAGGATTAGCCAAACTCTCATAAGCAGACAGAGATTTTTTGATAAGAATTCAAACATTTTTCACCAGATTCTAACCTAATCAAATTATCCAAACCAGTGATTGATATTTTCTTTATTTTTTCTCCAGTCATTTAATTTTATAGCTCAATTGATTATGTTAACAATTATCTAATTTGTTTCTATTTTAATACTTATTTTAGAAGAAACGTATCAGAGATCTCCATTAACTCTCTTGAGCTATGAAAAAGGAACTTCTAAATTCATTAAATGTTCCTTTGGGTTTAGGCCATTGGATATCGTTCACTCACCAGGGAAATCTAATTACAAATGCCGAGCGTAGCTCTTTTTACTCTCTGACCACTTTCCAGCTAGGACCTGTCCGGAACAAACAGAGACTCGATGCTCACGGCAGTGGGATTGTGTTTCCAAACCATTCAGCACCTGGTCTTTAACTGGTTATCTCTTTCATCCTCCTATAGATGCCAGCTGCTTCTCTCTCTGCGTGGTACCTCTGTCTTTTAGTGTATAAACACAGGCATTGCTAAGGTGCTGCACATCATTGACCATATTCAAGAAATGCACAAAGCATGACCACATTACTCCCTTCTTAGACAAACTTGGCAGCAGGTCAGGCTGTTTCTTGGTTATTAAATAACCCTCTGCCAACAAAGGACACAGAAGGACAACTTATCCCTGAAAAGTAATGAATAGCTGTTTATAGTTTATTATTTAGAACAACAGCACACGAGAGACTGATAGACATGAGAGTGTTCAGACAGAGAAGGATGTCTGGGAGGTTCAGCTGGACTAAGCTTCAGAAGGTTCTGCTTCAATGGTAGAAACAAATACAGCAACAATGGTTAAATAAATAACCAGAGCATGTGGGCATTTTCTTCACCTTTATGGCTACATCAATTGCACAATTCATCCAAAATAAAATGGCAAAATTGTGAACCAAAAATTAGTTATTTTTAATTAGTTAAAGTTATTTTCATGGCTTTTTTGTGATCTCTTTTCTTCCTAATCAAGCAAATGTTTTTGAAACTTACTGACATGTATTGGTGAAAAGGTTTATTTAGCAAATTTTGAATTGTTCGAATGACAGGTCTTGTGATCCTTATGAAAAATAAGTTTGTCCAAGTATTAACCAAAAAATTAGAAAATATACTTTCAGTCTACTCAAAAATATACTTTATGTACTTAGAAATGTACTTAAAATTACACTTAAGTGTACTTGACTCATATACTACCTACTGAGAGATAAGTCCAATTATATTTGGCTGGAACGTGTACTTAATCTTTTGATTGAGATATACTTAGTTAGAAGTACACTCTAAAATAAATGGTGCTAAATAGCACTAAAAGTGGTTCATTGGCTCGATAATCATAGGGGAACCATTTTAAGTGCCATATAGCACTTACCTTTTCATATGGTGCTATGTAGAACCATAAGAGGTTCCATAGAGCATGTTAACCACCCCAGAGAACCACTGAAGAACCCCTGAAGAACCAAACTGGATTTAGTGGTGCTATATAGCACCATGACCACCGCAAAGAACCCCAGAAGAACCTTTTTTTTTAGAGTGTATAATTAAGTATTCAAAGTATAGGCCTAGTATATAATAATAGTTGGCTTGTAGTTGTGTTAACTCTTTTGATCGAGTAGCCTATTAAATATACTTTTTTTACATAGTTTTTAATGTCTTATGAAACTTACATTGTTTAAAAATATTTATTAAAATATTGATATAAAACAATATTGGCCTATGTTTCTAGCGTATCTGAATTTCTGTGTAGGCTAGTCTGCTGGTAGTGTACATAGGAATTAACTTCAATTACTTTACTCTTTCCCCAACATTGACTGAATTTTCCAGCTATTCATGTTTTCACTGTTATATGGTAGGGGCGCTTTAACACAGAGCGCTCTAGTACAGAATCTCTGGATCAAAACACAGGAGAAGAAAAAGCTGGAACAGGTAATAGAAGATTGCTCGCTTAAATGTAAAATAACGTGATAATCAAACATTAAACAAAAAGTTTGTAAATCAAAACTGCACAATTTTTCCAAATGAAATTAAGCGTAACACATGAAGAGAAAATGACTGTGAAGCTCGTTCTGAATATGATCAAGGCTTACTCTTTGAAAAAAAAATTTATTTTCTTAATTTTTTTGTTTAAAATGTTGCCTTTCTTTATGAAACTTACCAACATTCAAGTGTTGATAAAAAAGAATGCATGAAGCTAATAAAATAAATATACAATTAAATGTATTTTTCAAATATAAAAATAATATTCAAACATAGTAGTATAGGCCTACTGCAAGTGCAAAAATAATACTTAAAGAAATTCACGTAAAGAAAACTTGTAGTATAAAACTACTAAACAAGTTTACTGAGAGTATACTTAAGTACTTTCATAAACTAAAAACTTGCTACAAGTATTAAAAAAGTAAACTACTAGTATATCCATATGTTCACTTGCAATACAAATGAGAAATGCAATTATGAACTAGTTGAGCTATCACATCAAAGAGCATTGTGATCAACAGATGACAAGCATGCAACTTGGAGCATCATTTGCCACAGTAGGAAAGAAGTGCTTCCTGAACATATGCAAGTAAGTTTGAACTAACTAGTACAAAGAAAAGCAATACATTCAATAAAACTAGTGGAAAAAGGGAACATAACTTTACAAAAATATCCAAAAAACCACTAGAAAAATGTTAGAATTTCTTTTGACTTGTGTACTTACTGTATCCCAAATGTTCAAATGTTCAGCAATTTTAACCCCATGTCATTTCATGTACGTCTTGCCTGTTGATTTCCGATACACAGCAATTCATCTGCGACGATGCGTGTTTGCGGTAGTGCCGTCTTATCTGGCTATAACATTTCATATAGCCTATAACATGCTCTTACACGATTTTATTATTTATTTATTTATTTACAATTTGGGAGGAGTAAAATCTACATAGGTTGTTTCAACAACCAGATCCATTTACACTTGTCCAGTTTTACCTGGAATGCATCTCAGACCATATATTTTAAGTAAATACATGTAGTACATAAAACAACTTCTGTTATACAGCAGAACTACAGCAAGTTTATCTTTTGTTTTGATATGTGACAAAGCTGGTAGAAACAACAAAGATCTGTTGCTATTTATATCATCAGCCATATTTTTCCGTTGTTCAGTTCTGGTGAGGATGTCCAACGGGCCAGTGTGATCATCAACCTGCCATTCCTGGTGCGTCAGAACCCAGCAGAGACCTTCCGCAGGGTGGTGCCAAAAGTCAGGGTAGGCCAAACCATGTTTCATTTGCTTTTTGGTTTTGAGATCCTTCTATGACTTCCTGATATGTGCTCTTTGTGAATGATCATACAGAATCATAATGTTCTACCTCCAACAGGAAGTGCTTCATGTAGCTGGGGCGGATATGCAGCTTGCCGCAGCAGGATCTTTCCTGACCGTCCTCCAAGATGACATTGTCCTCATCCAGACGCACACACACTCAATCTTGCAGATAGTTCTACTCAATCTTGACCACAGGGACACAGGTTGTCATTCTTTAAGAAAGCTTGTAAAGTTCCTGTAGAAATGGATATATTTTACATTTGATTATTTTTTCATTTTGTTTTCAACATCCTTTTTGAATTGACTGCTTGAATACTTGAAAATGATTGGAAGATGATTTAACGTACACTACTGTTCATAAAATGGGGTCAGTAAGATTTTTTTCATTTGTAAAGAAATTAACTATTTTATTCAACAAGAATGCATTGAAATGACCAAAAATGATAGTAAAGACAATTATAATGTTAAAATATTTCTGATTCATATAAATGCTAATGCGCAACTGTTCATTTAACATTATAATAATAAGAGTTAATTGGCATATTAGAATGATTTCTGATCATGTGACACTGAAGACGTCGGAGTAATGGCTGGTGAAAATTCAGCTTTGCCATCTGGAATAAATGACATTTTAAAATATATTCAAATAGAAAATAATTATTTTAAATTGTAATAATATTTACTATTTTTGCTCAATTGTAACCTCTCTGAGCATATATATTGTTTTCGAAAGCCTAAAAAATTCTTACTGTCCCACAAACTTTTGAATAGTAGGGTATGCAAGAGTAAAATATGCATACCGATAGATCATCTTTATTTTTAATAGTGGTCAGCAATGCTTGGTTGGAGACGTTGCTGTCAGCCATCGATGCTTTACCAAAGGAAACTATCAGGCAAGAAGGTAAAGAACAACTGCTTTATTTCTCCAGCCCATCATTTCCAAATCTAAGGGATATGTCTTAGGGAACAGCTGTTAGTGTGAATTAAAATTAAGTTTGCTTTGGTTGGTTGTTTGCACAGATTCTGAGTCCTCTATTGTCGAAACATCAGCTCTCCCAGTCTGTCCCGGCACGTCTGGCCAGCTGTCGCATTTTAGGAAAAGTTGTTGGCAAGTTTGAGTCGTCAATGTGAGTTCTACTGTTGAAAAACCACTTGACCAAATAAATAAGATGACAGAAACAAACTGTTTTATGAAACTCCTAATATAGAATCATTTTCTTCATAAAGTAATGACACACTTACACTTTGTTGCTTATTTGCTGACTACTGTGTCTACCTTGGCTACTCTCTGCAGAGTGAAAAAGGACCTTTTGCCATTGATCAGGTCACTATGCCAGGACGTAGAGTACGAAGTGCGCGCCTGCATGTGTCGCCAGCTGGAGAACATCACCAGGGGAATTGGGTAAAAAGATATAAAGCAGATAGACATTTTGTTATTTGAATATCTAATGCTGCTTAGTCTGAATGGCTTGCCCCTGTATGGAAAAGTCCTGACCTTGATTCACAGACATTACATAGAACACTATGTAGAAAAACACAGTATTATTGTATAATATATAGTAAATATGATTTTACATCATTTTTTGTACATAGGAAATTCTTCATTTCCTTCCATTTTATTAACTACTTTATTGTTTCTGATTTTTGATGCTGTTTTTGATGTTTTTTAGCAGTTTTTGATGCTGCTTCCAAATTTGAGAGATTTTCACTGACATGTTTAAACTTAGGGATGCAAGTCTTTCACGTTGTGACAGACTGATGCGTAGACTTAAGCTCTTCTTTTGTTAAAATAAAGTTTAGGAAGAAGTCTAACGCTTTATGTAAGCTTAACTGATTTGTTTTGTTCCTAGACTGGATCACACTAAGGTTGAAGTGCTCCCTGAACTGGTTGAGCTGGCCCAAGACGAGCCAGTACTGTGAGACTTGCAGCTTCGAACACCATCATCAACCTCTTAGAGATGTTTGACAGTGGTAAGCCACTTAACAGCCCTTTTTGAACTAGTTTGATTCTTGTGTTATTTTATTAAAATGGCAATTGATATTTTAATAAAAATGTACTTTTCATATGTGGATAAATATATTGTTAATTATTGTTTGTTATAATAAATGAAACCATTTTTTAAAGGATATTACCAATGTTTATATCAGCTTTTCTGCTGTGCAAATCAGACAATCTGATATACAATTAAATTACAGAGAAACGGAGAGGTGTCACACTTGGGTGAAAGCAGTTGCACTTCCTGTTGTTTCACAAAGTACTGTTTAAAACACATGCTGTGTACCTGCTCATATCATCAGACCCAGCTCCTTTTTATGTCCTTATCTTAAGCACTTTGTTTTGCATGCTGGGACATCAGAATCAGATATGGGCAAGTGGCTCTTTTGTGTTGAAACATGTCTCACACTCTTTTTCTGTGAACATATCACCCTCCCTTTTTCTATCACCCTCATTCACAGATGACAGGACTTGTGTCATATTTCCCTTGGTGAAGGCATTCTGTGAAAAATGCTTCAAAGGAGATGAAGCAGTGCTGGCCTCCTTGTCCTTCCAGTATGGAAAGCTTTGTCATGGGCTCTCAGGTCAGCTTCAGCTTGCTTTTTAAGTCCTATTGATATATTTTAGGATTACAGTCATGGATTGTTGTACCTTTTGTTTGAACAGAGTCTTTTACTGACGAGCAACACCTCTGGTTTCTGGAGTTTTATAAGAAGCTGTGCTGCCTGGGTCTGCAGCATGAAAATGGGCATTGTGAGAGCCAACCCTACCCACTGGAGCTAGAGAACAAATACGCCCTAGTGCGCAGGAATTGTGCCTACAACTTTCCTGTGAGTTTTCCTGCCTTGCATCCATAACTGTTTCAGCCTGAAGTCTTTAAAGGTAAAATGGTGTTTAGGCACTGAAATCATACCAATCTGATTTCTAAACCTGAAATGTTGGATTAATAGACCTACTGTAGATAATCCAATTGTAGCTCTGCTTCATCCAACATGTAAATAGGTTAATTCAGAATACGGATGGTTTGGGTATTGAGCACTGCGATGTATTTAATCCTTCAAATATTCAGTCCAGGAGAGATTCCCTGCAGTTTATTTTAAGAATGATTTGAAAGCCTTTTGACCAACTAATATTTTCAGGCACAATCGTCTATTTTTAACATCTGTCAGTGGAGGCAAAGACTTCTGGAATAGCTCAATAGCTCATTTGAGGAAATTAGACCTCTGAATGCTCCATCATCAACATCTGAAGTGCTTCTTTCTTGTTAGTGTGGTTATATATAGAAGAAGTCACTCAGAGTAAGTTTGCAGTCTGAGATGAAGGTGACTGTATGAGCTATTTCAAATGAGTTTCATAGACATAACTTTCAGTCATACTAATCATAAAGTCTACTAATTTTTTTTAGAGTGGTTATCATTAAAGGACCAGTTCATCCAAATATTCTATATATGTATTTACACAAAAGCCTGATAAAAGTGTCATAAAAGTAGTCTTTATGACTATGTACGTACATTATAAGTTATTTACTGATAAGTTATTACTATAAGTTATTTCCCTCCAGTGGGCTGCAACTGGATCATTGAATTCAACTCAAAAGAACAATTTTGTCACCGCTTATCATGCATCACTACTGAAAGCGTTAATATCAAGATTTTCATTGAATGACAAATACAATTTTATTCTGCTCCCCTTTTATGACTTTTGATAATTCTTTTATAGTGTTTCTATTTTGTCGGTTTGGTGCTTGACATCCCCAGTTTTCATTCACTTTCAATATATAGAAAAAGAATTGCCAGTCATTTTTATTTTTGTAAAATGTACTATGCTATTGTTCCAAAGTTTGGGGTTGGTAAGACTTTTTTAAATGTTTTTCTCACTGAGGTTGTATTTATTTGATCAAAAATGCAGTAGTACTGTGAATTATTATTACAGTTTATTTGAATATATTTAAAAATGTAACTGATGGGAAAGCTGAATTTTCAGCATTATTACTCCAGTCTTCAGTGTCACATTCTAACCATTTTAATATGTTGATGCGGTGCTCAAGAAACATGTCCTCTTATTATCAATTTTGAAAACAGTTGTTCTGCTTAATATTTTTGTGTAAACATTTTTTTCAGGAATCTTTAATACAGCAAGTTTAAAATGACAGGATATATTTTAAATGTTTTAAATATTTTCTGTAACAATATAAAAGTATAAAAGTATCCAGATCCAACTCCTCCCACCTTCCATATACTGTACCTAAATCTCCGCCTACTGTATATACCTATCTCTGCCCCTGATCCCTAACCCCACCCCTAATCCTACCCATCTCCACCCCTTTTATCTGGATCCAACTCCGCCCCTGGATCTTGTGTACTGCAATGAGGTGCTACTGGCATCTTTGCTGAATATACGTTTTAGTTTCTTTAAAAAAAATCATAATGATCCCAAACTTTTGAACATGTATATGGTATGTTTTTAAGGTTATTTTCTTGAACAATTCATGAGCATATTGTTGTGTGACTGGACTCTTCTCTTGTAGATTTATTCTCTATTTATTTGCAGGCCATAGTGTTATTTGCAGATCCAAACCACTTCCTTTCCGAATTATATTCGTACCTTCTCAAGTCTCTGTCATGATCCTGAGATTTCAGTACGAAGGACTGCAGCTGGTGGTTTTCATGAGGTACAAATTTTCTCTCATTTTTGCCATGGTACACAATGAGCCTCACATTTTGACAGGTAGCAATGCCTCTGTTCAGAATACACAGTACCATCTTTTCTAATTCCTCTGCATTAGGTGGTTAAATTGCTGGGCCCAAATGTGCATTACATACACAAAGAGCTAATCACGTTGCTGCAGGATGATTCATTAGAGGTGAGTCCTGAAAAAAGGTTTGTGTGTATGTGTGTTTGTTTATTAAAAAAGCGTTCAGGTGTCTGGCAGCTTCAGTCAGCACAGTCATTTCCTAGGCACATCGTGTTGTGCAAGACATACAACTTTCTACACGATTCAATCTTTCCCAGGACCTTTTTCTCATTCAGAGTGTTTCTCTACTGACTGCTGAGTTCACATGAACAAATAGCCATCTGACCATTAAAAACCTCCTTCCTGCAAGGCCAACTGTGCATATATAAGCTTTTTATTTAGATGCCCATTAGTTAGAAAAGATATACCCTTTTGGAGTGTGTGAAGCAGATTATTTGGTTTCATCTTTATAATGAACTACTTGTAGACCTTAAAGGTGAATTGTGTAACTTCTGCACCATTACTAAACGGAATTGCAAAAATAATTACAGGTTTCCAAAACACTTCCCCCTTATGCAATCGGTCACACCATTGACTGCTCAAACAAATAGAGCAATGTTTTGATTTTGCTCATTTGAATTATTTGATATTTGAAAATGATTTCAGTGTTGAAAGTTGCACACATCTTTAACACCAGACTACCAAAAATTCATGATATGCGCCAGACATGCAATGCCTACGCGCTGTGTGTGTGTGTTTGGGGGCGCATGCTGAAGTGTGTAAGCCTTTGCGGAGGTTGCATGCAACTGTGTAGGATGAATGAATGCATTGCACCTCCCTAGCTGAGGCTAGCGGTGTGGTATTGTTTATTCTGTCATGATCCTCTGAGCGGTGTTAGTCACACACAGCATTAGCATCCACTATAGTGCAGACGTACAGTAGTGATTTTCATGATTAATGATGATGGAAACCGAACACTATAGACTATCTATTATAGTCGGTGATCTCACACCAGCTTATCTCTAATTTTAGAATTGCTTCCTGGAGTTGCTAGAAATGTGTTTCTGAGAAGGCTTTGTTGATTTTGTCTGTTTTTGCAGCATTTGCTTAATGCTTTTGATATCTGCAGGTACTGGATGCACTGTTGAACAATCTTCAGGAGACTTTAGAGCTGGCCACTTCTAGAGGGGAGGGAGCAGGACCTGAGAGCAAGGTACCAGCTAAATGTGCTTTACTTTTTAATGACGTTAGGCAGCACTATCTTTTGGGTGATCTGTTTGAATTTTAGCTTGGCCTGAATTTTGTATGGTCCTAGCAGTAATAAATCAATTTAGAAAATTAAAGAATAAACTATTTTATTAAAAAAAATTAGTTATGTTGAGAGCTGACATGTAGCACAGTTGTGCTTTGGACAGACCCGAGTTCCAGTCCTGGCTCGAGTTCCATAATCTCCCTCTTCACTTCCTGTAAGGATAAAAATGCCAAAAATAAATCTAAAATAATAATAACAATAAACAATTATATTAAAGATTCTTTTTTTATTTAATGATAATAATTTTTTTTCTTTTGTGCAAACTACAAAAGGGCAAATCATCATTACCACACACACACACACACACACAATTCAGTGCCTCTCCACTTCAAAAACAGCATGATCAGCTGCTTGCTTAACTTGAACTTGTTCAGGGATTTGTGAAGATCTTTTTGTTCTTTCTGAAACTATCATTCTACCTCTCTTTCTCTTGCTTTCCCTCACTCTTTTTTTCTCAAAGTCTCGTCAATAATTTCAGGGAGCGTGGGTTGCTATGGTGTGTCTTAAAATGAATCGATTACTCATGAAACACGCATTTGAATGCAAATAAAAATACAGTAAAAACAGGAATATTGTGAAGTATTATTACAATGGAAAATAGCTGTTTTCTACTTTTAATATATTTTACAATGTAATATATTTCTGATTGCAAAGCTCAAATTTCAGAATTATTACTCTAGTCTTCACTCAGTGTCACATGATCCTTCAGAAATCATTCTAATATGCTGATTTGGTGCTCAAGAAACATTTCTTACTGTTATCAATGTTAAAAGAGTTGTGCTGTTTAATGTTTTTGTGGAAACTGTAATTAAAAAAAGAAACTTACTGACCAAAAACTTTTGATCTGTAGTGTGTGTTTCACTCTCGCCCTTCACAGCAGGTGAACATACCGGACTTGGTGCCTGCTTTGGTAGCGGCGGAACAGAAAGCGGCATCCTCGCTGCACTGGCGGGGTCATGAGAAACTCCTGCAGTGCTACTCCTGTCTGCCTCGTGTCATCTCCGGAGACCAGATCTCTTCCGCTTCTTTCAGAGAATGTTCAACATCATCACTGCGACTGTAAACTTCTTACACGCACACTCCTCCCTGTACATCCTGTCAATTGTAATTGTGTTTCATCTGTCCTTCTGTTTATGCTGTTCTAGAACGTTCTGCCAGTCCAGCGAGAAGCTGTCAGGACATTATGTGTGTTCTTGCGATATAACCGTAAACAGGAACAGCGGCAAGAGATAATCAGCAAAATAAAGCAAGGTAAAAAAAAGCAAGATCTGCTTATTTTTGTGAATGAGATTCAGCCATTGTAGTTGGTCAGGACTGTTTTTTCTTCTGAACTCAAGAGCTTGCTCAAGGTAGAAGCTACTGGAACAGGCTTCGCTATCTGGACCTGTGTGAGATTACAATAGATCTCTTCTCCAAGTCGTATTTTTGCAAACATTTCCTTATTCCAGCGCTTGAGTTGGTCAGTGACCCCGTTGCCAACGTCAGGTGAACAGCTCACATTTTTTTTAACATCTGTTATTGGGTCCTTTTTTACTGTGCCATGAATTTTAATAGTTTATTTTAATGCTTTAAAGTACTTCTGCTTATTGTTTGTTTTATGTATCAAAAAAAATAAACATTTTGGCAGGTACAAACTCTGTTATATGCTACCCAAACTGAGATCCACCATCAGACCAACAGACAAACATCTGCTTCAGCAGCTGGAGTTCTGTGTGCGGAAATTGTTGTGCCGTGAAAAGGATAAAGATGTAGTGGGAACTTTGCGTAAGGTGAGGCTCTCATTACTAATGTGTGGCGGTCAGATTAGCAAAGTTTATGCAAAATTTAATGGGCAATAAAAGTCAATCATATTTAGCAAAGCTCACTGGGAAGTCACTTTCAAACCAAGCAGCTTTCTATCGGTCAATGCGGCAAATTCATTTGATCAACTTCAATCCGCAAAATCTTTTGAAATTTTAGATTCTGTGGATTCCGAGTAAAATTTCAGGATTTCAGCAAATGTGACCACCTTATTATATACGGCACATATTAAAGGTCCTCTAAGCGATGTTACACATTTTTTAGGCCAAAACATTTTTTGTCACATACAGCAAAAATCTCCTCACTATCCACTAGCTGTCTGTCCCCAGAACACACTGTACAGGCTTCACAACCAACAAAAACAAACAGGGCCAACCTGCACCACCAAACATAACAGACAGTGTTCCAGCCAATAACCAACAAAAAGGATTTGGGATTTGGGGGGTTAGTGCGCAGATGAGGAGGAGTGAGGGTCTAGCTAGCCTCCATTTTGTTTGACAATACGTCAACAAGAAGTGATGTCACCCTACATCACCTAGAGCACCTTTACGTATAATTTCATTAATTAGAAGTAATTAAAATTTTTAAACTGTATTATTATGTTTTCTTAGACAGTTCTGGAGCTGGACAAAATGGACATTACAGAGCCGGTATGAAAAGATCTGTGACTTTTACGTTTTTCATTTAGTTGCTCTGACATTTTTTATACACCTCAACACCTTTTCTTTTTTTTAAAAACTAATGTTGAAATAACTCTTCATATTTTTAGTATCATAAAAGGCATGAAAGAGAGCTCTTGGACCAAAAAAAGGAGAAGGAGGAGAATCTTTTACTTGAAATGGTGAGAGATTTAACCTTTTTAAATCCTTTTATGAAGACAAGCTATCCCAGCAAGCAATTTTGCGTTTAAAACATGTCTAATAGCCACATCCAAACACAGCCCTGAAGCCTAAGGTAAAACAAGGCACAATTTGGGCTGTTCATGAAAATTTAATAGACGTTAAACCATAGCCTAAGAATAGACTAGTCATTAATTAGATAACAAAGAAAATGAAAACAAACACTTTGTACCCCTAGCAAAAACAACATGTAACCAAATGCAAGGTTATTTTGGCTAGAAGTTGGTTACTCATAGCCAGACTATATTGGGTCTATAATTAACCTAGACGGGGAAATGACTGCTACTGCTTGCTTGGATGCTAGTTTTGGTTTCTTCAGTATGGTTTTGTCAGTTTTAACTCTTGAGTGATCCGGCCTAAAAAGCCCATGTAAATATGCAAAGTCAAGTCTATAATATTCTCAGGTCAGAATAAAGACAAAAAGAATTTTTTAAATGTTGCTACTGTGTGCAACTTGTGGTTTTGTAACACATAGGAACTGCTAGAAAGACAGCAGAGTGAGGCAAAACTAACTGGAGATAAACAGTCTGAGAAGAAACGTGAGTGACTCTTTTAAACATTGGATGTTTTTCTAGCATACTACTGTAAATATATTATATGAATGCTCACTTTTTGGTTTGTAATGCAGAGCGAGACAGCAAGTCAGGCCTGTCTGGTAGTAAAGGAATGTCAGCATCTACATCAGGAGCAACATCATCCACTTCTACTGGTTAGCATCCTCCTCTGTTATTCAAATAAATAGCAGAAACACTTTTTTTAACATATACACTGTTTTTAAAAGTTTGGGATGAGTATGATTTAAAAAAAAGAAATGAATACATCTGTTCAGCAATGATGCATTGAAAAGTTACAGTAAAGATGTTTATATAACATTAAAGGTGCCACCTGGAACTAAAAATCAAAACATATTCCATATTCCATACCAGATGGGGGCAATATACCTCCAGAAAGTGAGTTGTGCCGTGGCCGCGCGCACTCTCACGTCTTCAAACAACACAAGCGAGCGCTGCTTTGCTCTCTTTCTCGCGCATTTTATTCAAATCATTTGACACGATAGTAAAAGTTTGGAAGACCGCAGTTTCACATGGAGCATTTGGAGATTTTTAGAGATTAGAGACTCAATGAACAACATCTCAACACTAAATGATGAAGTCCGTCTCATAGACGCCTGTCTGGAAACAAGCGGGTGCATTTCGACGATATGGGAAAATAAAAGCCTAGTGTTTTATTTTAAGTTTACGGTATTCGTTTTGTTCCTATTACACTTTTATTGTTAGTTTGAATTAATTTGACAGACAGCATTCGCTGATGTTGATCAAGCTAGCGCCATTCAGAGCTGCCAAGACACACGCAGTTGACACATAGCAAGCAGGTTAGTTAAGCTCTCAGATTCTGTCAATTTTATTACGCAATTCAAACAATAAATACCGTTTTGGCGCTTGTTACACGGCAGATCCCTCAGCGCACGTGAACCGATCATCCCTACTAGCTAATGGTAAAAGAACATGAACACTGTTGAAACATACACTATGCTACAACTTACCAAAATGTATTCCTCATGCATAATGTCGACCAATCATTTTTTTAACTCTTCCCTGAACTGAAATGTAGTAGTATTTCCACGCGACTGACATCAGGTTCAAGTACACACAAGCCGCGCGAGTTACTCGTCTATTGCAGTTTGGCTGGTGTTTATGTTGCCCGCCCGCATACCGCCTCCCATGGCCGAAACTGGTATTATGACACCTGCCGGGCCGGGGCTAGCAATTTAGCATGCTAATTTAGGTTTATATCTCGGCAGCACTATAACCTCTCAGTTTTTTAATTACATTATTGCAGTTATTTCTTCTCATTCTTTTGATGCGTGTAGCTCATTTTTTGGATATTTTTACCTCAATTATTACATATGGCACTTTTAAAACCACAAAATTACATATAAATGTTGTTCAAAGAATCAACAGGACAACTGTTGTACACATTGATAAGAAATGTTTCTTGAGCACCAAATCAGCATATTAAAATATGAACATGCAGGAAACTACTGCAATAATTTGATTTTTTTTTTAACAATACAAATGACAAAGTAAAAATTTTCTGAAAGTTTCTGATTTTCTAAGGTGCTTTTTTTCCCAACACTGATAACAATGATAATGTTTTTAGGAAAGGAGATGCGGAGGGCCAAACTAGCTCGCAGTCGTTCACTCAGCGGCCATCCTACGACAACCAAGATGACAAACCCAGACAAAACCTTGTACGTAGCATTATCGTCTACACCAGCTGAGTTCTTTTAGAAATGTTATCATGAATTTACCATGACCCATCACCAGTAGTTTCATTGATGTACAAATTGTATTTATATTCACAATTTTCTCTTTAGAAAAGTGAAAGATTCAGGAAGTTGCCCTGGATCGGGAAAGAGTCCTATGCTACCATTAAATGGTAACTATTAGTATTTCATCATTTTTAATGACGTATGCTCCTTGCCTTCAAATTTCTGTTTTTTACCATGTTTGTTTTCCAGACGATAACATTCGACCGCACCACTTCAATGTTGCTTCTTCAATCTCCTCCACCCCATCATCCTCCTCCATGCCCGTCCTGATCCGCAGCAACACGAGCAGCTCTGTGGATCACCGGAGTAATGGGAATAAAGACACACAGTCTAGGAAGCTCTCTGTGTACGTCTTTTGTGTTCATCCTGTATTTTTTGAAGATCATTATTAATCATTTAACATCGTTGGTTATATTATGATTGCAAACTGGAATGATTCAGCCAATGTGAGCTTAACTCATTGATGTTGTTTTTCTGTTTTTGTCTGACAGACAGCGGAAGTTCGAATTCATTTGGAATGCAGTCTGGGAGAGAGTGATTACCACTTTGCCTAGTGACTTAAAAGCCCCTTTCTATAAGACTTTTCATTCTGCAGCAGCAGCGTCCCTCCATTTTGATGTGTCCATTCTCTTCTTTACCAGAAACAGCTTAAGATGTGCTGGGGCATCATTTAAGGTCTGCATTGATCCATCTATGCCTTATTTCTCACAAAAACTCACACCATACATCATAACATGATAAACCGAGAGTTGAGGAGTAATTGAATGTATTTAATTTACTGCCTCATTATTTTGTTTCTTGTATGATAGCATGCTTTGCAAATTCTCTGTTTTATATTTTTGAAGTGGCTAAGAGAAAAAGAAGCACTATGTATTTTTATGATTGAAGAGTTTTGGAACTCTCCATCCCATCCCACCAATGAGATTGTGCCAGGTGCTGCCCAGCACCTGATTGATTAACGCCAACATCTTAGTACCCAATGAATAAAATTCATGTTGAATACGACGCCCTTTAATGAGTTGTGTTTGAACAGCCTGTTGAAGTGCTAATACAAATACAATGCTGATACTGACAAAGCACATTTTCGGAAGTTACCGGGTAACACGAAATCACACTATCAATAAATCTCCTAAATCAACCATTAAAGAAAATACTACACATTTACAGTTATTTTCTTAGTAGACATTGTATTGCGTCTATATTATACTGATATTATATTGATATAAATTCAAAGTCGGTTATTCATGCAAAACAAGTGGTTAGGATTTGATACAGTCTAGTTTCTTTCTGTAAGTATACCAATGGTAGTTTCTGGTCACTGTGATTTTGCCAAGTAAGACATGTTCCTGGATCAACATGTTTTGTATCTTGAAACAACAAAATTCAAACCCCTAAAACTAACCCTAGCCATAACTTATCCCTAAAATCAGTGGAAAATGATAGGCAAATAATACTGATGTATAAGAACACAACCATGGTTGTAAGCCTAAACTTGACAAACTGTAAACTCGTCCCTCAAATCTGATTGGTTGATTGGAATGCTGTTCCATGAACATGTACTTGGTAAAACCACATTCACCGTTAGTTTCTTTATACATGTTTAGTTCTTAGTTGGGTCAACAACACGTCCAATGTAGAGGATGGATTTTGTGGCCTCATGGTAAACGATGAAAATGAAGGGTCGGTTCGAATGTTAGCCTGGGAGGAAGTGGGCTCGTAAGGAGATTAGTGGAGGCATCGGACACTGAGCCTCCAGTCTCATCCACTTCCACGGTGACCTTCTGTATCACCTGGAATCAAGCAGCATTGGTCAGTTCATGCTGGTATATCACTTCTTTTACTACCATTCCATAGAATTGATATGCACAATACATTTCAGAAATAAACCAGAATCATTTAAAAAAATTATATTAAATTATACAAATACAAAAATGTCAAAGAATGTTTGGGGTCAGTAAGATTTTCTTTTAGAAAGAGGAATTTATACTTTTAGCAGGGTCATGTGACACTGAGACTGCATTAATAGCATCTGAAAATGTAACTTTGCCTTCACAGAAATAAAATACATAAATTCCAAAAGTAAACAGTTCATTTAAACTGTAATAATATTTCACAATATTACTGTTTTACTGTATTTTTGATCAAATGAATGCAGCATTGATGAGCATTAAAGACTTCTTTTTAAAACATTTAAAATAATCTTACTAACCCCAAGCTTTCGAACAGGAGCGTAGCAGTATATATCCACACACATACACCCTCCTGTTTCTGTCAATACCAGGTAAAATCATGGTTCCATTAATAAATGAATTGACATGGTCTCCTTATATTGTTAGGAAAATCTCACACCTCTGACAGTTTCAGGCTTTCTTCGCTGCTGATTCCAGAGAGATCTGCAGTACTCCCAAAGATCTCTTTAATGCCCAGACTGGGTAGACTCATACTTAGTGAGTTGGACTGCTTCAGTGAAAATCTGGGCAACTGAATCTCCAGCTTCCTGGGGAGAGAGATCAAATTGATCTTTTGAAATTGCATGTTTTTACAGAGTAACTGTCAAGCATGTCATATGATTGCTCACTTTGGCTGCTCAGCTTGAGTTTGATGGAAATTTGAGTCATTTAAAAAAAAAAAAAAAAAAAAAAGCACATTGATTTGTGAAAATGTGAGAGACTGATTACATGACTCACGTCTTTTTCAGCTTTGCAACCCATCCGCGGAACACTTCACCAGTCATGGATTCGTCAACATAGGTGTAGTCCACATCTTCATCTGGAAGGAGGAAAAGCATGGCAATGCCATCCTCACAGGGCAGTTTCAGAATGCCAACCTTTATTGTGGGGTCATAGGCCAGGTAGTATTTCCCCGAATGGAACATCATGGGCACCTGTACAATGTTATACTTGTTCACATAGAAACGATCCTCTTGGGTGAAGGTAATGTTGAAGGGTTGCAGCCAATAACCTGTCAAAGATCGAGAGGAACTATCTCTGAAATAGTTGAATAGACATTCAGCAGTCAAATGAAGCTGATTGTTTTGTACATTGTAATTAGCGATGCAATGATATGAACATTTTGGCCGATTGACCTTCTTTAAATTTGAAAGGTGATAACAGATATGTTGGCCAAAAAATCTAAATCCAAAATTTTGAGCCTGATTCTAAAAACAAAAGTCCCAAGCACAGAATTTGGTGTTCTCATTATCATTTTATGCAGCCTATAAGACCATACATGTTGCACCTAACTGTATTTTACTGATGTCAATCATATAGCAAATCGAAATATATAGCAAACCATGATGGTGAACAGTGTGTCTCAACCATCATGGTGAACAAATGTCTCAACTGAAGGAAAAATGCATTATTTATTGGCTTTATTATATCTGACAAATTTTATTTGGGCAGACAATAACATTAATAATGAACATATATTAGACGATACTGATATGGTGGCCGATATATTGTGCATCCCTAATTGTAATGGACTATTTTTCTTAGCATAAAATAATATAACTACTTGGAATATTAAGATAAAATATAAATTATGACATTAATCATTTGTTTTCACTTACCTGTGAAAAAAGTTGCACTGATTAACATCGCCATGCTTTGTGGATCTACACTCTCCACCACGTCTTTGACTTTGTCCCCTGTTTTGGTTCTTACATAATTATTGATAATCGTTTTGACCAGCTCTGCATTGACATAATTCACATTTTGAACCTCTGCATCATAAAACTGCTTAACCTGGTTTTTGAAGCTGTCATCTGCCTTGAAGTCCTGCTTCACAAAGAGGCCAGTGACCTGGATTTGAGCAGTCGTCTCCCTCAGCTGCTTGAGTAGGGTCTGAATTCTTTCTGGCTCTCCTTCTTTCTCCATGGAGGCCACACCAATACCCTGTAGCAACTCAGTGCGAGCAGCCCCACTAGCACCGGCTGCTAATGTGGCTAAAGCTAAGGTAGCCGCGAGGGTTGAAACGGCTACATTATCATCACTTGAGCCAGCAATCTTGCTGTAAAGCCGGGTAGCAAAGTCGGCATTAAATTGGGCAAGCTCTTCGACATCTGTGGTTTGACCAAGAACTGACACAGCAAGGAGAGCTGCTCTAACCAAGAGGGAGAAGATGTCCATCTTCATGTTGCTCTGGTGAAAAACAGGCATTTTTATTTATCATAATAATAAAAAAAATAGCTACATTATATAGGTATCATAGAATTAACACAGTAAAGCCTGTCATATGAAATAATATTCAGAGATTTTTTTTTTTAAAGGTTTGCATATTTTGAATCATATTTGATACGCCAGGTTTATATGGCTCATACAATATGATAGAGTGAGAAAAGGGAATATGAAAACAACTGAGGAAAGAAAAAAAATATATTCATAGGCCCAGACAGCACAAAATATGCAATTTGGTGCTGAGGTTATATGGCCAAAAGGTTATATACAATTCTGATAGCTTGTAATGTAAATCAATGAGATATTTACAACAATATAGAGTACTACTAACATAAAATCAATTGTCACAATATCTACCAAATATATGTCTTAGTATGATATTGAAATGCTTAGTTGTATGATCAAAGCTCTGGAGTTTTAATTTTAGGGGCCAAAATAGTTCAATGCAATTGTGTATAACCGTTTTTCCCTGCTATGTTCTGATCATGCTGATCATTTAAAGCAGGGTTTATCAAACTCCAACACTGTCCTGCAGAGTTTCGCTAAAACCCTGATCAAACACACCTGAGCAAGCTAATCAAGGTCTTCAGGATCACTAGAAACTCACAGGTAGGTGTGTTTGATCAGGGTTGGAGCTAAAATCTGCAGGACCTAGTTTGAGAAACACTGATTTAAAGTGATTAGAAATGTAATGCACTATGCTATTATGGAGCTAAGAGACAATTAGCCTATGTCAATTTAATAGGTATAGGTCACAACAATTTCCTACTGATTTGTTCATTTATGCCTCAATGGCCTTTTCGTTGTAAAAATCTCAAGTAACGTGACTGAGATGTTTTTGTGGTTGACATGTAGCTTACTTTTAAAGGCTGGTAAACATGCAGACATGTCTAAAGATTGTAGTAGTGTAATCTCTCATAATCTGCAATTTATTGTCATTCTCATCATACAGCTAGGCTAAAGATAACAGCGTCGTTTAAATTGGATACAGGGTGTGGAAATTTTAATTACTAAAGCTCGTGAACAGTCGTGGCGATTACAAGGCAGTGTTGACAGCGCAGTTACTTTAAGGGTTATTTCGCATCCTGCGCTAACATACAGCGACACTGTTACTAAACATAATAAAAATGTTATATAATGCAATACGGTGTTCGAATTCGCGTGCATTAGATTCTACAGAGATACAATCATATAAGTAAAAGGCCAAAATACTTCACAAATGTTTGATTTGACGTCAGTGCCTTATTTAAAATAAGGTCTAAAATTATTCACTGTAGATAAATCGTCTAAACTAACCGTTCACATGATGTCGCCATCGATAACAAACCGAACGTACGGAGATTACGCAACATCCGCCCTTTGCGTATTCTCGATGATGTACGTAGCTACGCATATATCTATGGCTACGCATGTCACATTCATCGTACCATCGTACATGAACAACATGATTACGACAAGAGACACCGCTTTATGGCATTGTGGCATCCGAAGCAGGATTGATGTTAAGGCAGACTGAAGAACTCTCACATATGTATTTACCATGGTATTTTACCTGTGTCAGCTGTGTTGTCGATGCCTCGAAAGAAAAGAAAATGCAGAGCACAAAAGCATAGGGTTCATTGGGGTTCTAGAATAGGGTTCTTTACTCAACTCCAAAGAACCTTTTATGCTAAAGAAGGTTCTATAATGACAAGAAAGAACCCTTTTGGCACAAAGGTTCTTTATAGGCTATTATTCATTCATATGCAACATTTTGTAGTTGTAATTAAATTATTGTTTATTAAACTGTTGTAGTAACTTAACATAACATTTTAATCATGCTAAATTCTTGGAGGAGAAAAACTGAAATGGCACTCTTTGTGTGATATTAACAACATAAAATTATATAAATATATACATTTTCTAACCCCCATATCCTGAATTTAGTGATCATGCAAATGCATTCATAAATACATTTTAGGAACTTGATGTTTGTCAATAATATGAAATATTTAATCCGGAAAGGACAAAACAAATGATAATGAATGAACCCAAAAGGTTCCATAGATCCCTTTTCCTGGTTTTTATTATTGGACCCTAAAAGGTTCTATACAGAAGGTTCTATTGATGGCAACATCATGTGAACGGTTAGTTTAGACGATTTATCTACAGTGTTTGCAGTGAATAATTTTAGACCTTATTTTAAATAAAGCACTGACGTCAAATCAAACATTTGTAAGTATTTTGGCCTTTTACTTATATGATTGCATCTCTGTAGAATCTAATGCACGCGAATTCGAACACCGTATTGCATTATGTAACATTTTTATTATGTTTAGTAACAGTGTCGCTGTATGTAGCCTCGCTTAGTTATACGTAGCCTATCGCTTAGTTATATAACTTTTTAAGAACCTTTTCTTCTAAGAGTGTACTTAGCTAGAAAGCCATTTCCCATGCCCCGAAAATTTACATTTCTATTTATTAATAAATAACCATTATTGAGTGTTCACGGGATGAACCGAGTAATTGGTTGTAATGTTAATGTAGCTATAGGCTACATCAAGTTAACCTGATTAACTGATCCAAATATTAATAATCAATTATTACAAGTTATGATTGATTATTAATATTTAAGGTAACGCTTCCTTTTACAGTCCAGTTACCCATGTAAATACTATGTACTTATTTTAGTAACTACAATTACTGGGTAATAACTAGTACTAACCCTGAACCTACCCCTGTTCCATGTACTTACCTTATGTTAGCCAGTACTTTCTAGGTAAGTACACTGTAACTACTGTACTGTAAAAGGAAGCATAACCAATATTTCACAGCGCTAGTTTGCAACATAAAGTATCAATTGCGAGAGATAAAGTCACAATTATAAGAATGAAAACACCATGGGTATAATACATTGCAAAACAGTGAGATTTATATAAAACATCAGTGCTGCAGTAATGCATTCAGAAGCCACTGTTAGTACCAATCATTTTTCTGGGGAAAAAAGAAAGAAAAACAAATTCAGGCCCATTGGCTCAGTCCTATGAAAGTCTCCAAAGTAAAATGATTGACTAGTAGTAAAAATGAATAGACCTACAATGAAACAATTAAAGTAAGTGTGAAAGAGGAAAAAAGATCCTTGCTGGATCCAAAAAGGCATTTTATAGTTTATGGATGGTAATACCTCCTTATTAATGGAACAAAGGCTTATAATTGAACCCTTTTCAGATTAACTTGAAACATGATTATCATTAGGACAAACAAAATAATCTTCATTACAGGGTAGAGGCACAGGGAAGCTTGTCTTCCATTACCATCTTTGTTTATAGCCATGTTTACCAGTGTTACCACCATATTAATCCCAATTTACTTTGCTAGTCATCAGTCACAGGAATATACCCCTTTTAGAATTGCACATTAGATTTTACATGAAGTGATTGATTGATTGATTGTCTGCTGAGTTGATACAAATCAGTCCTGTTCCCCAGCATTTTATAATGCATTTTACTCTTTTCCTCGGTATGGCACAAGGATTACATTGCAATTAAGTGCCTTTTAACTGTGATCACATTTTCAGCATCCAACATGATGTTTTTTTTCTGTTACAGTTCATTCATTTTCCCTCTTTGTGCAAATCAAGTAAAGAATCAAAGGCTGCAATGCAGAGCTGGATCTGCCTTTCCAAGGCTGCCATTGTTGAATGGCTGGGTAAGTCTCAATATCCAATGTCTCTAGTTCTACCTGGCGACAGGGATTTCCTTAATGGTCACAATCTCTTGTGCTCGCTGGCTGTTGCTTGGTACATCTATGTTGGGATCATCATCTACCTGGTAGCACTTGCCCAGGTTCTTGATGATGTTAAAGTTATAAACGTGCAGTGTCTGCAATGCTGTTCTCCAGAAGCCAGCCATCAGACTCAGAGTCAGGGTCCCCTAACCTCAGCACATTCTCCATGGCTGTTTGAAGATAACGTACTCCTGTCAGGACAGACACCTAGAAAAATGAGGAGGGGAAAAGAAAGGAAAATGAGTAGGCTAAAAGTGACCAACCCACATTGGAAAAAAGCATTAATATATGTTATATATACACATATATATATAGGTGTTTCAACCCAAATTTGGGTCAAATATGGACAAACCCAAATGTTGGATTACAAATGCAATGAAAAAATATGTAGTCGAAATATTAAAATTCGAAATTACATTTTTAACCCAACATTTGGGTTTGTCCATATTTTACCCAAATTTGGGTTAAAACAACCCAGCATTGGATATATATACTGAGATTATACACTGAGCCAAAACACTATGACCATTCATAGGTTAAGTGAATATCATTGATAATCTCCTAAGAAAACCACATATTAAGGGTCTGGGTATATTAGATGGTAATCAAACAATCAGTTCTCATAACCAAAGTGTCGGATGTAGGAGAAATGGGCAGGAAAAAAGATCTGAGTGACGGGCCAAATTGTTATGTCAAGGCGACTGGGTCAGATGATCTCTGAAATGGCAAGTCTTGTGGGATGCGTCTGGTCAGCAGTGATGAGAATTTTCCAACAGTGGTCTGAAGAGGCACAAACCGGCAACAGGGTGTTGGGTGCCCAAGGCTCATTGAAGCATGAGGGCAATGAAGGCTATCCCATCTGGTCCAGGCAAACAGAAGGTCTACTGTCGCAAAAAGTCACAAAAATGTTTATGATGGTTATGGAAAGAATGTGTCACATTCTTCTGTGAATGGGGCTGTGTGGCCGTAGACCAATCAGAGTGTCTATGATGACCCCTGTCCTCTACCAAAAGCTTTGGAAGTGAACCGTGGAGCAGTGGAAGAAGTTGACGAGTCTCGTTTTCATGTGGATAGTCCTGTACGTGTGCGCCGATTAACTGGAGAAGTGATGGTAACAGGATGCATGTGGAGACGACAAGCCGGTGGAGGAAGCGTGTCATGTGTCCGGCCATTCACGTGGACTTAAATTTGACACATGCCACCTATACCTAAAGATTGTTGCAGACCAAGTGGCCTCTTTCAGGATAATGAACACTGCCACACTGCACACATTGTTCAGGAATGGTTTGAGGAAAATAATGAAGAGTTCAAGGTGTTGATCTGGCCTCCAAAATTCCCTAGATCTCAAATTAATTGAGCATTAATTTGCTCAATTAATGTGGGACGTCCCAGGACCAACAAGTTCGATCCATGGCGGCTCCACGTCACACCTTACAGAACTTGAAGGATCTGCTGTTATCGTCTTGGTGCCAGATACCACAGGACACCTTCAGTGGGTCGGCACTGTTTTGGCAGCATGTGGAGGACCAACAGCTTATTAAGCAGGTGGTCATAATGTTTTGACTCATTGGTGTGAGTGTATTTATATTATATTATATTATATTTTAAGATAGATGCCCACTTGATAAAAAATACAGTAAAAACAGTATTGCTAAAAATGATTACAGCTTAAAACAAGTTTTCCATTTTAATATATTTCAAAAATAAAATGTATTCCTGTGATGGCAAAGCTGAATTTTCAGCAGCATTACTCCAGTCTTCATTGTCACATGATTTATTTTAAAGGAGAACTCTGGCGCAAAATGAACCTTTGGTTTAATTACACATTGGTACCTAGTCGACCATTTTCAGAGATTTGTTTTCATGACATTCGAATGTAAAGAGTTTTATCTCTAAAAACTTGACAAGTCGAACCACAAATGCCGTTCATACAGTTCAGAAGTTCGCTGAACTTCATACAGTTCAGCTCACTTGGCACGTTGTTCGTGGTTTGACTAGTCAAGACTGTTTTCCAAAGATGGCTGCTGCCTGTATACACGAAGTGAACTGTCTTTATAAAATAGCTTCTTATTTAACGGTCTGTACACTTACAAATTTCTCAATGCTTCGTTTTGCATGTAGGGACCCTCATTATGTTACTGTGTTAGTGTGGGGCTTTTTTGAGCCTTGTTAGTGGTATTAAATAGCGATTTCTCTTTACTTATTATATGCCCCCATATACTCGCGTATATGCTAAGCAGTTTAAAGAGATAAAACTCTTTACATTCAAATATCATAAAAACAAATCTCAGAGAACGGTCCACTAGAGGTACCAATGTGTAATTAGACCAAAGGTTCATTTTGCGCCAGAGTTCTCCTTTAAATAGACATATTTTGTAACATTATAAATGTTTTTAATCCTACCCCAAACTTTTGAATGGTAGTGTATCATGCTTTACACAAAAATATTAAGCAGCTCCACTTTTTTCAACATTGATAATAATAAGGAGCACCAACTCAGCATAGAATGATTTCTGAAGGATGATGCGACACTGAAGACTTGAGTAATAATGCATTATAAAGTATTAAATAGAAAAAAAGTTATTTTAAATTGTAATATTATGTAAGGGATAATCCACGGCTAGCCATGCATTAAAGGATTTTAATGCACGACGTATAGGCAAAGAACCACCCGACGCGAAGCGGATTAAACGCTCTACGTCATGCATTAAAATTCTTTAATGCATGGCTATCCGTGATTATCCCGCTTATACCTCGGTCATTTGCCAAGTTAAAAAGAAGTTAAAGTTATAACTGATGTTTACAGTGTGATTTTTTTAACAGACGTGTAAAAATGACGGTTATTTTCTTAAGTTACGGCTCGTTAGTTCTAGCACTCGAAATGCAAAAATCATCCATTTAGCCTACCTAAATAAATGTTGTTGTTTTTTTTCATATGTGTCTCTCACTCTGTTTGCAAGCGTAACTGTTACTATGGTTACCAATGTTTTTTTTTTACAGTCTATGGTTTATAGTAGCGGATTCATTTCGAACTGTAATCAAACTGACTGGAACTACCTGTGCATTAAACGGTTTTACTGCACACCTTCCAGCCAATCAGAATCGAGTATTTAAACAGCCCGTGGTATAATTCACAATTGTACTATTTGTACTGTATCTTTTATTCAATTATTCCAAATAATTATTATTCCCAACTTTTGACCAGTAGTGCACATATTACAGAATATGAACTTTAATTTTTGGTCAGACCAATATCACACACCTCAAAAAGCCAAATGATGAGAACGATTAAGCCAATGGACTGCATTATCTCTGTATAATGCTCAAGCAGAGCCTGTCTGCAACCCCTTCGGTTTAGGTTCAGCTCCTCTTTCTGATAGTCATAATGATAGTGCGCTGAGTTGTTGGTGATTTGATGCTGAATACAGGGCCGAGGAGAATGCAGACCACAACAGCTGAACGGCACTCCGTTGATGAGATACTTCCCTTCCACGTTACTCCGCAGCCGCCTGATGAAGAGAGACGAGTGCATTAAATAATGATTGGAGTAAAGACAATGTTTGATGATGAAGGTTGAGGCATTGCTATGAAATATTAGGGTGCATTTAAATGCATAAAATCCTCAGCTTTATTTCAACTTTAAAATTCAACTAGCATCATCTGTTAAAGGGATAGTTAAACCAAAATGAAAATTGCAGATGTCATCATTTACTCACCCAAATGTTGTTCCAAACCTGTATGAGTTTTGTGAAACATATTTGGAAATGGGGTTCAATATTATTTTGGACACCACTACATTTTTTTGGAATTGCCATTGTTAAGTGAGCAATGCCTTTAAACCCTTAACATGAAAGTGCATTGACTAAATTGACTTACTCCACCACTTCGCTATTGGTCATATCCAGGTAGCGGTTACTAATCCACTGAATGTGAAACCAGTCCCGATACCCTCCATTTCCGCAGCACTGAAAGTGCATTTGCAGCATGTCCATTGTGCGTTTAATGTAGCAGCGACCCGGCGTGTCCGTGTCCTTATAGTAGCGCATGGCGTCACGAAGACCTAAAAACAGCGACTCTTCTAGATCGTTACGCATGCTATAGCACATCAGGGCGCCCACGAGGATGCAGAACGTAAAGAAAAAGGTACATATGATGTAAGGCAGCATCAGCAACTTCCATCGCAGGAACTTGGTGGTGTCCACACAGTCATAGCAGATCTTGCCCCCCAGGAAGTTGATCGCACAGGCAGTCAAGCCAACACATATAAGCATGTTTGGCACAGAGTCGATCTCTTTTGACATCAGCTCCCGCCTCTTCTCGATCTCCACCTTTAAGAATAAGCCCAGGCTGAAGAGTGTGACTCCCGTGACCACAGACACCCAATTTAGCACCCATAAAACCTGGGCCAGTTTGTCTCTGTTTGTCTTTGTAAATGTCACTTTTAAAACTGCCATTGTCAATGGAAAGGTGTTACTTTTACCGTCTCAGCAGTAAATCTTTACGTCCATGTGTGAAGCTTTTTATTTACATTGATATAACGTACTGGGTAAATGTGAGAGAATGGGTGACATGTTCCACGGGGAGGAGGGGAGTGAACTGGGAGAGAAGGCCAAGAGGGTCACATAAGCAGCTTAGTGTAGGTAGCTATTTTTACACTCCTGGATGACGGCCTTGGCTGCACAATAGTGCAGGTACTGAAATCAAGATGAAAATGTAAGAAATTAATGCACAGACACTTTATGAAAATGGCTATTATATATATATATATATATATATATATATATATATGCCTAGTATATATATATATATATAATATATATGTATATAGCCTATATATATATATATATATATATATATATATATATATATATATATATATATATATATATATACTATATATACTAATATTCTGATACCATATTCTTGTAAATACTAAATGGATTATTTCTGAGTTCAATGTAGTGCAAGCTTATTGTTCAGTAAGTTTGTAAACTGTATATTGAAAATGACTTTAAGTAATTACAGCTTAAATTCAGTAGCTACTCGATAAACAATTTTGATAGATAGATAGATAGATAGATAGATAGATAGATAGATAGATAGATAGATAGATAGATAGATAGATAGATAGATAGATAGATAGATAGATAGATAGAATAGATAGATGACAGATAGATATAGATAGATAGATAGATAGATAGATATAGATAGATAGATGGATAGATAGATAGATAGATAGATTACATTAGCTATTGTAAAAAAACATTAAAAAATAATAATAGCCTAGCTTGAATAATAGCTAATGTCTTTTTCAGTTGAATTTCCACATCCCTATCCCTCTTTTACATAACCTACCTGCTCAGATTTCACATAGTTGTTTAAGGGCTTGTAATCCATGGATCTTGATTGTAGGTGCTGTCATATTCCCTTTTTTGCATATTTCTGGTATAGGGAGTACAGAAGAGGTGAGAAGCGCGTTTTAGAATGACTTCTGTCCAGACTCACTTTGACCTCCACCTAATCCATTTATCCCTAGGATTTAACAGAACACCTCCAAGCCATCTGGGCCAATCCCAAGTAAATAAAATCAGTGCTTCCACACACACCCATGCTTTCAATAATAAATAATAATATTCAGTATCTATTAAATATAATTTTTTTATTGTTTGTGAAATAACCCCCACCAACCCAAAACATGGGTCAGTTCAAGGACAAACTCCCTAAAATGTTTCGATTTGGGGTAGAACCTAACTGGTATGTTTACGTATATTCAGACTGGTATTTGTCAGTATACTGTTTTTGACATGCAGCCTATATAGCAAAGATGTAAAAGATTTGGAAAAAAATTGTGTTGGTCAGCTTAGAGATAAAATGTAGAAAGTTGTAGAAAGTAAGAATGATAAACATCTGACAGCAGGTAGCTAGTGTGTACATGAATCTGATTCAATTTCCCCCGAATGTCTATAAAATGTGTAAAATAAAATGTCAGACGTGGCCTCATGTCCAGTGCTAAACTAACTGAATATTGAATATAACATTTCTTTTGCACCGTTCAATATTTTTCATATCTAAACAAATGTGTTAACATGAAATATTTTATAGCTTAGTCAACGATGACAACAACACTTTAATCAAAAAGTAAGTCAGTCAGCAGTCAGTGCATGTAAGTGCATGCAGTGAGTGGTGACATTAGTCGTCCAATAATATGATGCCGACATTCACCGTCATGCGCAATAGCACAGTGCAGTCGCCGGGACGATGGCCGTCGACAATTTTCTCTTTGGCCAGTGCATCCTTTATTTTTAGCATTTATTTTCGGGTTTATCGCCGTTGTGCCTTTATCTGAAAACGGCGATGACTTTCAGGGGAAATGCCTGCTGTTTACTGAGGGAATGTGGCAAAACGAGAACATGACGATGGGGAAACAGCGCTTTATAGTTGAAGAATGGGGACCAGAGTCGTCCTGCCGCTTCATCACTTTCGTGGGCATCGTGTCTCTCATCCTCTCAGCCGTACAGGCGTGGCGGACCTTTTTCTTCCTCTGCAAAGGCCACGACTAGTAAGCACTTCCATCATATTTATTATTAAATCACCAACGTTTCAAGCAGTAAATGATGTTCTTTTCTGTCCTCATCTCTTTGCAGCTCTCTTTTCATGCCTTCTTGAATCTTCTCCTGTCACTCTTGGTGGTTTTTTATAGTGTTTGTGGCCGGTACTATCTCCAGTGTTGGCTTCAGTGAATGGTGTGATGCTGTCACTGAAAATGGGGGCATGCCGAGCAGGTAAAATGTCTTTAACCATTTTAATATTTAGAATTAAGCAATTGCACACATTCAGTACTGCACTGCATTACTGGCTGTCTGTCTACAATGTGTGTGTGTGTGCGCAGTGGCGGATTTAGCAAATTGGGGGCCCAAGGCGAAGGTAGTATGGGGCCCCCATCCAATCTTTAAAAGAGAACGAAAAAAGTAAAAAACTAAAATTTGAAAAATAAAAATAAACCATTAAATGACACTTTCTGGAGAGTTTTGTGCAAAGAAATATAGAAAAAAATAGATCTAACAAGTCTTATATTTCTGTAATTCGCACAGATCAAAACACAAATATGCTGACTGAATAGATTGCTAGTTGAGAAACACTGCTTTAATTAATGTTTTTATGATGACTTTGTGAAAGGTTAACTAAACAGCATGAGACGTCTTCCAGCTGGCCAGTAAGTTATTTGGCAAATTTCATTCATACAGATCTGTATATTATGCTATAGTTTTTGATAGTGTTATACATTTCTTCCAGATAATCACGATGATCATTGCGTTTGTCTTACCAAATGTGGTAACTTTATGCAATTACAGTTTGTCCATAAGCTTTTTTTATATTAATGCCGACAGTAAAATGTTGCCAGATATTGCTACGAAAAACAAAACAAATTAATAATAATAATCCAAAATAAGTTCAAAGCTTGTGTTTTGAAAATAATATTAATATATCACTAAGCCTAACATATAACTTTCCACTTTATAACTTCTTAAAGTGTCACATTAAACCAGAAAAACAGGTCCAGAAGACTACTGCACCTTTCCATAAGGTGGATCTGGCAACACAGAGACTATACCGCGCCCTCACTCACAACGCACTCATGCACCGCACTCATATGAGGTGGTTTAAACAGCTGATTAATCATTTAAAGAGCTTGACATTTTATTTTTGAATGTAAAAAAAATGACAGAGGTCCGGACTTCGGTGACTTATAGCTGGCTACGGCCATGGACTTCTAACATATTGTTAGCATTGTTGTCATTGTCAGTGGGCATCACAAAAAAGTTTGTTACCTTCTGCAATTTTGCTGAAAACGTTTTGCTTTCCTCCCGCGTCCTGCTTTTTCAGCACCGCTTGGGTAAGTTAGCTGTAGATTTGCTTCATTTTTACTCTGTCTACTACTCTGTACAATCTGCCTGTCACTTCTTTTTCTCCATCAGTTTTTTTCGGCGCATTACAGCCTTGTCACTTTCGAACGCAGAAAGTCAAATGAGATAATGGAATAGTCCAATGCATTGAGTTGAGGTGGGGGGCCCTTCTGTCTGCGACACTAATGATTTTATGCGTTTTTTATAAATATATATTTTGCAAAAAGGAAAAAACAAACAAACAAACAAACAACTTAAGCATAATTTAATGGGACAATTTGGGGGCCCCTAGGTAGCTCGGGGCCCAAGGCAGTTGCCTACCTTTGCCTAATGGTTAAGTCCGCCCCTGTGTGTGTGTGTGTACTGTATATAAGAATTGGCATGACTGTGATTGTAAATAGTTCCAAAATATAGTCACTTTTTGTATTACCTCTGCTTTAAATTTGGTTCATTTCTCTTTGGTAGTTGTGAGGATCTGCAAGACACAGATTTAGAGCTCGATGTTGACAACTCCTCCTTTTATGACCAGTTTGCCATTGCACAGGTAAACATTCATCCACAAGTAATATAAAATTACCTTCACAAGCTGAGATTTGACAGTATGTATTTTAAAATATGCATAGTATATAGTAGTAATAAATATGTAAATATTTTCTTTTTCCACAGTTTGGCCTGTGGTCGGCCTGGTTATGCTGGCTGGGTCTAACAGTGATAGCCTTCCTGAAAGTTTACCATAACCACCGACAACAGGAGCTGCTAGACAGTCTAGTTCAAGAGAAGGAGCTCTTGCTAGGTTATCCTTTACAGAGGGGTTCTTATATGTACAACAGGAACGCCATGATTTAAACATACTGTACATATCTCACTTAGTCCATTTACAATGCATGAGCTAGTTTCTGAGAGCAGAATTAATCCATCAAGATAAAATGTATTTTTGTATAAAACATCTATCAAACATTAGATGAGTCTTAGTTATAAGATTATTTAACTCAAATTATGTTCATTCAATCAATGTTCATGGAGCACAAGGCTGAATCCAAGAGTTAAATTGTTTCCACTGTTGTTGTTTAGACAGAACCCTGGAGAATTCTCTTCAAACTGTTCATAGAATTATCACATGTTCACATTCACTCCTATTTTTAAAGTACAGGACATAAGACTGCCTGTGAGATATTGTGTTGTATCTCATGCATTAGGAGACTCAGTAAAGCGTAAATAAGGAGATGTCATTGCTTTACAAGTTCACTCACTTGTGAAATGTAAAAGTCGACTGCAAATAGAAACTGTACTGCCTTTACTGAACATGGAAAATATAATCAGAAATAAAATGTAATAATGGATCTTAATGCGGCTTTATTCTTTTGCCCTATAGGACCAGAGTTTATCCTCACATTTATACAGTCTTTTGCCTGTAGACAACACGCACTAGATTGACAAAATATTTGATTGCTTCTCCCTTATTATTGCTGGTCCCTGACATTATAACTTATTTTATAAATGGGAAGCCTAAAATGCATTGTGGCAGTCTACCTTTTGAAATCCAACTGGAATTTTATCCGTGCTGATTATTAGGTTCTTAGATACCCGTCTTATTGAATCTCAAACCCCTTAAATAATAATCAGCAAAACTATTAGTTATTTTTATTCTGATTATTATGTAAATCTTAAGCTGTACTGTCTTCGAGGCATGTGCTAGTGCAACTTACCATTCATCACAGCATTATGGATTTGCAGTTTCAGTGTCTCTATCTCCACCAAGTGGCTGAAAAATAAAATTGCTACACATACAGCTAAAGGAACAAAACAGCCCCAATGACGCATCTCGATTTCCTCATTTCATTCTCGATCATACATTTAGAATGATTCATTCACCTAAACAATTTAGAAGTGGAAGCTACATTATAGTATTTTTCTTACTACATCTCATGATATTGTAAAAACCTATTTTTTATTTGCAAGTAAAACCAGAATGAGAAACACCAGAATAAAAATATATTATTATTAGTATATAATAATATATAATAATATATGTTATTATAAAGATAATATAAAGTCATATAAAATATTTTTTGAATATTTTTTTATTTAAAGGTTGAGAGCAATTTTTTTAGCAAATTTTAATATATAACAAAATTAATATCTATTTTTCATACTGTACATTATAAATGTTGTGATGTCTAAATTAACCTTTAGCATTTAAACCAGATCAGTTTAGCTTTTAGGTTTTTTTTATATGGACGAAATTGCATTTTAACATTTTAATATTGGCCATGTTTTGGTTACTGTACAACATTTTTACATCAGATGTGACATTAAAATGATGACAGAAAAAAAAACATTTATACTGCAGTTAGGTTTCTTAATAAAGTTGTGTAATTTCTTGCATGAATTGACTGTTGTTGTTTTTAATGTTTAATTGTAAAGTGCAATGGTGGCAAATTAGTTTCCCCTTATGGGGATCAATAAAGTTTTCTAATCTAAAGCTAGACAGAATAAATAATTTCCTAACATGAACCCTCAGTTATATTCTTAAAACATCCTGATGATTTAGCAAAATGATACAGAATGGTAATACAATTCAAATAAAATAAATAATATTTTAACAAATGTAAGAAGGCCATGCCCATACAGTATATTCCATTACTTTGAAATGCACGTTTCCTCATAGTTCTGAACAAACTATGACAATGATTATGTGAAGTTGACAGTTTTCAAAGAATATGGGTTGTCTTGTTGGTAACAAAATGGACATTCAATTTACACAGGAAAGAGCTGTTTTGATACAGATCTGTCACAGAGGCTAAAAATGTCACTGATCCTCTCAGAGAAAAGAATGTGGAGGACGATCGTTCAGTTCAGTACAGACAGCATTCCACTTATCTCTCCCTCCCATTTCTCTATACTGGCCTAAAGATGACTTCATAGATAGCATTTATGTCATCTGAGACCAGTTTTTACCAGTTTGCTGTTTCCTGATATAACATGGTTGCTTAGCAGCCAAAGAAAACTATACAAATGTTCTATGCTGACTGTTTCCTATACAGTTTATAGCATCTGATTTTATTTCAGAGTTTCATTGAACTATGGGCTAATCTTATAGGAGATTGAAGATATTCCACATTATTTAGGCAAAATACTTGGCCGGCAAACACCTAATTCCTGTGAGCCTTCAAAAAACAAACAACGAAATGCGATCTGATGCTGCCACCGGAACTAGCTCTACTTCACAAGCAAGTTTAGCCAAAACTTGCTCTTTAAAAAAAAAAAGGTTATATAGAAACTTAAAGGGTTCTGTCAGGCACTGTAAATAGAACACATAGGGGTTCCATCATGGGATTATTTTATGAATTTAGTTCATTCATTTAGTTGTAATTGTAATTGTATTACATTTATGAATTAAACAGTTTATAAGCATACATTTTCTATAGAAAAAAAATAACTCATTAAATATGAAAAATATCATATTTATTTCTTAGTGTGACTGATAAAGTGCTAAATAGAACCTTTTTGGCATCCAAGGCTTTTTTTTTTAAAAAAATAAAGAACCCTAACCACCTTGTTTCTAAAAGAGTGGAACATCACTGTGTGCTTCAGTTACTTGCAAGTTTTTAGGTACAGATTTTATAGATTTTTTTGAGTAAATTTCTTCTAAGACTGTTTATATTTAAGTTGCCATTGTAATTTTGTACTTAGCTTCATAGAACTCATTGTTTATTCATATATTAGATTGCAAATTTATATTTATACTTATGTTGTTGACACATTTAAAAATGCCCTCTGATGCTACATTGCCCTCCATCACATCTATTCTTCTGAAGGTAGAGGAATGTTAGCAGTTAGGCTAGTTTCACTGTGACCTCAGAGAACAGGTCTGCCGTGTCAACAACAGCCTCTGATTAGACTTTCCATGTTAAAAGATGACATCTTTACAAGTATATCCTGTAGAATGGCATTCATGTCTTTTTGAATCCAGAGTGAATCCTTTCTTAAACAATACAGTGACACCAGCATTAATTTTTTAGAGTCTTAAACATTAAGGTGATTGTATTATTTTACGTCTGTCTATTCATATTTGTCAATACAACATTTTTGTACTCTCATATTGAATTTTTCCTCTTATTTACAATATGATGATATGCATTGTCAAGCAAATTGCAAGAAGTTCTAATGCTTTTTCAAATGTATTTATCACTATTATATTCTCAAGCTAAATAGATCTAAATGTAATAAACTAAAGATCAGCTATACTATTTGATTATACTATTTAATCATATCAAGAAGGTGAACTAATAATACATTGTCAAAGCAACAATAATCTTCTTGGTTTTTAACAGGAATTATTGGCATCCTTGGTAAATATCATCAAAGGTTGTTGCATGCCAAAATAAATCTGCATTGTTTATCCTTTTGATCTTTCATTCAAAGAAATGTCACGGAAATCCAACCTTTCATTTAAATTAAACTATGTGGCGAGAATAAATATGTGGTAGGCCAAATACCCTTAGTCATTCATCATAATGAGTAAAGCAGTAGAATATTCTGATGTGAAGCAAAAGATTGCTAAGCTTCACAAAGGAGAACATGGCTGTAAGAAAATGGCTAATAATGGCAATAATTAAGAAGTTCCAATCAACAGGAAATGTTATGAATCTGCCTGCCTGCGTGTCTTAATGCACTTATAGTTCGGGTGGCCACAGCTGGAGAAGCAGAAAATAGTTTAGTCTTAGGGTCAGAAAAAAAATTATATTTTTTTTATACTTACACATACATCACCAAGATGTTTAGGAGGGTTTCAAGAAAAATCATCTGCTTTCATCCAAAAATAAACTCCAGCATTTTCAGTTGTCAGACAAAACTGGAACTTCGAGGACGGGGATATGGTCAGAAAAGAAACTAAAAAGAGCTTCTTAATTGGCAGCAAAGCCAAATGTGATGTGTTCAGTGCACACAGATAAAAAAGTATACCCCATGTGCATGATTAAATATATTGCTGGATCTTGATTGTTGTGAGCCTATTTGTCTGATGGAGGTCCTTTTGTTCAGATAAATGGTCTCATGGATTCTTACAAATACCAACTGATAAACAAATAGCTACAGATTAAAAAAAAATCAAGACTTGACAGCCTTTACTAGAATTTGTGCAAATGTCAAATATCAACACAAAATGGGTCACAAAACACAAAGACTTGGAAATTTGAAGGATTGAAAAATTCTGGATGAAGGCTTATTTTATGTATTCTGTATTGCTCATATTTACCAAGGGTGCCAATATTTCTGACCAAGACTGTATTACAGTATATGTATATATTTATATATTTAATTAAATAGTATTTTGGGGACAATTGATGTCCAATTGTAATTTAATTTAGTAAATTATTTTTTCTTTGATTTGCACTTAAATCAATTAATTTTGAGTTAAAGGCAGAACAAATGCATTAAAATGTGTGTAGTACAATATTATGCATATATTAATATTTTCTTCATGTTGCAGTAAATTACAGTTTACATCTCTTCTCCAGTGACTGCTTGTTGAAAACCCAGGTTGCAAACAGTGAAAACTCATCTGACATGCATGTGCAGTATGATGTATGATTTTTTAAAAACTCCTCACTCATTAAGTAAATTGAGTAAATAATTTATTTATGAGTAAATAAGCACAGTGGAGACACTCAAACAATGAAATTCACCAATTTACTAGATCTGAGTAAACTCGAAAACTGTGCAAAAAGTGAGGTTTTCTCATAAGGAAAGGCGTGCTCATAGTCAGAACCGGTCAAGCAGGCAGGTTTAGGGAGAACTAACCCACGCATGGTAAGAACCTCTCTGACGAGTCCAACCGGCAGGATCGTCATTCCACGCCGCCCTGAGTGAGTACCATCCTTTTGCTCCCTATAAAAGTAGGCTATCGTGTTTTCGGAAAGAGTTGTGCAGTTCGTCTGTGCGAAGAAGATCTCTTAAAGCGAAGAAGATCTCTTAAAACGGAGAATCTCGGTTTCAAATGTTTGTTTTTCCAGGCAGGTTTCGAAGATGACGGATGTATGGCGTTCACTCTACACTGATTTCCCTCAGTGACCTGTGGCTTCCTCTTTGGCCGAGTGGTTCTCAACAGTTCAACAGTTTTTGAAAATTGTGAAATGTTCAGGACCACTTGATCAGACGAAGGACAATTTCACCGTTGAGTCGGCTTTGTTACTTTGTTAAAATCAGGTTTGTGGAATTCACTGTGATGACATGCGTTGTTGGCCTAGCTCTCTCTCTGTCTCTCTCTCTCACTCTCTCTCTGATATGTGTGAAATCTCTGATTGAATGGCTTTACAAAATCCTTTCGTTTTTGTTTGAATATACTAAACCTAATTCAAAATAAAACCTTTATATTCTTTCTTATTTTGCTACAAACAGGACAGGTCTTGGAATTGGACAAATTTAGGCTATAGACTACATTTTATTTAGGTTTGCCAGTGTGTTTGTTTTAGGCTTAAATTAAACGCGTTAGAGCTTAGCCTACGTGTTAAACCAAATTTGAATATATATATATATATATATGTATATATATATATATATATATATATATATATATATATATATATATATATATATATATATATATATATATATATATAGAGTTCAGATGCAAAAGCCTCTAAGTGCCATTTGAAATTTTCTTCTAAAATGACCATTTTTATCAAGCTTGTATATTTCATTTAAATGGCAATGAAGATTACCTATTAATTGTCATTTAAGTGAAATTACTGAACTTAAATATACAAGCTTGATAAAAAAAATTGTCATTTTAGAAGAAAATTTCAAATGGCATTTAGAGGCTTTTGCATCTGAACTATATATAAAAGAACAATCTTCCACAGTTGTCAGTGAAAAGAGAAGATTGGGCCAGGAGGGATTTTTTTTAGCTTTCAAGTGCTATGCAGGAGCTAAACAGTAGCAAATCATCTGGATTTCTTCTGCTGAACACAAATGAAGATATTTTGAAGAACGAATGGAACCAAACAGTTGTTTGGCACCATTGACTTCCAAAAAAAAAAAAAAAAAAAAGAAACTATGGAAGTCAATGGTGCCAAAGTTCCAATCGTTCTTCACAATATCTTCCTTTGTGTTCAGAAGAAATAAACTCATACAGGTTTGCAACAACTTGAGGATGAGTAAATGATGGCAGAATATGCATTTTTGGGTGGAGTATCTCTTTAAGCCGCTGCTATTGATAACAGGAGTGAGCAAGTATTTGACAAAAACAAACTCCATGAACACAGATGTAAGGTCCAAACTGTGTCTTTCTCTGTTGTGCTCTAATCAGCCTACTTAAAGTATTATGTTTTGTACATAAATGCCCAACAATCCTGCCAATAAATATAATTGTTTAATCTGATGTCCATGTAACCTAAGTTGCCTTTTTTTATTTATTTGTTAAATTTAGTTTACTGTGGTGGAAGGAAGAAGAGTTTTAGCACTCTTTGTGCATCTTTTTGTATACTTGGTTAAATATTTTGAATGTGTTTCATGTTGTGCTATCTTATATCAACAATTAAACAATGAATCGACAAAGTAGGATAACTTTGGATAGGAGGTCTGAAAGTAGGATATGATATATCATGTAGGCTATGAGTTTATTGCAATGTCGGAAGAAAGAAAGAAACAATTATCAATAAAATAAAATATTGGTAACGTGTAGTAGAGGGATATGAAATGACAATAATCCATTCAACTCATTTGAGAATGAGAGAGAGAGAGAGGCGGGGAGAAGAGGGAGGTGGAGACACCAGCGCAGCTTTGAATTGATCCGCATGGTTAACGCTTTTAATTTGGACTACCAGGTGCGCGCGCGTCTGAGTAAGCACGAGCAAACGACGGAGATGGTTAAACACACGCAGAAGCACCTGAAAGACAACACATTTTAAAAATCACAAGTCTTGGTCTTATTCTGATACATGTCACATGGTTTAGCCTATTTTTTATTTAGGTAATTAGAAATCGGCTTAAACCCCAGATGAAAACATGGTTTCCCATGGCCTTGATTCAACTCAATAATGTTATATACAGCAGAGGGAAGGGAACTTGACAGTCTCCTTTTCGATACCGATACAATATTTGGATTGACCAGTCATTATCTGAATAGAAAACAGAAGGTAAATTAGGCCTACTCCTTGTCCGTTTGCATGTTTTGTTAACTTAATTATAGCCTATATTAAGCTTATACTGTCAAATATAATTTAAGCCAATATGCTTATATAGCTACCTTTCAAACGAAAACATGCAAAATTGTATTTCAGCACCACGAACAGCTCCCCGAAAAGACCCATAAATGTGTGTCTACTGTAACCACAGCAAATCCCACTATCATTTCATGTTTGACAACAGACACCGTAATCCTTTTCTTAACAGCAAAGTGAGGTAAACACAAGCACCGCATGTTTGTAGTCAAAATGTAGTCTAAAATAAGTTTATTAACATTTCTAGAGTAGTTCACGCATTTTAGGAGTAACATTTTTTTTATATTCAACTCCACCAAGAAATAAACTTCCATAATAGATTGTTTTATGCCATTACAGATTATGGCCATTTGGTGGCGCTAAAGTAGTAGTAAATAGCTGACCACCACACTGAAATTACACACAACATGGTGTGCCTAGCGCTCATACAGTGCATAAACACACACAAAATAAATTCTGACAGAAAAGAGAAAACTATAACACATAATGCATAATATATACATTTAATATAACATAAAATACATATATTTTCAGAAAAACATTAAGTATAGCCTAAAAATTGTGCAGACAGCGATTAAACTCGTGAGAATGAACCACAGATTCGTGGGAAGTTCTGATGACGGTCCCATTAACAACTTTATAACAGTTTAGGAAAAGTAGGAATGCGATTTGAGAGTTTTTCTAAAGTAGGCAATTTTACTCAGCTATGGAATCTAGCAGTAGCAAGTCACGGTAGTATGCATACGTCTATAGTCTTACGGTACATAATACCACCGTATTATGAATTAAAACAGGTTACATTTCTCCCCAACTCTACCCTAAGAGAACGATGCGCCTTCAATATGAATTAGATTCAGGAGCGCGCTGTGTGAGCTGCGATTCTGCTCCGCCCCTCGGTGACTCAATATAATTCTATCTGATCCCTGATTTTAATTCATTTATCGTCAACATGGGATTGAGAAGCCCAGAGTTATAAATTGAAGTTAACATCAATGAAATGGACCATTTACAAATCTCTCAGTGAGTCAGAGCACGCGGGGATTTAAAGCCAGAAACATGCACTCTCATTTTTGGGTTGGAGGACGCAGACCAGATTTCAGGAGGTTCACGGTGAGATAAAGCTTTATTAAACTTTTTAACATTATTATTTGTGTTGTTTGTTTGTTTTGTAAATTCTTAACATTCGATTCACGCATGGAAGCACGCATTGATAGATGAAATAATTATTCAAAATGTTTTTCCAACTGGGGCAAAAATGTTTAAACTAGGAAAAGTTTGGTGGTCTTAGCTGGTCTTTGAATTTAAATGTCTTTATTGTCCTCCGGAGTGGAAATTTGTCTTTGGCTCAAAAGGACATTACACTGAGAAACTAATAAGCAATAAAACAATACAAAGAGAATTGGTCACATTACATATAAATGTACAGTTCATGTCACTTTCTGTTACTTTATCAATCACTGGGAGAGTTAATGATTTTAATAGCATTTGGGATGAAGGACTTCTTGAACACATTTTTATTTGCCAGAGGGACTTAAAGCGCCTCCCAGATTTTCAGTGAAGAGAGGATGGGAATGGGATTGGGAGGAATCTGCCAGAATACTCCTCGCATTCCTCCTTGCCCTTATATGTGAAAGGTTGTGTTAAGGACTTATTACCAACTACTATTTACTTGCCATTGACACAATTCTAGAAAGTTTATTCTTAAACCTACAAGTGGCCTTATAGGAGATGAAAGTTTAAAACACTCTCAGATTACACAAGTTCTAAGATATGCTGACTAAAGCTGAATAATACCAAGGCTGCTGAGTTGTCTGAGAACATAGTTGCCGTGACCATCTTTTGAAAACATGCTCTGCATTTCCAGAGAAACTAACCTGGAAGTCCAAAACTGTAAGATATTTAAAGTTTTCTAGCCTAGCCAAACTAAAGCCAGGTCATCAAGATATTTAGATTATCTAAAGGTTTCTCGTTGATCATAAACTCATTAGTAAAATAATTTAGGCCTGGCCAGGTTGATCTGATGGCTGGTTTTAGAAGGCTTTGGCGATTTTTCAGCTGGTCAGGCTGGGAGAACAACTATCTTAAAGGGATAGTTTACTTTGAAATTAATTTTTGATATGTTTTAGCTTACCTCAAGGGCATCCAGTAGGTGTCTTTGTTTCCACAGTATTTTCTTTTTTGATATTTTCGGTCAAATTGTTGTTGTCTATCAGTATTATGCAGGTATAGGGGTCCACGTCAAAGAGCAAAAAAAACAAACAAAAATAAAATAAATATATATAAATAGCCTACTGTTCGTTTTCTCACACAAACTGCTCGTTTCATGTCTTGGGCCATCAATGTGTAGCTACTTACATTTACAAGTCATTAAATCATGTTTAATTTGACTTCTCTGTGCATGCTCTTTGACGTGGACCCCCTAAACCTGCATTATATGACTGATAGACAACAACGGTTTGACCGATAAATGTCAAAATTGAAAATACTGTGGAAACAAAGACACCTACATCTTGGATGCCCTTGAGGTAAGCCAAAACATAATAAAAATTAATTTCAAAGTGAACTATCCCTTTAAGTCCAGTGGCCAGTTGCATAAACTGCATAGACCAGTCTTAAAGCAGTTCACCTCAAAATGAAAATTTCCTGACAATTTACTCACCCAATGTCATCCAAGATGTTCATGTCTTTCTTTCTTCAGTGGAAAAGGATTTTTTTTTTTGAGGAAACATTTTTCCACACAATGGACTTAAATTGCAACCAACACGTTTAAGTCCAAATCAATGCAGATGGCTATGAAGTGTTTCAAAGGGCTCTGCACGTTCCCAGCTGAGGAATAGGTCTTAGATAAGGCTGAGGTCTTATCCTAGTGAAACGATCGGTAATAAAAAAAAGAAGACTTGTTTGAGATGCGCCTATAGCCTCACCTGAAATGTATCTGAGAGTAGGCGGCTGCAGTGAGAGGAGGAGTGAAAAAGTGCAGGCAAGCCGGACAGATCTCACATCTCGCAGTGGATCAGACACCTGTGAGATCAAAGACTGATATCGTGGGATTCACAGGATTCATGCTCGTGCAATTGTTGCTAATAAACTGGATACAATTTAAGTTATGACACCCATAGGCTAGGCTACTTGTTATTTAATTACATTCCAAATGTGTTTATCAATATTTTTTCTTTATTACAGAGGTGTTTTTATATATTGACATATACAAATGACATCACATAATAGGCTAAATATGGACAGACAGTCTATATGATTATTACAAAAATATTTTGTGCTGGTTTAACCGTTTTGTTGTTGTTGTTGTTGTTATATTATGAGTCTTACAGTATTTTGTCTGGTTTTTACAAACTGAAAACAACACGTCTTTTGACACGTCGTTCGGAAAACAACACGTTTTTTGACACGTCGTCGGCATGACATAGCGGACCGCACTTGGACCCATCTCTAACCGGCATGCATCTCTGCGCTGATCACATGTTGATCGGTTCTGCGCAAATTTAGCTCATTTCAAACTAGCCTATTATTTCATCACGTTGGAAAGCTCACGATTTAAAAAAATATAAAAATACTAATACTAATAAATAAAATATGGTTAGATGACGTGACGCGTGACATTTCCAACGTGATGACGTAATACTTGGCGCGTCCGCAGACCAGCACAAGAAGAACAGTTGTGATTAAAAAGCATATAAATGTTTATTTATTATTTTTTTTAGAAAAATTAACTATCGTTTCGCTTGATAAGACTCTATTCCTCGGCTGGGAACGTACAGAGCCCTATGAAGCACTTTATAGCCATTTGGAATATTGCTTTGGACTTCAACATGTTGGTTGCAATTGTAGTTCGATTGGATTGGAGAAAAATTCTGAAATGTTTTCCTCAAGAAACTTGAGGAAAACTAAGAAACTAAAATTCTTTTCCACTGAAGAAAGAAAGACATGAACATCGTGGATGACATAATTAGGGTGAGTAAATTATCAGGAATTTTGAGGTGAACTATGCAGATAATGCAACTGGCCACTGGACAATATTCTTCCAGCCTGACCAGCTGAAAAATCCCAAAGCCTTCTAAAACCAGCCATAAGATCAACCTGGCCTGGCCATTATTTTACTAATAATGAGTTTATGATCAACTAGAAACCCTTTAGATGGCCTTAGTTGGCTAGAAAACAAACCCTCAGGAGATGCTGCCTATCTGGCTAACACTGTCTAAGACCATTGAAAATATTAGTCCTCTAATATTTTTCTTCAAGACTGGTCCTAACTTTTTTATTTACTTGCATGAAAAGGTAGACAGTCTATATGATTATTACAAAAATATTTTGGGCTGGTTTATTAACCGTTTTTGTTGTTGTTGTTATATTATGAGTCTTACAGTATTTTTCTGGTTTTTACACACTGAAAACAAAATCATATGATCAATAAGTTATGACAATATATGTTTTACATTGCTTTAACTCATCAAAATAAGTTAAAATATTTTCATCTTTTTTTACAAGTTAGCTTCATCTCAATTTGTAAAGTTAATGCAATTTAAGTTGAAATGACTTAAAGCTGCAGTCCATAACTTCCTTTGTGTTCAAAATATAATATAATATAATATAATATAATATATATATATATATATATATATATATATATATATATATATATATATATATTTAAATATTTTATATTATATTTAAATATTAAATATTATATTTAAAAAAAATAAGGCAGAAACTTTTTTTTTTACAGTATCAGTATGCAGTTTATTCCATCAACCTCTTTCATTAATCTCTCAGTTTGAATTATTTTCTGATCTTTCTCACACAAGGTCGTTGAGGTATCAGCAAGCAGTGAATCAGTGCAGAGTCCAGCTCTCAATCCTAGGAAAAGGATTCACTCTGCAGAAGAAGTGCAATGCGCAGCCGGCCAAACCCGGAGGGTGCCGGTTCAGTGTCCGTAACCGAGTTAAGTTATTCCGAGAACAAGCACGGGAGGGAAGCCTGTGTCAGCGATGTCAAATCATCGCGGACCAACTGAACAGGCAGGCGCGAGAGCTGGCCGAGCCAGGAACTCTGAAGGTTTGTGCATTCAACTAAACCATTAAAGCGATTCATCTCAGGCCTGTTACACCATGAAGACAGTGATAGTGGTGTAGAAGATAATTGTTTTTAATCTTTGCAGACTAAACTGTAATTGAAGGCAATACAAGTTCTAACAATTCCCACGGCAGTCAGATTAAGGAATTTAGGAAAGGAATTTCAGCATCTTTAACATTTTGTTAATGATGCTGAAAAGCCAGCTTTTACATCACATTTTAAAATATATTAAGATATAGAAAACAGTTATTTTAAATTGTAATGCTATTCCACTGTATTACTGTTTTTCAACCATCTTATATGAACATCCATTCTTACATTTATTATAAATAAATGGAGCCTTGTTAAGCATAAAAGACTTCTTACCAATCTCAAATATACAATATGCATAAAAACGCAATTAATTATTATGCATTGCAAGTTCAAAACACCATTTGACATAGACACCTTTGGAGATATTGCTATCGTTAAGGATAATACTGATCCTCCGAAGATGAAAATGTAAGACAAAGAAAGACATAGTGTTTAGACTTGTCTGCCCACTGTGATTCCAAAATACCCCTAGACAGAAAAAGTCTATAATTGATTAGTGTATTTGACATGGTCACCAGCATTCACACGGTTCACAATGATTATTTTAGATGATGGTGAGATATATTGCAGGTACAACAATTTCAATGACCAGTAGAAACCATTCCAACTCAGCAGGATTTTATGGTTCATTAATCTTGAATGATGACACTCTTCGAGTGGCTATATTCAAGAGAACTGCTGAGATGAATGTAAGCAGTCATGCCTATCATTGGTGATGAGCGCTCTGATGATATTAGCTGTCCGGACACTACATAAAGAGAAGGTTGAAGCCCACCCATAGTGTTTAAATGAAGAATCAGCTCAAACTAAACTGCAAGAAAGCTAGGTTTATGGCACTACGGCAACTTTTAGTGAAAATTTTCCTGTGCCTTTGTGACTGGTAAACTTATAAAGCTAATAATTCGAATATTAAATGGAAGCCTCTGAGCTCATTATCTGGAGTTAGAGATTAAACATTGTCATTGACTTAGTCTTTTAGATTTGACCCACTTGTTTTCCTTTGTTATTGCTTATATTTATTATGTAGTGACATCATTATTTATGGGTGTTTATATATATATTGTCTTGTTTCCATGCTTGTATACAGCAGCACTTGGTTGCTATTGTTCTTAGGAACAATGCATGTAAAAGGAGGTGTAGAAGTGATAGGATCTGAAAAGGAAGTTAAAGCCACCTAACTTTTACTACTCAATGAAAGTGTGATCCTGTTGGCTTGGTAATGCATTTCCTCAAATTGCCAGAGGCTGTGCATTCCTTCACGTTGACTGGGCATATAAAGTGTTAGACCTCCTGTTTTTAAAATTTGTCTTGAAACTCCCGGACAACAGGGAATGTTCTCAGAACTTTGGCTAAGCATTCTGGCAAGGTTATGAACAAACATTATTCCAGTAAAGTTAATAGAACATTCATCAAAAGTTATCTGGTTTTTAATAATGTTCTCAAAACATTTGCACAAAATCTTTATACATCATTCAGTTATACATCATTCAATCAACTTTTTTCTGAAACGTTATAAATGTTCATTCGTCTAACATTTTTTAAAGGAGTAGTTCACTTTAAAAAAACTTTTGCTCATAATTTACTCACCCCATGTCATCCAAGATGTCCATGTCATTCTTTTCAGTTCGAAAAGAAATTAAGATTTTTGATGAAAACATTCCAGGATTTTTATCCATATAATGGACTTCAATGGGAACCAAACAGTTTAAGGTCCTAAAGACAGTTTCAGTGCAAACTGTTCAAAGGGCTTTAAATGATTCCAGATGATGAATAAGGGTCTTATTAAGCGAAACGATCGCTCATTGAAAAAAAAAAGTTTAGGTTTTATAAGCTCAAATTGTCGCCTTGCTCTGTTCTGTGATGCGTGTTCGTGACTCTCTCTCATTCAACGAACAAAATGAACGAGTTGACTCGGGAAAAGATTTGTTCATCTTGATGAATGAGTTTGAATAGGAAGTCACAAACGTGCATCACACCCTAACCCTAACAGAGCAAGGTGACCATTTGAGCTTATAAAGCGTAAACTTTTTTTTCTTTTAAATGAGCGATCGTTTCGCTGATAAGACCCCCTATTCATCGTCTGAAATTGTTTAAAGCCCTTTGAACAGTTTGCACTGAAACTGTCTTTTTGACCTTGAACCGTTTGGTTCCCATTGATGTCCATTATATGGAGAAAAATCCTGGAATGTTTTCATCAAAAACTTTACTTTCTTTTGCAACTGAAGAAAGAATGACATGGATATCTTGATGACATGGAGTGAGTAAATTAGAAGCAAAAGTGAACTACTTGTTTCAGAAATGTTTAGAAAACATTCAAAAGTTACATTCCCATAATGTTTGCAAAATTATATTCGAAATGTCCCCTTAACGTTCACATAACCGAAAAACAAAAAACTTTTATAAAATGATGACTTTGGAATGTTGAGAAGAAATGCAGAAATAGCATTAGCAAAACCTTTTAAAACATAATTATGTTAAAGCAGCCACAGAGATGAATAGTTCACAGCAGACCAGCACTTTTCAAAATAATCTAACCCAGTAGAATTGTAGTCTCATCTTCTCTCTGGAAAGAATATGTGTTGATTCTCTTATGGTGGGAGGGATGAAATAATAAAATAAGACCATATTTAGCTAACACTGTTAGACAGTACCATAACACAGCATTGCTGGTTCATAAAGTTGAATTGTGCAATTCAGTCACTCCCCTTCCAATCACAACAGATTTCAAGGTTTGTTTTGGGCATAGTTATTCACCCTCTTGTTTTGGGAAACTCCTGCTCTCTGCCAGTTCACAAAAATGTGGTTTCTTTCCATTCCCTCCCTTATGCACCTTATATAACTTGCATTGGTCAATTATTTTGCATATAAATTGTACATTAGAAAGGTAACGTGGTCCCATTATGAATAGGTATTTAAAGGTGGAATACCTACGATTTTTGCATTAAAATATCCCAAAATCACAAGGCCAGTGTTATATATTTAGTTAAGATGATAACTAACAATATTCCAAATGGTTCAGACAATGTTTAAATCGCGAGAAAATTGAAGATTTTAACCAAGGAAACGGGGCGTGTGAGCAGGGGTGAGCTGGGAGTCGCCAGTCAATCGCATCATATCCACGTTACCTCGGTTTCCGCTCGTACTACGTGTAGTCCTGGACAAATGCGGAAGTTGTAGTTGTGCGTTTGCGTCTATCAAGCAACAAACGTCAGCTTGTTTCACGCATTTGTAATGGAATGGTGCACATTCTGGTGCATTATTCTTTTCAATTATTGTCGGAATGTGAACTGTTGTCTGTAAAGGGGTCGCACACCGGATGAGAAGAGCCGCGCCACGTCTAGGACAAAGTCCAGTATCGCACACCGGACGCGCACTTTTCTAATCAGTATATGGCCAGCAATATTGTTATGTTTAATGACATGAAAGGAAGATAATGTCTGTTCTATGTTATGATTGTACTGTACAATTAGATACAATCGTTGCTGAGTCTGCAGTCTGAAAACTTTACCTCAGAACATCCGTTAACTGAATGAGTTGAGAATATCACCTGAAAAATCTAATAACATCAGTAATTGTCATTCAAGCAGCTGATTTCTGTAAATGAATGCAAAACTAAATGCATATTGCAGCATAGGGCGAAGTCAGGATGCATTAGCAACGATTTGACTTCAAACCCTCTCCACCATAGCTTCATCCAGTGACTCGTACAGTCACATCTCTGATAACTAATTTACTTTTAAACCTGACTTTTCTTGCGACTATTTCAGTTTAATGAAAAACAAGCATGTCATTAAACGCAACATTTATAGAAATCGAACTTTACCTCATCCATGACAACTAATTTTCGATTCCCGTCTGACTGATTTATCCACGGTGGAGTTGAAAACAACAGTTCCCATCATTCCACGTTCCTCCACGTTGTCATCAAGCAAAGCCGTTGTTGTTGTTTTGAATGTAGCGCCCTCTAGCGACATGCAATCTTAGGTGTTGCAGCTTTAAAGATGATTCTTCAGACGAGTTAATTGAATTGTGAAAGGTATTTTTGTGCAACTATTGATTTCAATGTAGCAAAATATCTATTCTATCTAATAGTATTAATATTGCTATTAATTGTTACTATTACTACCAACACAAGACTAAGTCTATTTTTGGGGTTGAGACCAAGAGTGAGGCAAGGTGACACCGAGACCAAGACCAGACCAGCACTCCTTAAATTTATCTAAAAGAATGTTGAGTACTACAACACTACTGTCTAGTTTGATTCAGTTTTATGATGGATTCACTTAAGACAATCTACAATTTAATCTCACTTCGAGCAAGTCTAGCCAAGCTTCTATTTTCTAGAAATAGTTGCTTTCTTATACTCTAAATTACAAGCCTGCAGATAAGATGGGGTAAGCTGTCAAATGTTCAAGGACCCAGCTGTCTCAGACAGAGGTAAATTGTTTGTCAGCTCAGACAATCAAGACTGAGTCCAGAAAGCAGATTAAGCTTTTAGATACTCCTGCAAAGGCTGAGTGTTGAACAAAAGCAAGGACGAAAGAATCTCAAGACTCTTTTAGAACACAGTGATGCTGTCAGCAGACTCCATAAGTTTGCCTCATGGAGTCTTATCTCTCAGAAAGAGTTTAAATTAAAAAAAAAGTGTAATGGCAGTCCAAATCCATTCTGACCCATCAATGGAAAACAAATTGGATTAATGGAGAGATTTATCTCAGTTCAAAACATTTTTAACACATAACTATCACTTTAAATCATAACCCTATGAGTTAAAGGGATAGTTTAACTTAAAACGAAAATGTGAGTACTTAAATATAGTGAGCACAATTTTTAAAAGGTTTAAAAGACCATTAAAAATGTTTCTCATTAAACCTAAAAGCAAAACTTTTGAAGAACAAAAGTCAGAATTTCTCCAGGCCATCACAGTTTTCAGTATTTGTGGTCACATGACTTATAATCAAATACTTTCTGTTTAGGTGTTTGTGTTATTACAACGTTTAGGCAGTTAATACAGCTCCACTGTCCTGTATTAGGCATGTGATATGAAGTATTTATTAGTAAGACTAACCATATTAAGTCTATTGTGCGGCTTTAGTTTTCACTTCGGCACAATACATATATGTGGCTTTTATCATTACAGACTGCAATAATGTAATTTTGAAAGCTAGAGAAACACAGATATCTGTAAAACTAATGATTTTTTTTATCTGCAAAGGTATTCTTCTATCTATCTGTTTTCCAAGTGATAATTCTGTTCGTGTTGTGCTTTTGTTTTCTCAATTTATTGTGATCTGTCCAGAGGCATGATGGGAGTGCTGGCTCTTTGAATTGCCCCTGAAACTAACAGAGTAAAAACTTAATTTTAAAGGCTTCTTGCATATTTCGCCTTATGTTTACTGATAAAATCACCCATAAACATTTTCCTAGCTGTGAGATTTAGATGACACAGTAAGCGTCTGACTGCCCCCCTGTGCCTAACGCTGGTATAAACATAGGAACATCCAGCTCTGACAATATTTACTGAAGGTACTGAAAGGACTACTTCTGAGCAGTGCATTCTAGGTAAAAAGGATGATTACTGCAATCATCTAGGATCATCCGAAAGGAAAATCACCTCACCGTAAATTCACTGGGAAAGTCTCAGAAGAGGCCCACGGTGGTCTCACTGGAGGGGGGAGCAATCTCAAAGAAATAAACTGGATGGAATGATGTGCTGGTCCATGTGATGAAAATTTAAACCTGTACATGTCCCTGCTGCCTCAGCAGTCAGTCTGCCAGGCATGACTGCAGTTTATAGGGGAAAGCAAGTGGGGTATTTTCCCAAGGGGAATATAGCTTCCTTTTTTACAGGCCTGAACCTATACCTGTACCCTTCCTCCCTTTGAGATTATTCTTGCAGTCAGTCTTGTCCTTGGCTTGCTAGCAGGTGACCTTTTGGCATGGCAAGTGCTCTTTTTTTAATTTTCCAACTGCAATACATAGTAGAGGGCAAAAGACTAAAGGTGAAGCTGTTTCTGAGGATCACATTCCTTCCTCCTGTGCATCTTCTCACTTGAAATGAGTGAGCAACTGCTTCATACTTGATCTGCCATGCAGTCAAATCCTCAGTTTTCTCCATCACTGAAGCGGTTCATTATTTAGGTCAATTTCCTTCCTGTTATTTCTCCTTCCAAAATGTGGACATGGAAAAGTATGATTTATTTTGAATAGGTAATCTTCAGCACGTTACCACAAGATGACACATCATCACCTTACTCTTCTCTGTCACTCTCTTCCTTCCATCCTGTGCTGATTATGTCATGCCCTGAGGGGTCACAACTTGTCCATCACAGATCAATCCATCACACTGATGGGATGTGGTTGTCATAGCAACGTGTTTAAAGGATGGAATAAGAATCACAAGGCTTTCTTGCGTTTGCTAATGCTTAGTCATACACCCATCCTCGTCTGCCTGTCTGTGCATCTACTGAATGAGCAAAAATATCTTTTTTTATTTATAGCATCTAAAGCAGCTGTTCGTTTATTAAAATGTTTGATTGTGTATTAATCAGTGTTAGGGAGTAGTTAACTACAAGTAGCGTAGCTACTAACTTAACTACATTTTTCAGTAGCTTGGCAGTAGCTCAGTTGCTTTTTAAACAGTGTAGCTTTTCCAGTAGCTAACTACTTTTTGCAGCAAGTAGCTGTGTAGCGCGAGCAAAAGCTACATTACTACATTGTCAGAGCCTGCGCGAATCAGGCACGATTCAAGGATATTCTTCTTCTTGTTATATTACAAACTCATTTTTTGCCATTATCGCCACCTGTTGTTTAATCACGCATCTTGCGGCTAACGGTTCACTGACCTACAGAAGTGGGTTGACACACCCATATTATGATTATATAGCAAGACGTGACGGCAGATTTGGAGGATGGAGAAACAACTAACGTTCATTACCCATGGCCTTATTTGTCCAAGTTCAATCGGTATTTTTAAAAAAATGTTCTACATGCAATTTACGTTGGAGGTATATTTCGTTCTTCGCAATGTTGTAGGCTATTTTGTTGCACTTTTGACAAACAGTCAAAGATATTTTAGTGTTGTGTGTAATAAAACAATACTCTTTAAAATCGTAATTGCATTGCCTTGTTTTAAACACTAAATATTTACTTCAAACATTCCTCAGACACTTATTCAGTTATTTGTAATATACGATTGTTCAAAAAGCAAAAGTAGTTTCAATGTAGCTAGCTACTTTTTGATTGTAACTTGTAGTGTAGCTAACTACTTTTCTAAACGGGTAGCTTGACTGTAGTCAAACTACTTTAACTTACGAGTAGCTTGTAGCTTGTCAAACTGCAGTTTCAGAGTAGCTTCCCCAACACTGGTATGAATATATAAATCTACAATCTCTTGACTAATGAAAACAAGTCCATGAAAACCAAACCTAATGGTGGCGGTGTTTTTACCTTGATGATCCACAGCTCTTTTTTGTTTTTGTTGTTTTTTGTGATAGTTGTTCACGAGTCCTTTGTGAACAGCTAAACGGCTGAACTCACTGTTCTTCAGAAGAATCCTCCAGGTTCCGCAAATTCTGTGGTTTTTCCAGCATATTTTGTATATTTGAACCCTTTCCAACAGTGACGGTATGATTTTGAAATCAATATTTTCACACTGATGGCAATTGAGGGACTCAAACACCAACATGACATCATGACTTTTGGGTAACGCTTCCTTTTACAGTACAGTACTTACAGTGTACTTACAGTGTACTTACCTAGAAAATACTGGCTAATATAAGGTAAGTACATGGAACAGGGTAGGTTTAGGGGTAAGTTCAGGGTTAGTACTAGTTATTACCCAGTAATTGTAGATACTAAAATAAGTACATAGTATTTGCATGGGTAACTGGACTGTAAAAGGAAGCGTTACCGACTTTTGCGTAAACATACACGCCAATTTCAAGTCAAGTGGTGTGTTATCTATTCGCATGTGTATCCGCTTGTATGCGTGTATGTCTACGCCCTTAATGTCTGAGTGATTTTGCGTGTATGTACTCACCGTTGAATGTCTTAGCGAAACGAAGCAAAATGTAGATCTACATACTGGGGAGCGATATTTTTTTTCCTAGGATAGTGGGGGAGACTCATAAAAATGCAATTAACCCCAGTGACGGGTAGGTTTGGGGCCGGGGTTGAGGTAGGTCATATATTTATATAGACAGTAATAACGTTAAGTCAACAGTGTTCATAAACACGCTGAAAAGCGATTATGCGTGTTGATAGCACACCAAAAATAGTAAGACGAATTGGCGTGTAGAGCCCGACCGATAAAGGATTTTGAAGGCCGATACTCGATACAAATATTTTTGGTTTTAAAGTCCGATATGCCGATATATCGGCCAATATTTTATTTTATTATTATTTTTTTCAAAGTGCAACAAAACATTAACAGATATCCCTAACAATAATTATTTGTAGTTATTTGAGTTTTAACTAAAATATTATGATCATGCATTTTAAAAAGAAACTTTTTTCTTTTATTGTCACAACAGAATAGACTGATGATAGTGGCATTAGCTAGCTTTGTGGTTAGCTAGTTCTATGATGAGCCATAATTTAGCAATGGATAACGTCATACTGCAAAGTGTAAAACATATATTTTGACTATAACAGGCCAAGGAGAGATGATTCGTCTCGCTGCTATAACTGTCACGCGTTATTAAAGAAATACTTCAGTCACATTGTCAAAAGTTAAAAGGACAGTCAGTCAACTACACTGTAACAACGTAACGCAATTATTACTAACAAATTCCGCTTCACTCTCGGCTTATTTAACAGCAGCAAAACTGGACATGATGATAGTCACATATTCTGTCATGCTTATTTAAGTTAAGGGAACTGATGGGGATGCTCTTTTAATTGTTATTCAAGCAATGTATGTCTCGTGACCAACTCAACGAGTGTTGCCAACAGGGACGGTGTTGAGTGCCCTCTGGTGGACAAACTTGAGAACAACTCCAACACTCATGACATGGTTCAAACATGTTTCGTCCATTTTCATTTTTTTATTTTTGAAATATTCATTCATCGGCCATTATAACTGCCGATACCGATAGTTTGGAAAATGTCTATATTTGAGCCGATAATATTTGGCATGCCGATATATTGGTCTGGCTTATTGGCGTGTCATACACGCAATTTCATGAGATCAGTCTGCAAACACAACTATTAAAAGGTGAAAACATTCACTCATGCTCCAGAAGGAAACACCCCTCAGCTCTTAACCCATCGCTCAAAATCTTTTGAACAGGATTTCTATATTTGTCTTTATCTTTTGTTCTAAAGATCATTATTTTTAAAATTAGTACGGCCCTAGTTTCCTAGAAGACAAAATAATAAAAATTTACCCTGATCTTCAAATTTAAAAAGTTTAATGTTTTGAAAGAAGTAAAGGAATGCTCAACAAAGCCTGCATTTATTTGATCAAAAATACAGTAAAAACAATAAAAATGAGAAATAGCATCACAATTTAAAATAGCTGTTGTCTGTTTTAATATATATGCCTAAACTGTCATTTATGACCATTTTTGCAGCCATTACTTCAGTGTTCAGTGTCACATGAACCTTCAAATCATTCTAATTAGAAAGTTGAATAGAACAGTATTTATCAATGCAAATCATGCACAAATTAAATAATATTATATACAATGTTATGCCACTTACTTGAGGTTCTGTAATAATTGTCTTACTTTAGTGATCAAACAAAAGTGTCAAATAATTGCTAGTGCTAATATTTACAGACACTATAATACAGACTTCAACTTTTTTAGCATTGCATGTCCATTAATCACATTAATGAAATGTTAGCATATCTGGCCACCATGGCATTTTTGTATGCTTATCCAGCCACCATGGAGTTTTGTCTCTGGTGAGTTCAAATTAATGAGAGTGACCTTTGATTCTTTCTGTAGTTGCCAGAGGCAGGGCAGGTAAAGAGAGGCTACACTCTTGCAGCTGAGTACAGACCTCAGATCAATGCTGCATTTGCATTAATCAGTCCAGAGTGCTCATTCACGGCTAACATGTGATCACTGGTGAATGTGTGAGTGGGAACATGTGTGAAGAGTGGGTTATAAACCACCCATGGAACAGAGCCAGGAGCTAATCAGGGTATTGCACTACGTTCGGAAACACTACAAATCAGCACCTGTGTGAGAGAGACACCAAATGAGAGGAGCTGCATGTTAAAAGATCCCCAGTTTGCATCCAACAGTCGTCAATCCACCCCACAGGACAAACATATCACATAATCGGCACATCTGGCATTAAGTGTTCTTGCACAGGCCCAGATGAAATCTGCAAACTTCTGTCAGATTTTCAGAAATTTTGGAATTCTGCAAAATGGATTTATTTTAAACATGACAAAATGTTCTAAAAATTCTACATTAACAACAATATAATCATATTAGTAGCTGAAAGCATAATCAGATTAGCCAAAATATGGAATAAAACCAAACTGAAATGATATGAATGATAGGTTTCGATTTCTATTAAAATCTGCTTTCACAGAGTTCTGTGGGTTCAGATTCAGTGTGCACCTTATGATGAAAAATAAATAAAAACAAAACAACAACATAGTGAAGATGCAGTTATACTAGGCTTTGAAAATGCTAAACAACTTTGGACAGACAGCAAATGGAGGTTAAGATGTATCGCTCTTTTCGATTTGTATGCTTATAATATAACTGAATGGACCACGAAGTGATCACACAGTAAGAAAAAAAGAAAGTCCAATGGTTAAAAGAGATCTGAAAGAATCAGTTCTGGGAAGATGTGGAGAGAAACGGGTGCAAATCCAGACTTAAGAAAGAGATATATAGGGGTTTGTCACTGTGTCCTTTAGAGTTTGTTATTAACCTGAGGCAATAGGGGTACTGACAGTGTGGTGGGCTGGATCAGCTCAAGTATTTGGGACAGGTAAGCTGATAGAAGCACACTGAAATTGATTGAAATAACAGGCTAAGTGAGCTGTGAAACAGATCAATGCAATGGTTTGGTAGCCGTAATTCAGTTCTGTCCCTGAGCCTCCACCTCAATCAACTTTCATCGTCTGGCACTGCGATAAGTGCATCATATAAGTCACACTGAAAGCGCAAGTCACACAAAAAAGAAAAAAAAGGCTTTTCTTCATTAACAAATATCGTAAAATCTTAGCACAAAGCAGGAAGTCGCTTAAACGCTTTATCCTTTCATAGTGTTGCAGTGTAACTTCGGTGTTAAAGTACACTCAGAGAATGCTTTCGTACAGTACTACCACAGTTTTATGCACCAGTTTGGAGGCCCCATACGCCTTGTCAAAGCAGGAATATTTAAGTCCTCACTGGCTTTATAACCCTCAACACACTCATTTTCTAAAGCCACTGGAGCAATAAAGCTGCAGGGTTACGTCTCCCTTCTCATGAGCTCTGGAAACCAGTGCTGTATACTAGCTGTCCAGTGAAGCAGACACGGGACAAGTCATTACAAGTTTTCTGGTGTTATTTCGGCTGCTTTGAACTCGTGATTACTGCTATGGGAGTGTTAACTCGTCTTTGATTAAGTCACTTCCATCAGTCATTTATCCTTGTTGTGACTTCATGCAACCAGGTTGTCTATGCCTTACTTTCAACCGCCTTATCTCTTTCAGCCACAGCCTGCCTGGCGGTCACACTTTCAGATTAGTTGTCATTAGTGATGGCTCTAAGATTGGAATTGGAGATTTTGGTGTTTTGAGAGACGTACAGCAGCTGTGTTAAGGAGATAGCTGTATTCTCGCACCTGAGACTGAGTTTGAAGCTAAGAGTACAAAGTCAGAATGTCATCAAAAGGAAACTGTCTGAAATAATTAAAAAGTTTCATAGACCTCATAGTACTTTTCTGTTAGAGGAAAAAGTCATGCATTGAATATATGGTGTATTGATTTCTAGATTGATATCTTGTAGGTGTGCACCCTATTTTAGAGTTAAACACACAAAGGCTGAAAATCCACTGTTTTAACTAAATTTCAAACAAAATGTATGCATTTCAGTGCATAATTGAACACACTGGATACAACATATTAAACCAGAGCAACATCTGCAGAGGGAAAAAATATGATTTTTCCTGAACTAATGTCTCTCCAGCCATTTCTTTAAAAACCAAAGTTTTTTTTAAAGGGGTGGTTTACTGTATTTTTTCTTTGCATGGTTCTGTTTACGGGGTTATGCAATATAACATGTATCCGTGTTTTTCTTTTTTTTAAAGTCTTATTTTTCATAAATTTCACCTTTATTGTCAGCCGCGTTCTCCTTTGTCATACGAACGACCGGTTGACTTCCTGATTCTATGAAAACACTTCCTCAGAAACAGGCAGTGGGCTCTGATTGGTTAGTTTGGGCCGGTGTGTTGTGATTGGCTAAACTGGAGTAGTACACGTTCTCTGGATACTTCACGCCTGTGGCGGGGGGGGCGTGGTGCAGTGGTTCCGCGAAGTCTGTAGTGGGAGAGCGGGGACAGAGCCGAGACGGTGAATAAGTGGGTCAAGTTTAAATGACAAACACCTGTCTGTGATTTCAGTGATTGAGCACGAGGAGAGCGCATATAAGCGGGCCGTGTGGACAACGGTTTAGAGAAGAGAGACTAGCAGCTTGTGCACGTGTCCTATGCTAGTCCTGTTACGCGTTTGTCGTAAACACGAAATAGCATAACTATGTGTATAAACTAAAGCCAGCGCTGGCATTTGACAAAACTAAAACATTACATCTGAAATTATATGCAAATAAAATGATTAAGTCCTAGCCTACTTACAGGTTGTGGCCCAACAACTGCTGCCTCTGGTTTTCTGGTTTTATAGTTCTCAACGTTCTCCACCTCCCCACCACCCCCTCCCCCACCAGAGTTACAGTAACATATTAATTTGTATGATTTAAATGTAAATAATTGAAAGTAATCATACAGCCCCTTAGATCTTACTGAGGCCCCCTATTGGGCCCCCGCTCTCCTGGTTGAGAACCACTAGTCTAATTGCTTCTCTGATGTTGAGGTCAATCCCACTTTCTTGTGGTCAAGTATTATGCTACTTATCTGTTACTGCACTTGCAAGAATCTTTTAAAGTAGAAATTTAGCTTGCTGCTTTTCTGTTTTTTTGACTGGGCCTACTGTGACATTTACCTGCAGCATGTAAAATAACTGAATGCTTGAAGGTTATTATCTCATTGACATTTCTAAAGCGCTTTCTCTAAACAGCAGAGTTTTATAAGTGGTCTGGTGCATTATTGCTAATGTAGCAGAGAAGTGCATAAAGAATTTTTGCATACTAACACTTGGTGATAGAAGAAAATGTCCTTGATGACCGATACAATTGAATATGAGTCTTGCAGAATGCACACAGATAATGTGAGAGCCATAGAGAGAAAACTCAGCTGGCGGCCTGCTGAAAAACAAAGGCAACATCAACGTATGTGAGGAAACAACAGCAGAGCTTTAACAAGTAAAACATATTTAGCCATCACTGTTTTCTTTAAAAGGAGGTTCCATCACTGTCAATTCCCTGTAAAAACAGGAAACTACAGGCGGACACAGGGAGGAGTGAAACTGTTCAGGTTTGACCTTCTTGGCTCAAAAACAAGTTCATAAAAGATGAAACCTGTGGTGAGGTACCTATAATAGGAACTTTGACTGCCTTGTTGACATGGAACATTGAATCGTGTCTCCTGCTGTTGTGGAATACTCTTGGGTTATTCATCCTCCTCATTTTTTTGAAATCAGATTTTAAACTTGCTGGTTTTTTTTTTCAGCACTGAGAGAACAGGACATGAGCTGATAGCTGTTTGCAAACAGAATATTTATGTGAATACAGAAAAAGAACTTTAGCTCATTTTGACTATAGGGTCTGTAACTACTGTATTTCCACTGAAGACTGACAAATATATTAAAAACATTACCAAAACGTGGACATCTCAAATAAAGCTAAATAAAACTAAATAAATAAACTTATAATCAATTAATTAAAATAAACCTAAATAAACATAATATTCTTTTAGTTTATGTAACACACAGACAGCTACATAGGCTAGCACAACCCAAATCAAACCCGAAGTGTGTGGTTTATTTGTGTTTGTTTTTAATCCGCAGAGTTGCAGTCTTGTAAATATGTTCGAAAGTATGACTGAAACTAATAGATTGGAGTCATTTTCTGGGTTGTTTTGTTGTTTAATATTTATATGCGAATGTTGTACACCTCCCCATTACAAACTTTCAAGACTATCAATGTCAAAAATTACCAACTTCTAAAAACAAATGTATAGTTGTCTTTGTAAAGAATTGCTTGCTTATGTAGTTTTGGAGCCGCTGCTTTGACACTGTACAAACGCTTCCAGTGTGAATACTCTCGCGCGATGACTAACTTGACAATGTAAATTACGCTGACGTACTCGCTCAAGTGCTGCTCACGCTTGCAGTGTGAAACGGCCGTAAAGCTGCATCAAAAGGTAACTTTACGTCTGCTGCCATGTTGGATCCATATAGGTATAAACAAACTGCTTCGGTATGTCGCATAGACATCATCATATTGCTGCTCCCTCCCATTCTGTGATTGGTTCCCTAGATGAGACAAAAAATTTGGTTCATGGGATCCAGACTACCTAGCAGCGTGAATAAAATAAGAATAAATTCTGCGAGGCAGAATGGGGAAACCCAGGCTATATGTTCACTGACTACATTTACATGCAGCCAATAACCCGTTCAAAACCAGAATATTAGCAATAACCCGGTCACGAACGGCCATGTAAACACTGGCAAAAACCCAAATATGCTCATAGCCCGGATTTTAAAAACCGGAATATTATACCTGGGGTACCCCTTTTCTAACCCGAATATTTGGTCATTTAACACGTATCTGGCATATTCCCATAGTGAAGAGGAAGAGGAAGCCAGGTCAACATTCCCTTTTCTCGATGCATCTAATATGTCTTTTTGACCAAAAGCACACTTAAAACTACTGCTGATAAAAATCTATCCCCCACTTTAATCCCTGTAAGGTTTCAAAATACAGTTTCTACACATTAAACACTGCTGCTCTTGTGGCCAGAAGATTCAAATAGTTAGAAACAAGCATATGGGAGTGGGATAATATTTATGTTCAAAGCATGAAATTATTTCAGCACCATCTGAAAAATAATTTATTCCATTACTTTATTATGACTCATTCTGCTGAATGATTGTATTAATCATGTGGATAATTGGCTTGGCTGATATGCATCAGTGGGACACTAATGATTCTTATGAGAGTGCTACATTTTTCAATAAGGGATGACATACTTGCTCCATAATCACTGTAGGAAGGATTGTGTGTAATGTTAATTAAGCCCTCTAAAGTCTCTTTATTTGACCACAGAGCAGAACCAGCGTGAAACAAATCTTTCTATCTTGATTTGGTTTGTTTGAAACAATCAAAGTGGCACCATTGGCTCCAATGTTTAAAAACACAACTTGTAGATTTGATTCGGCAGCTCTTACCTAATCTTTATGGAAGAAAACGTTCTCATTTTACCTGTGTGTATATGGAACACGGATTATGCAAGAACCTACACAGAGGCAGCATTCCTTTGAATGTATCAGTGATGTATGTCATGTCAGTTACGTAACATTCTCATTACATTGACAGGAACTCGGCTTTGATTGAGATGACTTGGATTGCAAGAGAAACCCAGGATAAACAAGTTTTGCTAAGTCACTGTAGTGGAAGAGTGGCTGTTTTTTTATTCCTGCTTCATCCCTCTATCCTTTACAGAACTAAGTCCCTACTCTGGTATTCTGTCACTTACATCGTTTGACAATATCTGTGGGATGGTGAACTTTTATGTGACTTTGCTATAAACAAAGTTGCAGGCATGCTATTCCCTTCCCCTTCTTTAAAGGGTACATATCATGCTTTTAAATCATTCATTTTTACTTATAAATCATACATTTGTGGTCTATTATAAAGCATAACTGCAATGCTTGGATTTGAATTCCTCATTATTATAGCTCTATAGGCCCCTTTTCTACCCCTTTTCTGATGTGCTTCTGTGAGCAAGTCGTTTCAATGCGGCCCCTTTAAATAAAAAGGCGTACCGTCTTACCCGCCTGCTTTCCAGGTCACGGAGTTCACGGTGAGCTCAACTCTCACGTGTTTGGCCATTATTGTAGTTTGATAAGAGATACGATTACTATAGCTTCAAAGAACATTTTTATTCACACGTTAACAAAATGTCAACAACGGAAGAGCTTGTCCACCAAGCCTTACATATTCGAGCCAGAGCGAGCGATTTGAAAAAGATGACGACGACGAACCGTCTTCATATGGAGGCAGGTAACGTTATGTACAGTAAGTTAACTATGTTGTGTTATTAGTGAATGTCGACTATTTCTCTTGTTAAAACAAGCACACTGACAAGATAAATGACTGCGGTCTGATCTTACCACTAAAAATCTGTATTGATAATAAAATGATAACTTACGACGTTTAGAAAGCATCAGGAAACACAGCAGCTAAATGATAGAAGTCGATCGGCAAACCCTTCTGTATACTGGTGGAGGTTGTTGAAGTGGGGATCCTTGAAGTGCTTCAGGTCACTACATCCAACAACCGACCATTTTGACTAGCCCTCTCGTAACTTCTGCATGATTGAGCTTGGACTACAAAATCAGAAGCGAGAAATAATAATGGCGGATTGTTCGTAGTGTTGGACCGGTCATGTCAATGTCCTTATTTGTCAGTTCCGCTGCAAATACGTGACGTACTTGATCAAAAAACATCATAGACAACAGGAAAATCTGAACAGGTTGAAAAATATGACCAAAACAGAATATAAAGATTTAAACGAAGCACCTGAAGAGAATAATTTAATCTTTTCTGTACTTATATACACTCCAAATCTACAACAAAATGCATTTAAGGGCTAAAAAAGTGGATTTTGCATGATATGTCCCCTTTAAGAAGCTTTCCTTGCCGCACAAGTCATTTATGAACACTGCAGTAATTTTTTTTATATTGTCAGGAAAACATTTGTGAGTGACAATATTATACTAATAAGGAAAAATTTTTGGCATAAATTCTACCCACCAGGGAGACTGTAATTGCAAACAAATTACTCAAGTAGCATGCTATAATTTGTCTATCTGTCATAACCTATTTTGTTTACAATTCTCTATGAAATTAGTCTTCTAAATGTAAATTAGACAAACAAGGTTCGTTGAAATGTTTTGGGATTACATAAAAGTCCATAAAAAAATGGCATTTCTATAGACGGTCACTTGTGTAATATAGGCCCACCCACATGTAATCAAATGCTGTCATCATCTCTGCGCTTGCTCATGTTAATGGGAGATTATTGGGCGAGATGTTATCCTAATGGGGCATAATTGCTCTATTAAGTGCCATCATTACAATTTCTCCCTGCACCTCATAGTCAATTATGCCTGTGCCGTCAACGCCATTATCTTTGGTATCATTGGTGCCATATGACCAATCAGAGACTGATGACTGACTCGCAAGGAAGTTTTTAAATGCTTTCACTGTCAAAGAGACAAACTATACTCTCAAGACATGGCAAAAAAAAGAAGCCTTGATGAAAATCTGCAGCATGTTTCGGGAGTGATCCTGGAATTGATAGAAGTTACAGCAAGATAGTAGGTCTACCAGAACTGGAAAACAAGTAATTGATTTAAAACCATGATATTCAATCAGACCTGGCCTGTGTGTCTGTGGACCACCGATTTCTTCTGTATTATGATGTACATACGAGTTGTTTACAGATTATTGAAAAAGAAAAATAGAATTAAGAATGGGGTTTTGGTTCTGTGCATTGGTTTTTGATTGGGAGGAATCACGATTAATTTGATCGTGATTCAAATATGATTAAATATTGATTCATTTAGATATATTTCAGATGTTCGGTTTGTTTACAAGCTGTTTTGTCCATGGTTTAAAAATTAATAGAGACATGATACATTTCAGTAAGTTATGTACTGTCTGTTACTTTCAACGTACCTTTGTTCATATTCACGCATGTTTATTTCATGCTATAACTGGTAAAGAGGAAGAGATGATCCGTTCCCATGTTAAATTGAGGTGCTACAGTGATCATGCCACATTAAAGAGCGCCGGAATGGTATTGTTTGAATTTTGTGATAAAATTTACTGAATTTTAAAGCTGCGAGTCTGTTTAATATCAACACTAACCTGTTCTGTCGGCACGTTGTCAGCATCTCTTTGCTCCACAAAATTTAAACATAATGTCTCCTATCAGTAGCATAAAGGGAACACAGCAAAAGATTAGGATATCGTGGTAAATATGGATTTTGACCGCTGATTCTTTACATGCTCGTTCTTGGGCAGTAAAAAGAAAATGGCTTTTTCCTTCACATAATAGAGCACAGGATCTTCTCGACATGATGCTGTCCAGTATTCACAGGAATCAGCTTGAGGGTTCAAGTTTGCGTGGAATACGTGGGCGGGCAATATACTAATGTTTTGTCTTGACGTCACAACGTAATGGCTTACTTTACTCTTACTTTTGAAAGACAATAACTTAATATATAATGCACTTTCATATTTAAAACTTTGCAGGATGTTTTCATTCACTTGTTAGAGCTATGTACACTACATGAAAGGTCATTTTCAAAAATCCACAGGGGCTCTCTAAAATCGAGGTTAAACCACTATAGTCACATGGATTACTTTTATTACACCTTTAAAAGTAGTGGTTGTATAGGCTGTCATTGGAGGGACCGAAAGCTCTCAGGTTTCATCAAAAAGATCTTCATTTGTGTTGCGTGACAGTCTTATGGTTTGGGAATGATGGAATTTTCAGAACTAACTTTAATGTTGCTTGTATATAGCCAATTCATTTTGTGGACAGGATTAATTCGAGTCTTATTTGAAAGTATTTTGTGATGCATGCATAATTCGTTTTTTTTAGGAACATACACTTGAAGGATGTTAGGTTTCACTGGGATGAGATTCACAGATATACAGGTGTTTGGATGAGAAGACTGCTGGTATGAATATGCAAAGAGGCAAATATTTTTTTTCTGGGGGAAACCGTCTTTCTACTAGATATAATCTAGTGTGTTGGACAGTTTACTTTAGAAATAGTATTTTAGAAATGCATTTTATATTTGTGTTGGTTTCATTTTTGTACTGTGCATTGTTCATTTTTTTCTCCCTTTCCACCTCATAAAAAACATCAGACTGAATTCATGCTGCATTTGAGAGCACAATATATTCTCTCAAAATTGATGTTTTATGTATTTTGTTGAAATCATTTTGCATGACATTTTGAATATCTTCTCTTGTCTTTAATGTCTTGTATCTTATCATTTTGAAGTTTAACATTGGGTCTTTTTGGCATTTCTGAAATAAGCTGCTCATTTCTAGACATCTGATTGAGGAGGATCCAGTCTCCCCCGACCTCCAGTATACAAAGCACTCCGTCTGTTGCTGCTTATCAGGATAATTCTCAATTGTGTGTGTGGAGTGATTTACAACACTGCTTTTGCGAGTAAGTAAAATTGTCTCTGAGTTCAGTCAGTTGTGGTCTGACTGCATACCAGAAGCCATGGCGAGAGATCACGAGAACTTGTTGTAGTCAAGAGACAGGACCAGTCAAGTTTTATCAATCAGAATTATTGGATTGCAGGTAATTAAAAACCTTGTTTTTATTGTGATCATTAAAAAAAGTACATATTGGATTCTGGGTATATAGATCTTTATATTTTATGTCCGTTTTGCTGAGACAGGGTTCTGTTATAAGTGGGACACTGCAATATCTGGTCTTTTTGTTGAGACTGTAGGGCTTAGAATGAGCTTAAGAATGCTGGAGACCACAAGACACATCTAAATCTAATTTATCTAGCATAGATGTATCATTCACTGCCTGCTTTATGATATCCCACAATTTTGTGTGTGATTTGGCAGTTGGGCAAAAGAAAAAACAGGTCCTTCCACAGTTGTTGAATGGATAACATTTATGGATTTGACTGATGCATCACGTCAATGCTTTTTTAGTGTCTTTTGCATGATGAGCATCACATTTTTAGGATGAACAATTAAGTTAAAATATTAAATTACATTTTTAAATTACAACTTTTTTCAAAGCTGCTGTAAAATGCTAATAAAAACATCTGTAATCACACATTGTGTATAAATGCAGGGAGTTTTTTTTTTCTTTTTAAATAAAATATTTATTTGTGCATCCAGTTAAAATAAGGTAAAATTTTTAAAATGTGTAGAGGGTCCATGTGTTCTTTTCCATTCTACTGCCCCTTACATTTTTAAACATAAGAGTGTTCTGTGTGCGAACGGCCCATAGCTGTGTTCAGAACGTTTAATAATATGAATCTTCTCAAACTCATTTCAGTCACTCGAATGTGCCCTCTCGGATTTAGTCCAACATTTGTAACACTCCTTACTTATTTCTTGCCTGCCTTCCTTCCATTTCCTGTTCCTCTCCTGTCTTTCCTTCAGTACCTCCATCATCTGTCTGTTACCTAACTGAAAAGAAAATTGCAATTCACCAGCAATTTTCTCCTCTGTGGAGCATGGATGAAGCCTTCGAAGGAAGGCCTCAGCTTCTCTCTTCAGCCTCATATCTAGCACTGCATCATTGTCGACAGCCTCCGCAATCCTATCTTTTATTTAACTGTGTGTCAGTATGTCACACTCCTCTTTGTTTAAGCTACGCCTTTATTTATTTATTTTTGTGAACAAGGAAAGGTAGTCCATCACCAGTAATGCCTACCAGGTGGTTTTTTAGATTTATTGCAGGTGCAGTTGTAGATCTTACATTTTTCATCACTTTCACTTTCCCCATTGTGCCTTATAAGGTTTGAAAAGAAAGTCACTGTTGGTGGATGGTTAATGTGGGGGAAGTAATCTATACAGCATAATATCGTGATAATTTGGACATACTTGGAACACTATTTTTTAAGGGCCTGGCTTGGGGTTGCAAGTGTTGTGCAAGTAAGATTCAGTGAAGGGTAGTGCGTTTTTTATTTGTAAAACTTAAAACAATTTATTACCGAATACATTGAATTGAATGTGCATACGCAACTGTGATTTTTATTAAATTGCCTCTATTGTGTTTTTTCGAATAATACCTTTCATGCAGTGTGTAATATAGCTGTTTGTGAATGTAAAGTTTTAAAGATCAAAGCGCATAAAAACTGCTGAATTTGAACTGCTGAAACGAGTCATCAGCAATTCCAGTCTCAATTCCTGTTAAACACCTATGCAACAATGTAACAAATTAGCATATTGTCAGCCTATGGTTTTCATTGGCTGCCCGTGAACAACGTCTACTTTGACCCGCCCACAAACAGTGTAGTTGTAACTCAGGCCTGGAAGAGTTTGGTTCTTGTTGTCAACATTTCGAGAAGATTACAGTATGTTTGAAAAGCATGAGGACTCATCCTGGAATTGATACAGAGCTGAAAATCAGATATGGTAATAGGCGTTTCATTTCCAATACGTTTTAATGTTTTAATGCTGTTGTCATCACAAAGTGTGCCTGCTCAACCTCGCCCTTTTGTCCTCTCTATCAGAATGCAGTGGCCAGTGCAGCACATGTGGGGTGGGGCACAGAGGGCACGGGCTAATAGTGAGGCATTGACTCGTGAATAACCACTTGCGTATTTTCCTAGGACACCAGAAGCCCACAGACACAATAAAGGATGCAGACGGCAGCCTGGCTTTAAATATTCTATACAAAGGAAGGTCCTTTCCAATAGCACCGTGGTGTGACTAGCACTTTACAAGTGCAGATTGTGTCTGTTGAGTGGGTGGATGGACTAACACACGCCATGTTTGTGCTTCCATCCGTGTCATCTGGTCATTTTGCATTCTGCAGCTGTCATTTTGCATTTTTATAATTCACAGTGTTTAAATGTACACACATGAAGGCTTCTGATGACACATGTTGCCTGAACTGCTCCAAAACCCTTTAATGATTAGACTCTTCATGGTTCTAATAGAGATGCAGAGCATATTAAAACCTTTAATATACAGTACAAATGTCCAAAAGTCAAAAGTCAATGTTCGCTTGAACCCCCAACCCCCCCCCCCCCCCCCCCCCCCCTCCGGTCTCACAGAAGCCACCCCAGTGACATTACATATGTAGTACTGCCTGGTCATCCGCCCAGTTCATATGTGTATTCTCCATGTTACCTCCCTTCGGACTGGATGTGGCTTCCGCAGCATCCCTTACCTTCCATGTTCTGGGAACGCTTTCCCAGTGGTCCTGTTGGAACAGCAGTGACTTCCCTGGCCTAAGCCCTGCCCCTTCCCCGCCTAATTGCGGGGATCCTGAGGCTTTTGTCTAGGCACTGGAAGATGGCAGCACTATAGTTTTAATTGGGATCCCAATCAGTTTAATTGGGATCAGACAATCAGAACGACTGAAAGGGAACGTCTCGGTTACGGATGTAACCCTCGTTCCCTGAAGGAGGGATCGGAGACGTAGTCCTGTCGCCACTATTGCTGGACCACAGCTGACTCTGAGTTATGCTCAGCTCCTCAGCGAAAAACAAGTAGTGTGTTTATTTAAATATTCAAATACTTTCAAATTTATACTCGTGGGGCGGAGTGTGTAATGCATTTCACGCACACACCAATTACATTGGCTCGTTTTAATAGTACTCGAAAGATGACAGGCTCTCTAAGCGTGATCCCAATCAGTCGACAACAGTCTCCGTTCCCTCCTTCAAGGAACGAGGGTTACATTCGTAAACGAGACGTTTTCTGGACTGAGCTTAGGACTTCCTTGCTAAAGAAGTTAGTCAAATGCCCATAGGCAGCTCTAACAGGTTTGCATGGTTGCCTGCATACCGACTGAATCAGATCGTAGGCATCTGGCATGCCAATGTCGAATGGTTTCCCCCCTTAGTGAATGAACCTTCTGTAGAAGTCCTCCAGTCCCAGACAAAAGCACTTAATCATGGTATCAGTGTTGTGCTGAGGTTGGGGCTTTGTTCCCTGACCTCCATTTCACTCCTGCAAAATATACACTTAGTGTTGTCAGCATAAACTTATTATTGCAATCCTTAAATCAAGCTACACACAATATTGCATGGAGAGAGCTTTGATTTTATGGTTTTTAAAAGGAGCAGCTGTTAAAAGCGACATTTATTAAAAGTTACTATAATTTAATATCATCTAAATATTTTTATAGGGGCCACTGAAAGTATTTTGAGGAACTTTTAACCAACTAATGCTGGTTCATCGTTTATTTTTCATTATTATTATTATTATTTTTTAAGTTTTAGTCATTTTGCTATGAGCTTTTGTAGGTTTTTATTAGTTTTTTTAATTTATAGATTTGTGTGACTATTTAGCTTTATTTTTTTCCAGTTTTACTTAATAATAATATCACAGAGCTGTTTATATTTATTGCCGTTGTTGTTGTTACTAGATCTCCTAGTTATGAAATCAGTATTTGTGTAATTGTATATGTGTAAAATAAAATAAAATTGATTTTTTTTCTCATGAAACATTTCATTTACATAGTTCAGAAGATGTTAAATGCTTGTTATTGTAGTATATCTCAACTTGTGGGCTTTGTTGCTATCACTGGTTCTTACTTGAAAGTTTTAACTGCATCATACTGTGTTGTACATAATTGTCAAGCCAATCAATTATAAATTAAGCCCAGCTTTGAGAATAGAGAATATTAATGCACAAGCTAAGAAAATATAATCAGTCTTTTAATTTAACCAGAACGCTGCATGAACAAAACCAAGATTTATTCAGCAGCTGTGCTGTAATTACTTGTCATGTTGCTGACTTTCCTTGCAGGACCCGAGCTTTGCAGCGTTCCTCCTTGACAAGCTCCAGACTCTGGAATGGTCTCCTCTGGGCTTCAGATCCCAGAGCAGCTGTGAGGTGTGTGGAACCCCCCTTCACCACCTGAGGCGCCTGGCACTGCAATCTGCCCTGGGGCTGGCGTTCGAGGACATGCCTGACCTGCAGCACGGACCCCTTTCTGGCCTGCTGCCACCACTTGTTTCATCCCACAGTGCCATCTCACACCATGCTTCCTGGGAATGGCCAACACATAGCAGTCAAAACCTCATTGGACATCCATGTGGTTCCATATCCAGGGACAAACCGCAGGGTATGGGTTGGAGTCAAGAAGGAGCAGCGAGAGTGGGTGGTAAACGAACCTGTTTAGCCACTGTCACACCACTTCCTCTACATGCACAACACTACTTGGAGGGAGTGTGGCGTGTGACAAGCGCATCAGAACATCTTCAGTCATTGGTAAGAGTGGCTATTGCATGACTACTATTATTAAGCTGTACAATCTGATTATTCTACTTTTGAGGCTAAAAACTATTTACTGAAAAACTGCTGGTTGGAAAGAAATTATTTTCACCTTTTCATGATCAGGGGTCTGTAAGCCAAAAATGGTATACACCAAAAAATATTCAGACTTAAAAAACCATGTGTACGCAGAACCTGCGCAAAATTCCATTTATATATCCCAGTCAATGGAAGATTGTGCGGACATGCGATCTCCACCCGAAACGAACATACATCACAACGCCTCTCATCTGCATATCATTTGCATATGCATATTCATCCACGTGATACCATGTTTAACGGTGCAAGATATTAGGAAAATATGAGATACGACTGTGCCGTCACATGCTAAATCATTTAGTAGCCTATGTCCTTGCCTTGTTTTTGAATAAATAAATCAAATAGAATAAAACACATTTCAGAGAAAGTTTTTCTCAATCTTTTCCACTGGCCAAATAGCATTTTTAATTGATTTATATTTTTTATGGAAACAGATTTTTGTGCATTATTTGTGCGAGAGCATTTTCTCAGACAACCTGCTATTATCATGGTAAGCAATCCTCGCTGTAGTTAAAACAATAAAACATAGTCGCAGGAAAATTGTTCAAAAGCATTGCATCCACAGCAAATATTTCTATTTATATTAGAACATATAGCTCTCCCCTACACATAAAGATGATGTCCCGGCTAGTAGGCTATGTTGCATGTGAGGATGTTGGAGGTTGAGATTTATAGCCTTTTCTCACAAAACTTGATATAATTAAACTTATCAATTTGATCCAGAAAGGTTCAAATGACAATCACCTGTGACAACAGATTCACCTGTTGTAAAATGCAAAAGACTTAGTTTGGACTTCGAAGTGGCTAGCTACAAAAAAAGTGACTGCAACCGGACCAAAACAAGGATAAATAGCTGAAGGCCATTAAATGTAGTCACGCAATACTGATGTTGTTAACATTAACAATTTGAGAACAAAGTCGCCTATAATTTACTCAGTTTGACATGATATGATTTATAGCCTTTTTTCCCTTTTTTTCAATGTTTTTTTCCCCTTAGTTGGTCAGAAAAAAAAAGTGGATGTTACTTGTTCAGATTACATTTTCCGGGGATAATCCACGTAAAGTTGATAATTAGGTGAATAACTGTACTGTAATTGCAGATTTCGAACAGCTGATGGCAACAAAGCAGCTTTAACTCCATTAATGAGAATGGCATTTAATCTAAACGTGTATATCAGATGTAAAACATAGTTTAAATCATTCTTTTATTTATTTAAACTTCTATTTTGAACATGCACTGTATGATTAGGACTCATAATGAAGAATGCCTAGGTAACAGCAGTCAGATTCACTAAACGGCCCAATGAATGGATGGATGTTTGCTTCAAGTGATAGGCTAGAGTGAAATTATATGTATTATCTTGCTGTATATGTGTAATTTTTGTAATTTTTGGTCTAAAAGTGACCAAAAAGCCATCTAACTCCGTTGGTGTCGCCAAACTGCTCCGTCTGCAAAGCGTTTGTACTTATGGGGCAGAGTTTGACGCAGGTGAGAAAGTTTTTTTTTTTTTTTTAATAAATGCACAATTTATGCATTCAGAATTGGCGTACGTACCGGTTATAAATGAGGCTCCATGAGGGTTGAAATTTATTTGAAAAATGGGATTTAAATGAATGAACCAGGCTCATGAATATTAATTATGTAACATCAATGATGTAATAATTATTCAATAGTCCCTCTCAGTTCTGTCTGAATTTGCTGTAATGCAAGTATTTGGCAGAGGTTTCTTAAAATTCTAATTTTGACTTTTATCCTTTCATAGGTTTGTAAGATTTTTTTTAATGTTAAGAGGAGTAAAGGCTATTTTGATCAAAAAACAGTAAAACATTAACATAATTTAACGCAGGGTTACTGTGATGGCAAAGGAAAAAATAACTAAAAACCAGCAGTTATTACTCTAGTTTTCAGTCACATGATCCTTTAGAAATTATTCTAATATGCTGATTTGGTGCTCAAACACACTTCTTACTATTATTAATATTGAAAACAATATTGTGCTGCTTAATATTTTACTTAATATCAGGAATGTTATTTAATAAAAAAATGTGTTTCTTCTAAAAATAGTTAAAATGTTCAATATCATGATCAGAGCCAAATTAACTGAACAATCTGAAACTCCTGCAAGAAGTTACTGAGAATGTCTCTGGTGGTCCTTGTGTCCATTTCTACACCAAGGCCACATGGGGACTGTTTTACTGAAGCCCTTTGGGTTCGACAGAACACATCATGGTTGCATTGCAGATATACAAATCTTGTGATTATGGCCTAGTGATTTGGTTTATGATTTTACCTTGAGCAGAGTTATGAATTAGCTTATATAAAGGAGTCCCTCATCGTGGGGTTTATGTGACTATATGCCATTATGGAGCTCATGTCCAGTTCAGGGCCGAGGATCAGGCTGTTAAGACAAGACTTAGTACCCTTCTCAAAGAGAATAAGATATCAACTTTTTGATGGTAGTCTCAATTAGGTGGTAGTGTTCTGACTTAAGGTGACTTAATCAAACAGAATAGTAAAATGGTAAACATTATATATCATTGATGTTTTTCAGCGTATGAAATGCTTTTCTACAAGTTGGTTCAAGGTTATCATGGACATCTTAATTGATTTCGCATGCAGTAAAAATGTGTGTGGCACATCAGGACAGTAAAAAGGACAGCATCCACAACCACAAATCTAAAGCATATAATAATTAAAGTTGCAAATGAAACTCTTTTAATATTTCACCCTTGATGTGTGCTAAGTGACTTAGCATTAGTCAGACATTATTATCAGGTAGATTAGCCGCTGCTTGTCTCGTATTGGCCTTCTTGGTTCTACTTGACCTTCCCGTCAGGAGATTGAGACATTAAGTCATCTTGATATGGAATGCAATTTGATGGGCATTTGGATGGCTCGCTGTGACACCCATTGTCACAGATGAGCCATTTGTCATGGTTGATGCTTAGAGAGATGAATAAGATTAAAAAATGTAAGCTCTGTGAATATGAGTTAGCCCTAGTTTTATGCTCCTTCTGAAGGACGGAAACATGTATAAGAGTTATGGTAAAAGGATGCAGAATGAGCTTGTGAGTTCATATCCTTCTCTTGTCATTGATAGCTTGGAATGTCAAGGTTTTCCATGGAAATGCAGCATTCAAGTCAAAAAGTCTTGATTGGACAGAGTGACCTTGCCTGCATGTAAGCATAGAATTTTACCAGTCAATTTCACAATAGACTAGTTCTAAAGCAGGTTTGGTTCCTGTGGTCATTGTCACAGCTGTAGTGCAGTGGCAGGCACTCAACAGAAGGACATGCAAAACCTCAGGTTTTATTTTATTTATTTATTTTATTTGTAGTGTGAAATAGTGCATTGTCCGTATAGTCACTGTTGTGGTGGTTAGTGTTTTCCTGAGCGTCATGCATTTATGCATCATAAAGCTTTATGAGTTATGGATGCATGCAAGTTTATCAAGCTTAGCAATGTTACAACCCCCTTAAGTCCTTCATGTTTTTATATCCAGCGATGATTACAATGACTTGACCCTCAGGTTGAAAAATCTTGGAATATAAAATATATTGTTTCAGAAATATAAAACAAATAAATTCTGTTAAAATACTGTTAGTGAGCTGTGAGCATAACATGCCATTCTTGACTGAAGATGGGCTCCACGCCATCATTTTTGTCAGAATGAATTCCAATGGCAACAAGTGTGCATTCGGTACGTGATCCTGTAACACCTCTACATAACACAGAATATTGCTGTAAAGAAAAGCTGACTGGCCCTGTGTCAAAGGAACACAATGGATGCTGTCTTCCCCTCATCTCACAGGGTATAAAAATGCAATTAGACCTTGAAAGTCACAGCACATCCAAACCACACCGAAACACAAGGCTGTTAGCACCCTGGAGAACATTTTCAAACCTTGTAGACAAAGACATTGTGCCATGAATTTCAATAGAGCACTTTCTTTGACAAAGTGTTTTGTCCTTTTTTATGTTATTCCTAAAGGTGTATGTCTGCTGTTTTGTTTTGTATATTTTCAGCACTTTAAAGACCATAGCCTAAAATACACCTTTAGCAAACTGCAAAACTGCGTCAGGAAAATGGGATGCATATATTTTATCCATACATCCCACTTAGTATAATATCAGCTTGGAGGGAGCCATGTAGGACAGGCCTCATTGCTTGTCCTCAGGCCTAAGTGCCACCCACAGCCCACTAATGGGCCCTCTCTGGCAGCAGGTCTCTTTTAAGGCCTTGAGGAGCCCCGCACAAGCTTTATTTGAATGTGTGGAGGGAGCCAAAAGTGTAAATTGTCAACAGATGGGACTGCAGTCTCACCTGGTGAGAAAAAATGCCACCTGACGTCCATCTGGGATGGTTGTCTGCTAGACTGCACATGCTGCCCTGTTTTAACTTGGCAGTGGTCTCATCCTGTGAAGGACGTTAAGGGCCTTCCTCTGCAGCTTTTAAAAGCAGCAGACCAAATTTAACAATTTCATTTCCTTTCCTGTCCTGTCCTGCAGTAGAGAAACTATCAGTTACTTACAGTGACTTTTAATAATAATGTGATCTGGTTATGTTTGATTTGGTTGCAGGGTTTAAGGGTTTATAAATTGTTTTTGTGGATAGCAGATTGCTGTCGTCTGACAACATTTAATATAGACTGATAATTAATAGCATTTTAGAGGGGCTGCTCTCTCCTGTCACCACTTGTGCTAGTGAATGCTCTATAAATGTCAAAGTTAAAGTCCAATGTGACCTCTTTGCTGTCACTGAGCTCCATCTGCTGCTGGGTTTTATTGGAACACAGCTGTGCCCATCTAACACACACTTGTGATCCTGTGTGTGTGTAGTGTGAGAGAGAGAGAGAGAGAGAAGAGAGAGAGAGAGAGAGAAGAGCAATGTTGCACAATAAAGTAAAAAGCTCTGTATTGAAATGTTGACTACTGGGGAAGGTCATTATTTAATTTACCTTGATTTGACAAACTAAAATGGATAGTCATGGCTGTATATATGCAAAACTCAGATTTGCTGATGATTTGATGGATGAGCTTCCATTTTTTTTCCCTGCTGGCTGAAGTATCCAAACAAGTATCCAAGCACTGTTAAAATTATTCTGAAGGCAAGCACTGTAAATACATGCTGAAATAACCAAAGAATTTATTTTTGTTTTACTTGTTTGAAGTTCTGCAACACAAGTAATCATCTAACGCAGCTCTTCTAATACGATATATTCTCAAGTTGGAACCAAAATGCATAAAAAGTAAGTTTATTTGATGCAATTTTGGAGTTCAAATAGAAGAGATGCACCGATATGAAAATTTTGGCCGATACAGATAACCGATAATTCTTTATATTTGAAAGCCGATAACCGATATATCGGCCGATAAATTTAAATCCAAATTTTTATCTAATTTTGAGAGCCTGATTACAAAAACAAAAGTCTCACAATTAAATCCATGTCCCAAGCGCACAATTATAATGATGTTCTCATTATAGTGTTGTATAGCCGATATGACAGATTTGTGCTGCACATGTTGTACCGAACCGTATTTTCATTTTTTGAAGATTTCAATCAGATTTCAAGAATTCATAAAACATAAACAGTGCTCAACAAGTGTCTCAGCTGAAGGGAATAATACATTATTTATCGGCTTTAATATATCGGCCACATTTTCTTACCAGGCCGATAACTATAACATTAAAAATGAACATATATCGGCCAGATACCGATATGCTGGCCGATATATCATGCATCCCTATCAAATAGGCTTGCCTCACACTGTGAACAATGGTTTTGTTGTTGAATCCTATTTGCCTTTTTTCCAGAATGCACTTCAGAAATCTTTCTAATATGCTGGGGCTCAAGAAACATTTCATTTTATTGTCAATGTTGAAACGAGGGCTGCTTAATATTTTTGTGGAAATAGTGATACTTTTTTCAGGATTCTTTGATAATTAGAAAGTTTAAAATCCCTGACAGGGAACACATGGTATAATTTCATTCAGATGTGAATGAAATGATTAACAAACATTATGGTTTTACTCCTTCCACATATGTATATTTATAAAAATAATTTTAGACCAATTATAGTGATTGCCATGGTGGAAAGAGTAATAAAATATTCTACTCAAGTAAAAGTACTACTAATTCAATGAAATTTTACTTAAATACAAGTAAAATTACCAGTCATAAAAGGTACTAAAGGTAAAAGTAAAAAGTATCTAATTTTAAAATTTACTCAAAATTCTCAAAATTATTATTTTTTAACTGTGGGGGTGGGTGGGGAAGGGTTGTAATGGTATGAGACTTTCACAGAAAATATCAAGTTTACAGTATTAATCAATTATTAAATAAATAAACAGTATTTAGCGGGCCAAGCACGAAGGTGCGAGGCACCTATTGTATCTGTTCCGGTTACTTCTTATTATTATTATTATTATTATTATTATTATTCTTCTTCCGACTGGGCGTCTATGGCAGCCCCTAGACCGGTTTGCGGGAAAGTTGTTTTGGTTTGACATTCTGATAGAGGACAGTCCCAACATTAAATGCACCAATTTTGGTGTCTCTAACTCATTCCCTCTAGCGCCACCAACTGTCCAAAGTTTCACTTTTATTATGCTAATAACTTTTGAACCGTAAGGCCTATCAACAAAATTCTTTTTCCTCTCTTTCCTGAGCTCATGCTGATTCGATCGCACCCTATGACGTCATTTTCCGTCATAAAAAAATGGCCGCCATTTTGAATTGTCCAAAAAACCTACTTTTGCGAACTCGTCCTAGGCGGTTTGTCCCATTTTCACCAAAATTGCACCGGATCATCTCCAGGCAGTGCTGACAAAAAGTTATGCAAAGAAAGTTGATTCGATTAACTGTTTTCGATAAACGCACAAACTAATTTTACGTAGTGCTTGCGAAAACAGACGTAAGGCTGTATCTCCGCAACGCTTGATCCTATTCAGACCAAACTTGGTACATGTCATCACAAGCATGACCTGAGGCTACATGCTGCGTTTCGGCGCAGCGCCACCTAGTGGTCCGGAGATATGAAAAATGGCTATTTTTGCTCATAACTTTTGAACGGTTTGTCCAAAAATCATAAACTTGGTCTTTTTAGATTCAGGGCGTCATGCCGAGTCGACTGATATCTAATTTTCCCAGATCGGCCATTTTGGCTGTCGGCCATTTTGAATTAAGTGCTAAAATGCTGTATTTTTTGAACGCATGCACGAATTGTTACGAAACTCGGTATGGGTCATCAGTACGATGCCCTGAAGGAGCCTGAGAAGTTTCGAAACAGCGCCACCTAGTGGTGACATTTTTTTTTCAAACGCTTATAACTTTTGGTGTGGTACACTTATTTTCACGGGAGTCATCTTTTTGAGGTCCTGAATCGTTGCCGAGTCCAACGATATCAAATATGTTGGGTTTTGTCTTACCGTTGGTGTAGTGTAGCGATTTAGCGCGAAAAAAACACTTGGCGATATCTTCGAAACCGCTGTTCCGAATCGAGACGAAACCACCGCCAGAAAAACGGAATCATAGCTCGTTAACTATATGCTAATGCCCAAATGCGAAAATATTGATAGTAAGGGTAGTAATATTCAAACAAAGTCATGTGTCGGTCATTTTTTTTGTGTTTTTTCATATAAATGTTTATAACTCTGATGCGAATTGAGATATTTTCACCAAAATTGACACACATATGTATGGGCTCACTCTGAGGACACACAAAAAAATTGTGGGACTGAGCCTCTTGGTGGCGCTATAATAGAACAAAACGTGAAATTCTCATTGACTTCAATACAGTTTTGTGAAATAAAATGCTATACTAAATAAATGCTTTGGTCTAACATTACGAAACTCAGTTTGTGCCATAAGCAGCATGCCCTGAAGGTATTCAAAAGATTTTGAGACAGCGCCACCTGTTGGTCAAAAGTTATAATTAATTTCCGGAAATGCTAATAACTTTTGAATGAATTTGCCTATTGCAATGAAACTGATCTTAATAGATTCCTTGGGTTATGCCGAAAACATAGATATCAGGTTTGCCATAATCAGCCAAACTTCCTGTCCGCCATCTTTAGTTCTTTGAAAAACCTTCTTTTTCGAACTCCTCCTAGACTGTTTGTCCGATTTTCACGAAAATTGAATCGTATCATCTCCAGACTGTGCCGACTAAAAGTTATGGATTGCGTGACGATAGACAAAACCGTTTTCGTATACCACAGCATCAAACTTGAGGCATGTGGCCAAAATGACTATTTAGGCTTTATCTCTGCAATGCCTTCACATTTTGACACCAAACTTTGTATGTGTCATTGTCATCTCACTCTGATCACAACGTATCAATTTCATAACTGCACCACCTATTTGTCGATAGTGTTAAAATCATCTGAAAAGCTAATGTTTATGTGATTTTGTTTTAGTCATTTGCACAAAGTTCTCTTAAAGTGCCATTAATTTCTCCTTGCTGCAGTTGGTCTGCCACTCCTAGCCATTTTGGCATATGTTGCCGCTTCTTGCGCTTGGCCCGGTAATGGCTGCTTGCAGCTATATTTATTATTATTATTCTTCCGACTGGGCGTCTATGGCAGCCCCTAAGACCGGTTTGCGGGAAATGAAATTTGGTTTGACATTCTGATAGAGGACAGTCCCAACATTAAATACACCAATTTTGGTGTCTCTAACTCATTCCCTCTAGCGCCACCAACTGTCCAAAGTTTCACTTTTATTATGCTAATAACTTTTGAACCGTAAGGCCTATCAACAAAATTCTTTTTTCCTCTTGTTCCTGAGCTCATGCCGATTCGATTGCACCCTATGACGTCATTTTCCGTCATGCAAATTTTTCCGCCATTTTGAATTTTCCAAAAAACCTACTTTTGCAAACTCGTCCCTAGGCGGTTTGTCCGATTTGCACCAAAATCGCACCAGATCATCTCCAGGCAGTGCTGACAAAAAGTTATGGAATTCAAGTTGATTCGTCGAATCGTTTTCGATAAACGCACAAACAAATTTTACGTAGCGCTTGCGAAAACAGACGTAAGGCTGTATCTCCGCAACGCTTAATCGTATTCAGACCAAACTTGGTACGTGTCATCACAAGCATGACCTGAGGCTATGTGCTGCGTTTCGGCGCAGCGCCACCTACTGGTCCGGAGATATGAAAAATGGCTATTTTTGCTTATAACTTCTGATTGGTTTGTCCAAAAATCATAAATGTGGTCTTGTTAGATTCAGAGCGTCATGCCGAGTCGACTGATGTCCAATTTTCCCAGATCGGCCATTTTGGCTGTCGGCCATTTTGAATTATGTGCTAAAATGCTGTAATTTTTGAACGCATAAACGAATTGTTACGAAACTTGGTATGGGTCATCAGTACGATGCCCTGAAGGAGCCTGAGAAGTTTCGAAACAGCGCCACCTAGTGGTCAAAAGTTATATAAAAAATTCCAAAAAGGCTAATAACTTTTGAATAAATCTGCCTATTGAAATGCCACTTGTCTTAATAGATTCCTTGGGTCAAGCCGAAAACATAGATACCAAGTTTTTCTTATTTGGCCGAACTTGCTGTCCACCATCTTGATTTTCATTCAAAACCTACTTTTGCGAACTCGTCCTAGGCGGTTTGTCCGATTTGCACCAAAATCAAATCGTATCATCTCCAGACAGTGCCAACTAAAAGTTATGGATTTCGTGTCGATAGACAAAACCGTTTTCGTGTAGCGCAGCAGCAAATTTGAGGTAGGATGCCAAAATGACTATTCAGTCTTTATCTCTGCAATGCCTTGACATTTTGACACCAAACTTTGTATGTGTCATTGTCACCTCACTCTGACCACATCTCATCAATTTCGTAAGTGCGCCACCTATTTGTCGAAAGTGATAAACCATTAAATTCTCTTAAAAGTTACTGTATATGTGATTTTTTTAGCCATTTATCCAAAGTTCTCTTAAAATGTCTTTAATTGCTCATTGCTGCAGGTGGTCTGCCACTCCCACACATGATGGCATCTGTTGCCGCTTTTTGCGCTTGGCCCCGGTAATGGCTGCTTGCAGCTATATTTTTCAATTATGGTTATTATTAATTTTATCAGTTAAAATTACCAATTAAATTAATGAAAATGTTTTGTTTAAGTTAATCAAATTAAAATTTAAAAACAAAAATAAAATAAAATAAAAAATTCAGTTTTTTATGATTTAATCCAAATATATTATCAAAAACCAAATGGTGGTAATCAAATGTATACTTAAACCTGTGTCCTTTTATTTTTTGGGGGGAAGCACTGCAAAAAAAGAACAGATTAAATGATTAAACTAAATTAAACCATGGACAAAAAAATATGTTCTTGTAAATAATGTTTAAATATAATGTATTATTATTGTTATCATTATTATTATTATGGAGAAGTAGGTTCTGTATGCCTACAATAGTAATATACTGTATTTCTGTCAGAATTTCTTTTAGTAAAACCAAACTTTGATGAGCACAAACTCTGTGGGAGGGTATTCGTTGATAGTGGGGAGGGGCATGAGAGTTGTAAACATTCAAAATGTTGCCTAAGTTCCCTCAGTCATGCCAGACTTGCCAACTGCAGCTTTAAGTTGACTTTAAGTAAGACTGCAGCTTTTTTGAATTTGACTCCAAAAAAAGATAATCCATGCATTCGTGTTGCCTTCATTTTTTTTTTTTTTTTTTTTTTTTTTTTGGTAAGGTATAATTAGTTTAAATGAACATAGTCTGTCCATTCTGATCTCTAAGCGTCCCTCTTCGGCATCCTTCTGGGCTCTAATTGTGGCCCCTGACATGAGACCGTAATTACCGGCTGGAGTGAAGGGAGGTAGATTAGCATACAGCCATGGTGGGTGTTTGAGATGAGTCTCTCTGGAGCTGAAGATCCTGCACGTGTGTGCTAGAGCTTTTTCTGTGCTCGTTATCTCAACATCAAGCTGTCAGCAGATCACAGCTACTCCAGTTTTCCCCAGATTCTGTTGTACCTACTCATGCCTTCTCATTTCCTCAATTTTTTCCACTTCTATCCATGAGTACATGTGTATATGATTGTACTGCCATGTTCTACTTGTTGTCTTTTCTTTTTCGTTATATGAATTCTAATTAAAAATTGGCAGTGGCATGTGAGAGGACGTCTCTAGGAACATCTCTAGAGCCCAAAAACACCTTAGACCCCAGAGGGTTAAAATGACTGGGCTTAGAATTATAAGGGGGCTTGAATGACACTTATGTGTGACCCTTGTACCTTTAGAGGAATTTGGAAGTTTAATTGTTTACAATGTGAAAGCACACTAGCAAGTACTTACATAACATATAGCAGGTGCATTTGATCTAGAGCTTCTTATTAAACTCCTCATGAATAGTTCCTGGAGTGCCTTGCTCATGAGCGCAAATATCTAGTGTTTTTCTTCGGGCATTTGAACTTTACTGGTTTCCCTCACCCAATAGCCTACATTTATAAAATGTATAAAAAACAATACCCATAAAGCAAGAATGATGGGTGTTGAAGCTGTTAAAAAGAGAACATGGTTTTGTTATATTTATTAGAATTACTGAGAAGTGGCTCCTTGTATAGTTCATGGGCTGCTTGGCTGCTTTCATATTACTTTCTGCACGATAAGGCCTTGCATTTTTGACACCAGTATTTGCTAAGTATCCCACAGGATTTCATTACTTTACAGCAGGCTGTGCTTGTGATATACTGGAATGTGTTTGTTAATCCTGTTAGCCAAGACTGAAAGAGTGTGAGAGAAAAAGCACACTCTTCAGCAACATACTCTCCTCCAGACACAATCATGCCATGGCTGCAGTATTTATCTAGTGTATTTATATTTTTAAAACAAATTTTCTGTGACGGCACATATCACACTAGAATTGTGGGTGATTTTGCTTCAGTTTGGAACAAACCAAACTATTCATGATGGATGCAAAACAAAGTTCTGAAGAGTTATGTTACTTGTTAAGTTACGTGTGCACTTGTTACTTGTGTTACTTGTGCAAATAGTCTTGAAAAGTTGTCAAAACATTCTTGAGGAACAAATCCGATGCTTCCTTCTACTGTGGTCTGCTCCATAACTCCACCCATCTCATGTATTTTCCAACACATTCTCATCCTTTGGCGTCATATAGTAGCCTAGAAATCTTAGACGCACCCTACGGCGTGGTCTAGCAACTCTCCATAGACTTTTTAGCTGGAAAACCCCAACTCTGGAAGGGCCAATCACATCGTGTATAGAGTCGCGGGCGGGGTTAACAAAATGACGATAGAGTTGCGACGGTCAGAGCCAGCTCGGACATATTTCGACATTCACAGGCGTTCATCCTCGGATGATATGATATTCATTCTCTATGATATTTTTTTAATGACACACTGTCTCTTTCTCTCTCATACACACACAAACACACACATACTGTCTCTTTCTCTCTCACACATATGTAGGCTAGTTATAAACTCTTTAGACTTTTAATGATTAGTGTTTTATTTTTAAAGTTTGTGGGTCGTGTAAAAAACAAAAAAATCCCTTATTTTGGGGATGGATTACGGGAAATCTCCCTTATTTTCAATGTTCAATGTTGACAGCTGGACTGGATACGGTAAAAGTTTAATATATCAACTTGCTCCGCTGAGTACGTCACCTTCTTCGTTGCTCTGATTGGCTTTAGCGCTATCCAATTCCGTGCAGAGAGAATTTGAAAGACAACCGTTTATCCCGCCCTCGGATTGAGCCCTGTCAATTAAGAGTTTCCAGACCTAACATCTTAGATGTAGGTCTGGCATGCCAGGCTAGTCATATAAGTGGCGCCATATGACATTTCGTCGAAATACTACGCACATGGCACCCTTTCAGCGTTATATAACATGCACTGCTATGGGTAGGTTTAGGTCTGGGGTAGGGTGTGGTTCTGGATATTGACATAGAGGATGCCAGTAGCAGTATGATGCCTGGGTTCTGTGTTCGTTGCGCTAAAGGGGCACCCTTGTGCGTAGTATTTCGACGAAATGTCATATGGCGTAGCCCATATTGAAGCTAAAGGATAGAGAACAGGCTCGTATTTTCTCACCAGAGCCTTAATTATGATGGTTCTTTTAGTTGATCATCAACTTGTTGTCATACTTCTCATCCTTATCTCATACTTGGACATAGTTCACCCACAAATTTAAATTCTGTAGTCATATCCTGTATGTGTTTCTTCTGTGAAACATAAAAGAACATATTCATCCAATCAATTCCATCCAATCGTTGGACAAAATTAAGTCCAGCCCTACTTTTTTTTGTTCATGAAGTTGTTTCACTCTGATATACGTCACAATAAAGAAGAAAAAAAAGAAAAGAAATGGCTGGTAAAAAGTCTCTGTGGCAGGTGAATTTTTAAATCTACCTGCCACAGTGGCCGGTGGCCGAAAGAAGTTAACTTCAGGCCCTGCAGGCTGGCACCCTTTAGTGTCAATATAACATGCACTGCTATGGGTAGGTTTAGGTCTGAGGTAGGGTCTGCATCTCATATTGATGACTAATCTCAACTTCCATTTCCATGATGATTTTAATGTAACATTTACTATACTGTCATTCTAATAGTATCCCCCCCTCCCCTAACAGAGTTCTACCATCAGGAGAAGGACAGTTTGGCAACTGTAGCCTGCAGGTCCAGTCAGGCCAGTGATGTACCCTTGGTTTCTCCATCAGGACATGAACTGACCCACCATGACCAGCCAGCCATCCCACCAGCACCCCAAACCAGCTCAGCAGCCTCATTCTTCCTCAGGTAAGCTTAAAGCCTGTACGCAGTGCACAGCCATCAATTCAGATAATCGTGCTCTGTGGATCCCAGTTTCAATGTCTTAGTCCCAGGGCCTCGCTCTCAAGGAGCCACAATCCTCCATAGCCTCTGGCAGTCACGTCACAGCAATGCTTTCTCAGCACTCACAGAGACTGCCGTGATGTTGAGGGCAGTCCAGCCTAATGTGTTGAAATGTCATCGATCAGATGCTCAGGCTTAACAGTCAGAGAGGGTGCAAAATCCGGCGCAGAGGTCTCGAAGCTGGATTGTCCGTGTATCCGCAGGGCTAATAGTTAACCGCAATGTGGCAGACAAATTTTATGCCAAAATTGTTCTTGAAGATTGACGGTTTAGTGTAACATTTACATTCTATTAGTTTTAGAGAAAGGTGTGCATTGAACTCTCTCTGGAAAGAGGTCCAAACTTTCTTTTTATGATTTAGTACACATTTAAATTACAATTTAGATAAATTTTGGAAAGTTTTTAAAGATTTCAATTTCAGTTTGAGTTGAATTAATTATTGAATTGATTCAATTATTGAATTAATTATTTTTAATCATTTTATTTGTAGTTTTTTTAATGATACAAAGAGCATTTTGTTCTTCAATGGAAGCAAGAACATCTGACCGTATGTACAAATAACTTCTCATTGTCAAGTTTGGTTACTGGATTAGTGCCATAGAAGTAGTGCATAATCTTTTAATTTTTGCTCTTCATAACTTTTTGTGTGTTTGTGTACAATTTCTAAAACTTTCTGTTTATTAGCAGGTTTGTAATTACATTTTAAAGGGTTTGTTCACCCAAAATGAAAATTCTGTCAGTATTTACTCACCCTCATGTTGTTCCAACCCCGCAAGATCTTCGTTCATCTTCGGAACACAAATTAAGATATTTTTGATGAAATCTGAGAGCTGGATCACACCTGCATCACTGGATCACTGTCAGTAGGCTTCTTGAGGAATTGAAACTTGCTAGCCTCAAAACGTTATTAAAGGCATCGTTAAAATAGTCCAAGTGACTACAGTGGCTCAATCTTAAGTTTATCAAACGACAAGAATTTTGTGTAAGCAAATTATCAAAATTCATCAAAAATTTAACGAATCTTTATTTCAACTATTCATTTACTTCTCTCTCTGCCTCGAATCAGGTTACTAGTTTAATAGCGTAAGCTTCTGTTATTGTACGTCACACGCATCACACAGCACCCGGCTGTCTGGAACTGACTAGAGGTGCAAAGAGGAAGGAAGTGAATAGTTGAAATAAAGTTTTTTTTTTTTTGTAACGCACAAAAAATATTCTCGACGCTTCATAAAGTTAAGATTGAGCCACTGAAGTCACTTTGACTATTTTAACGATGCCTTTAATAACTTTTGCGAGGCCTGCAAGTTTCAATTCCTCAAGAAGCCTATGGACTAGTATGCAGGAGTGATCTTAGCTCTCAGGTCTTAACGGGATTGGAACAATGAGGTGAGTAAGATATGTGACCGAATTTTAATTTTTGGGTGAACTAACCCTTTAAATCCCAGATTTCCAATGTGCTCTCAGTCCCATTAAATATGTATATCAATGTATTGACCAGAACAGAGGTAGATGCTTAGGTGCACAGGGGAGCATGAACAAGGATACACATATACAGAATTCTGTCTCTCTATTTTTCATCATTATTTTTGTTAACAAAAAAGACAAAGGAACAAGCGACAGTGGTTCACCTGATAAAAACAAACATGCATTTGTGTTCATGGCCAAATGTCTGGGAATAGAATGAGATGCTTAGAGGTGTCAGACACTAATAGCTATGTGACACTGCATACAATTAGCCTATTGACAGCATAGCGCCTCATCTCTAGCTCACCACCTTCAGGACCACCTTCTGTAAATGACTGACAGACATCACCCCAGGGGGTTTGCCTTCGCCATTAAGTTAGTCATGCCATTGATTTTAAACACTGATCACTGTTTGACCTGTGCTTCTGTGCACATCATTAGGTATTACTGATAATCTTTTTTCCATTTGAGTTGACCCCGAATCTAGTGAATTAGTATGCACTGTCAGCAAAAGCACGTCTGTCTTTTTGATGCCCAGTGCACATAGTGGCTGATAAATAAGGTGGGTCATAAGGGAAGCTTTTGGCAGTGATTTGTGAGTACACTCAGTCAGTCCAAAATCCTGTGAAAGAGAAAGAATGTGTCATTATGTAAATGAGGAACGACTGACAAATAGACATTTTGAATATTGCTTAGAATGCCTGTGGCAAAATATGCATATTCATGGCAAATGTTTTTCATGCTTTCCTCAATTATACGAGTCAGAGCAGCTCAAATGTCAGGCGTAGAAGCTCGTGTCCTCTCCCTGGCCTTGACTTCCACCTGGAGCTCACGCTTTGCACAGCGTCTCTTTAAAAGCAAGTTGCCATGGTTGCAGTTATGAAAGAAAGAGAGGCAGAAAAGGGTTGTAAATAATTACGAGAAATAAGGTAGAGAGGTGATCAGAAACATATAATTTAGGAACCCCTGTTGCTTTTTCTTTATTAAAGGCATGTTTTGGTAAAACTGAATCAGAATATTTATATAGTTCCTTTTACTAATTAATAGCTTACCAATTGCAATTGTTTGTTTCTACAACAGAATAGGATCATAGATGATATAAAACATATCATATATATATATATATATATATATATATATATATATATATATATATATATATATATATGTATGTATGTATGTATATATGTAAGCAATAAGATACGAGAGGCTGTGCTGTATCGTGAATAAGTGACGGCTCAGAGGGCATTGTTAGGTCACGACACAGAAGCGGAGTGCCTGCAATTCCTTGAGCCGTTACTTATTCACGATACAGCACTTGCCTCGAGTATCTTATTGCTTTTATAAAACGGTTGCCACACAATATTTAAGTAAAAAACAATGTTAGTGCAACTTTCTTGAAGTAAAATCACTAAAAGCCTACCTTCCGCTGGAAAAATAGTCCCCGAGTGTGAACAGCAACAACGTTCCAGTGTGTAAAATGCATGAAAGCTCAAATAAAAACAACACAGAACCGCAGTGTTGCGCAGCGATCAATAGAACCGTTGGGTGAAGCGGCTCGTAGCCGTGTTTTATCGTGAATAAAGCACAGCTCTTGACCAATCAGAATCAAGGATTCGAACTAAACCGTTTTATATATATATATATATATATATATATATATATATATATATATATATATATATATATATATATATATATATATATATATATATATATATATATACTGCCGGTCAAAAGTTTAAGATCGGTAAGATTTTTTGTTTTTAAAAGAAGTCTCTTCTGCTCACCAAGGCTGCAATTTTTTGATAAAAAATACACAAAAAAAAACAGTAATATTGTGAAATATTATGACAATTTAAAATGACTTTTTTTATGTTAATATATATTAAAATGTAATTTATTCCTCTGAAAAAAGCTGAATTTTCAGCATCATTACTCCAGTCTTCAGTGTCACATGATCCTTCACAAATCACTCTAATATGATGATTTTATGATCCAAAAACATGTATGATTATTATACATGTTGAAAACAGTTTTTTATATTTTTATTTCAGGATTCTTTGATGAATAGAAAGTTCAAAAGAACAGCATTTATTTAATTAGAATCTTTTCTAACATTATAAATGTCTTTACTGTAACTTTTGATCAATGTAACTCATCCTTGATGAATAGAAGTATTGATTTCTTATTTATTTCCCCCCAAAATAAAATAGTAATTCTTACTGACCCTAAACTTTTTAAAGGGTAGTGTTTAATGTAACAAAAGCTTTCCATTTCAGATAAAAGCTGTTCTTTTGAACTTTCTATTCATCAAAGAATCCTGAAATAAAAATGTAAAAAACTGTTTAACATGGATAATAATCATACATGTTTTGGAGCATAAAATAATCATATTAGAGTGATTTGTGAAGGATCATGTGACACTGAAGACTGGAGTAATGATGCTGAAAATTCTGCTTATTTTCAGAGGAATAAATTACATTTTAATATATATTAACATAAAATATATTAACATGTGTTTTTTGTGTATTTTTGTTTTTATCAAAAATTGCAGCCTTGGTGAGCAGAAGAGACTTCTTTAAAAACATAAAAAATCTTACCGAATCTTAAACTTTTGACCGGTAGTGTGTGTGTGTGTGTGTGTGTGTGTGTGTGTGTATATATATATATATATATATATATATATATATATATATATATATATATATATATATATATATATATATATATATATATATATATATATATATATGTATAGACACTGTAAATGTGGCAATTGTGTCATGGATGTTAAGGAGTTGAAGCTAAAAATGACATAGATATGGAAATGACTGCTTGGGGGAAAAAATATTATCATGAGTTGTCATTTTGGGGAGGAATGATGTGACGGGATCAGCACAGATCAACCAGTAAGTTTGCATGACTGTACTCCTTTAAATAGGTTATTCTCAAAATATGGTAACACACATTTCCCTAAATTATCCATCTGTCTGTCCGTCCGTTGTCTGTCTGTCTGTTTGTCTCTGTAATTAGTCTTATGCATAAGCTAAAATAATGTTTGTCCAATTTATTGTCATTGATTTCTTTTAAGTGGTATCATTGTAAAACTTTAGAAAAACAAAAGGTTAGGGAAGATTACATTTCAGAGTAAGAAAAGACCATTGAAATGTTCTTTCTCCCATTTTTAAAAGATATTTATTAATTTAGTCAGAAAGTCAACATTTTTTAGAATGACTCCTATAAAGCATACCATATTCATAATGCACTCCTATTGGGCCATCCAAGGCTTCTGTCTGTGCGAATCAAGGTTTTCTGCAGCAAACTGCATACTGCAGTTCTGGTGACCTTTAACCCCAGTGGTTTCCCTTACAGATAAAAGGAGGATTGTTGTGACAGAATCCCTTCCTCTCATCTGTTTAAAAGTGTCAGTCGAGTAAACATACCAGAGGGGGTGTTAGAACACAGAGACACACACTCTCACTCACAGATTTGCCTTAGAGGTTTCAGGTATACGTTTTTTTTTTGTTTGTTTTTTCTGATATAGTACAGCATAACCTTAAGTGAAGAGGTAAACACTCAGCTTTTGTGATGGAAGGATTTTTACACTTATCTCTTGCAATCAGCAGCCCGTGACCTTAAAGGATCACGACTGGATAAAACAGATCAGTGATATGTTTTAAAGCAAACATATATGTGTCATTTATTGTGTGTGATATACTTCACATCATGCATGATGCTGAATTGTGCAGAGGTTTGCAAAAAAGGAAGTACCAGGAACAAGTGGGTTTTTACGACTGAAGGCCAGCTGTAATCTCGCCTTGAAAGATTTACAGATAAAAGCAGAGTGGCTTCTAGATGGGGACCGTCGCACCCCGGCTTTGATGTTGTTTTGTAACTGAGGGGCTCTCTCATGTGCTTTTCCATGGGCTTTCATCGGCACGCTGAGTGTGTATTATCTGCTGAAGTCATGCTTCGCATTATTGTCCTGCAGACTGCTGTGCTGAAATGCATAATCGTCAGGGAACAACAGAGACGGCACCTGTTTGCGTTGAATGAAAGTGCTTGTAATGAATGCTGGGGTTGGGAATGGATCATGTAACTGATGTGGCTGAACATGCATTTCTGCTTTTAACAAGTTCTATAACCTGCTTTCAACAAAAGCTTTTAGGTTTGACAATTACCTCTCTGTGTGATACGCATGCACTAATGTTTCTGCCTACAAAACAGTTATAGCCAAAAAAACTTCCTAAAAGCAAAAGCTTGTATGTACATTTTTTTGTGGCGGTGCATTGGAGCTTCAACACAAAATCCAGTGTAACAAGACCTACTGCAGCATAGTATAAATACAAAGTGTCTGTAGTATGAACTGACATTTTTACTACTAGTCTCCACACTTCTCATTCTCATTTTGAGCCAATAGCCTCTATGCACGCATCGCTTTCTGGGTTTGTCTCAGCACGCCCAAGTTACATGCTGGTGCTGCTTCAGAAGCACCGATCTATATAATGACCAGTGGTCAAAAGCCGGTTTTGCGTTAAGTGGAGATAGTGTCAAATTACACTTGCTGTTTATAAAAATGTCCTGCGGTTAACGTGAATGATGTTAACAACACTGTGAGGCAGTTAGCTGTCACACAAGAGTAGAAAAGAAGTTATTTAAATTAAATATTTTGAGCTACATCAACAACTTTGAGGGTTAGTATTCTCTCATATCGATACGAAATTCGACTAGAATCAGTGTTTCTAAAATCGTTGTCTCCGTTTCTGAGAAAATGGATTTTATTAAAGTTTTGCCGCTATACACTTGGCCTGCATAACTCGCTTCCGGAAGTAAAGACTGCTGACTGAGATTCTTTCTGACACACGGCAGCAGGGTTCGTGCATAGAGCCTATTTAACCTTTAAGAACCTTTTAAAAAAGAAGGGAACGGAAGACATTATGACAATGTATGCCGTTATGACATGTTTACTAACACTCATTAGATTTTAGTAGAGTATTGGTTGGTAGAGTCAGTAGAGACTGGTAGGGTTAAGGTTGGGTTAGGGTTAGACAAAGTTGACAAAGCTACAAAGCTGTAGTCAGTAAAATGTCTGTTGGGGGTAGGGTTGGGTATCCAATTTGAATTTGAATGATTCTGATTCCAATTTCGATTCCTTGTTTCGATTCACGGTTCCTAACGATTCTCGATTCCGAATTCTTTTAAGAGGCAGGGTCAGAAAAGTTTAGCTAACCTTGCTAACCAACGGTCTTTCTGAAGGAAATACTCCTTCTGTCACAAATTCTCCTTTTGTCACAAATTTTGCATTTTGCCGAGATTTTGTTATTTTTAGAAAAGTGAAGCCACACTTTGGAACGCCGAACGTAAGCTACTCATGTTCGACTTGCGTGGTTATGCCAACACTTCCGGCTAGACGCTTCTTTGTTGGTGTTGTTCAACGGTTTCTTCTTCCGAGTCGGCGGACTGTGAATATCAAAACTCAGAATCGAAATTTTAACTTTTTGGCAACGATTACGGGAAAAAGCGAAAAGTTAGTCCCGGTTTACAGTGAATACTCGATTCTCGATACCCAACCCTAGTTGGGGGAATATCAAAATAAATAGTGAGCAGTTATTTCAGAAGGCAGTCTAGTAATACTCTAATGAGAGTAAGTTGACATAGTTGCAAAGTTACTTATACGTCAACAGAATGTTCACAAGGCACCATCAAAAATAAAATGTTACTGAATATGTTTTCATCAGTTGTCCAAATTTTTTCCTCAATAAAAGGAGTTACATACAGTAGTGTGCAAAATCACTGGTTAGTCATCTGCCATTTTACTAAAAAAAGGGTCATAAAATAAAAAAAGATTTTCAGTTCTAACTAACATGTCTGCATCAAGTTACATATAGAGTATTTTGTTTTACATATTGCTTGTGTTATTTATTGTGTTTATAATGTGGACTAAGCACTTTTTAAACGTTAATGTTTATCTACATTACTTTTATATGAACTTTACAACCAAAAATATAACAAATTGCACATTTCTTTCATTCTTTTCATGCGTAGTTTTGGCTAATTTGGCCAGCTTCTTCCAAGTTACAGATGAATAAGCAGTAAAATAATGTAACATTGTGGCCTTTTGACATTTATTAGCAAAGGGTATAGGAAGAATTTTCTCGACTCATTTTAAAGGTTGATAACCCTATTTTATTCACTACTCTAATGATGCTTGATTATGTAGTTAGTTGTATTTTATTATTAGCATTTATAGTTTTTCAATGCTGTCCACCACTATCAGAACAGAAACTCTGCTCGGACTGTTTGCTGGGGGATTTGGCATCATATGTGAATGAGGTGAATGATGTGTCACTATCTAGACACCTCATTCTTGTCTCTCAATATGTTACCTCAATATGAGGATGTTTTGTATAGAGCATCAGTGTGCAAGTCATGTGGTGACTTTTGTTCGTCAGGTTGAGTGTGTTTTGTTGTTGTTTGGCATACAGCCATGTCACCGGTCTGGCTGACTGGTGTTTTATTCTGTGCCAAAGTTTCAGCCCATGACCCAGTTTGTTTGCAAAGAGATGGAGCTGAATAAGTAATTGTAAAAGTCTGATGAGTAACCTGGTATTCTTTCTCTCTCTTTTCCCCCATCACTCTATTTTTGTTTCTCATTCGCGTCAATTCTCTCTACAATCACTCCCTGTCATCCTTGTTCCTCCAGCCATGTTTTCTCGCTCCCTCACTCCTTCCTCATCCCTCCGTTCCAGCAGTAAGTAGCTCATGACATGAAGTCTGTTTAAAATGCTATTTACAGAGAGAATGTCTTCAGGTGCTTTGAGCACTAACGCTGCCTGTCAGCGCGTATACTCACACAGATGTGTGTGAGTGTGTATTTGTATGTATAGACTTGTGGTAATTAAACATCAGTCTGCGAGTGTGTGGAACAGTGACACTCAGGAAACAGCTGAGAGAGAGAGAGAGACATAGATGAAGCAACAGTGGAAACATCTGACTGTGATAGTGAGAGAAATAAGAGTGAAAAAGAATTACACAGCAATACGTAA
>JAQIUQ010007635.1:0-64661 GCA_030378365.1 Hybognathus amarus
TGTTTATTTTCAAACCAGGATTTTTAAACCACAACCCTCTCTGAAGTCCGAACGTTCATTTTTAAACCACAATATTTAAATCACAACCCTCTCTAAAGTCACAATGTTTATTTTCAAACCAGAATTTTTAAACCACAACCCTCTCTAAAGTCAGAATGTTTATTTTCAAACCACAATTTTTAAACCACAACCCTCACTGAAGTCAGAATGTTTATTTTCAAACCACAATTTATAAACCACCCCCTCTCTGAAGTCAAAATGTTCATTTTGAAACCACAATTTTTAAAACACAACCCTCTCTGAAGTCAGAATGTTTATTTTTAAACCACAATTTTTAAACCACTACCCTCTCTAAAGTCCGAACATTCATTTTTAAACCACAATTTTTAAACCACAACCCTCTCTAAAGTCCGAACGTTCATTTTTAAACCACAATTTTTAAACCACAACACCTCTCTAAAGTCAGAATGTTTATTTTCAAACCACAATTTTTAAACCACAATCCTCTCTAAAGTCCGAAATATTCATTTTTAAACCACAATTTTTAAACCACAACCCTCTCTAAAGTCAGAATGTTTATTTTCAAACCACAATTTTTAAACCACAACCCTCTGTGAAGTCCGAACGTTCATTTTTAAACCACAATTTTTAAACCACAACCCTCTCTAAAGTCCGAACGTTCATTTTTAAACCACAATTTTTAAACCACAACCCTCTCTAAAGTCAGAATGTTTATTTTCAAACCACAATTTTTAAAACACAACCCTCTCTAAAGTCAGAATGTTTATTTTTAAACCACAATTTTTAAACCACAACCCTCTCTGAAGTCCAAACGTTCATTTTTAAACCACAATTTTTAAACCACAACCCTCTCTGAAGTCCGAACGTTCATTTTTAAACCACAATTTTTAAACCACAACCCTCTCTGAAGTCAGAATGTTTATTTTTAAACCACAATTTTTAAACCACAACCCTCTCTGAAGTCAGAATGTTTATTTTTAAACCACAATTTTTAAACCACAACCCTCTCTGAAGTCAGAATGTTCATTTTTAAACCACAATTTTTAAACCACAACCCTCTCTGAAGTCAGAATGTTTATTTTCAAACCAGAATTTTTAAACCACAACCCTCTCTGAAGTCAGAATGTTTATTTTCAAACCACAATTTATAAACCACCCCCTCTCTGAAGTCAAAATGTTCATTTTTAAACCACAATTTTTAAACCACAACCCTCTCTGAAGTCAGAATGTTTATTTTCAAACCACAATTTTTAAACCACAACCCTCTCTGAAGTCAGAATGTTTATTTTCAAACCACAATTTTTAAACCACAACCCTCACTGAAGTCAGAATGTTTATTTTCAAACCACAATTTATAAACCACCCCTCTCTGAAGTCAAAATGTTCATTTTGAAACCACAATTTTTAAAACACAACCCTCTCTGAAGTCAGAATGTTTATTTTCAAACCACAATTTTTAAACCACAACCCTCTCTGAAGTCAAAATGTTTATTTTCAAACCACAATTTTTAAACCACAACCCTCTCTGAAGTCAGAATGTTTATTTTCAAACCACAATTTTTAAACCACAACCCTCTCTGAAGTCAGAATGTTTATTTTCAAACCACAATTTTTAAACCACAACCCTCACTGAAGTCAGAATGTTTATTTTCAAACCACAATTTATAAACCACCCCCTCTCTGAAGTCAAAATGTTCATTTTGAAACCACAATTTTTAAAACACAACCCTCTCTGAAGTCAGAATGTTTATTTTCAAACCACAATTTATAAACCACACCCTCTCTGAAGTCAAAATGTTCATTTTGAAACCACAATTTTTAAAACACAACCCTCTCTGAAGTCAGAATGTTTATTTTTAAACCACAATTTTTAAACCACAACCCTCTCTAAAGTCAGAATGTTCATTTTTAAACCATAATTTTTAAACCACAACCCTCTCTGAAGTCAGAATGTTTATTTTCAAACCACAATTTTTAAACCACAACCCTCTCTAAAGTCAGAATGTTTATTTTCAAACCACAATTTTTAAACCACAACCCTCTCTAAAGTCAGAATGTTTATTTTTAAACCACAATTTTTAAACCACAACACTCTCTAAAGTCAGAATGTTTATTTTCAAACCACAATTTTTAAACCACAACCCTCTCTAAAGTCAGAATGTTCATTTTTAAACCATAATTTTTAAACCACAACCCTCTCTAAAGTCCGAACGTTCATTTTTAAACCACAATTTTTAAACCACAACCCTCTCTAAAGTCCGAACGTTCATTTTTAAACCACAATTTTTAAACCACAACACTCTCTAAAGTCAGAATGTTTATTTTCAAACCACAATTTTTAAACCACAACCCTCTCTAAAGTCAGAATGTTTATTTTTAAACCACAATTTTTAAACCACAACCCTCTCTGAAGTTCAGAACGTTCATTTTTAAACCACAATTTTTAAACCACAACCCTCTCTGAAGTTCAGAACGTTCATTTTTAAACCACAATTTTTAAACCACAACCCTCTCTGAAGTCAGAATGTTTATTTTTAAACCACAATTTTTAAACCACAACCCTCTCTGAAGTCAGAATGTTTATTTTCAAACCACAATTTTTAAACCACAACCCTCTCTGAAGTCAGAACGTTCATTTTTAAACCACAATATTTAAATCACAACCCTCTCTAAAGTCACAATGTTTATTTTCAAACCAGAATTTTTAAACCACAACCCTCTCTGAAGTCAAAATGTTTATTTTCACACCACAATTTTTAAACCACAACCCTCTCTGAAGTCAGAATGTTTATTTTCAAACCACAATTTTTAAACCACAACCCTCACTGAAGTCAGAATGTTTATTTTCAAACCACAATTTATAAACCACACCCTCTCTGAAGTCAAAATGTTCATTTTGAAACCACAATTTTTAAAACACAACCCTCTCTGAAGTCAGAATGTTTATTTTTAAACCACAATTTTTAAACCACAACCCTCTCTAAAGTCAGAATGTTCATTTTTAAACCACAATTTTTAAACCACTACCCTCTCTAAAGTCCAGAACATTCATTTTTAAACCACAATTTTAAACCACAATCCTCTCTAAAGTCCGAACATTCATTTTTAAACCACAATTTTTAAACCACAATCCTCTCTAAAGTCCGAAATATTCATTTTTAAACCACAATTTTTAAATCACAACCCTCTCTAAAGTTCCTTAAATATTCATTTTTAAACCACAATTTTTAAATCACAACCCTCTCTGAAGTCCGAATATTCATTTTTAAACCACAATTTTTAAATCACAACCCTCTCTAAAGTCCAAATATTCATTTTTAAACCACAATTTTTAAATCACAACCCTCTCTAAAGTCAGAATGTTTATTTTTAAACCACAATTTTTAAATCACAACCCTCTCTGAAGTCAGAATGTTTATTTTCAAACCACAATTTTTAAACCACAACCCTCTCTGAAGTCCGAACGTTCATTTTTAAACCACAATTTATAAAACACAACCCTCTCTAAAGTCAGAATGTTCATTTTTAAACCACAATTTTTAAACCACAACCCTCTCTGAAGTCAGAATGTTCATTTTGAAACCACAATTTTTAAACCACAACCCTCTCTGAAAGTCAGAATGTTCATTTTCAAACCACAATTTTTAAACCACAACCCTCTCTGAAGTCAGAATGTTCATTTTTAAACCACAATTTTTAAAACACAACCCTCTCTAAAGTCAGAATGTTCATTTTGAAACCACAATTTTTAAACCACAACCCTCTCTGAAGTCAGAATGTTCATTTTCAAACCACAATTTTTAAACCACAACCCTCTCTGAAGTCGAGAATGTTCATTTTGAAACCACAATTTTTAAATCACAACCCTCTCTGAAGTCAGAATGTTCATTTTTAAACCACAATTTTAAACCAACTCTCTGAAGTCAAATGTCATTTTAAACCACAATTTTTAAACACAACCCTCTCTGAAGTCAGAATGTTCATTTTGAAACCACAATTTTTAAAACACAACCCTCTCTGAAAGTCCGAACGTTCATTTTTAAACCACAATATTTAAATCACAACCCTCTCTAAAGTCCGAACATTCATTTTTAAACCACAATTTTTAAACCTCAACCCTCTCTAAAGTCAGAATGTTTATTTTCAAACCACAATATTTAAATCACAACCCTCTCTAAAGTCCGAACATTCATTTTTAAACCACAATTTTTAAACCTCAACCCTCTCTAAAGTCAGAATGTTTATTTTCAAACCACAATTTTTAAAACACAACCCTCTCTAAAGTCAGAATGTTCATTTTTAAACCACAATTTTTAAACCACAACCCTCTCTGAAGTCAGAATGTTCATTTTGAAACCACAATTTTTAAAACACAACCCTCTCTAAAGTCAGAATGTTCATTTTTAAACCACAATTTTTAAACCACAACCCTCTCTGAAGTCAGAATGTTTATTTTCAAACCACAATTTTTAAACCACAACCCTCTCTAAAGTCAGAATGTTCATTTTTAAACCACAATTTTTAAACCACAACCCTCTCTAAAGTCAGAATGTTCATTTTGAAACCACAATTTTTAAACCACAACCCTCTCTAAAGTCAGAATGTTCATTTTTAAACCACAATTTTTAAACCACAACCCTCTCTGAAGTCCGAAACGTTCATTTTTAAACCACAATTTTTAAACCACAAACCTCTCTGAAGTCAGAATGTTTATTTTCAAACCACAATTTTTAAACACAACCCTCTTGAAGTCGAACGTTCATTTTTAAACCACAATTTTTAAACCACAACCCTCTCTAAAGTCAGAATGTTTATTTTCAAACCACAATTTTTAAACCACAACCCTCTCTAAAGTCAGAATGTTTATTTTCAAACCACAATTTTTAAACCACAACCCTCTCTGAAGTCAGAATGTTTATTTTCAAACCACAATTTTTAAACCACAACCCTCTCTAAAGTCAGAATGTTTATTTTCAAACCACAATTTTTAAACCACAACCCTCTCTGAAGTCAGAATGTTTATTTTCAAACCACAATTTTTAAAACCACAACCCTCTCTAAAGTCAGAATGTTTATTTTCAAACCACAATTTTTAAACCACAACCCTCTCTGAAGTCAGAATGTTTATTTTCAAACCACAATTTTTAAACCACAACCCTCTCTAAAGTCAGAATGTTCATTTTTAAACCACAATTTTTAAACCACAACCCTCTCTAAAGTCAGAATGTTTATTTTTAAACCACAATTTTTAAACCACAACCCTCTCTGAAGTCAAAATGTTCATTTTCAAACCACAATTTTTAAACCACAACCCTCTCTAAAGTCAGAATGTTTATTTTCAAACCACAATTTTTAAACCACAACCCTCTCTGAAGTCAGAATGTTTATTTTTAAACCACAATTTTTAAACCACAACCCTCTCTAAAGTCAGAATGTTTATTTTCAAACCACAATTTTTAAACCACAACCCTCTCTAAAGTCAGAATGTTTATTTTCAAACCACAATTTTTAAACCACAACCCTCTCTAAAGTCAGAATGTTTATTTTTAAACCACAATTTTTAAACCACAACCCTCTCTGAAGTCAGAATGTTTATTTTTAAACCACAATTTTTAAACCACAACCCTCTCTGAAGTCAGAATGTTCATTTTGAAACCACAATTTTAAAAACACAACCCTCTCTAAAGTCAGAATGTTCATTTTTAAACCACAACTTCAATGTGTGTGTTCTGTGTTGTGCTATTTAAGATATCTTTTTGCATTTCTAAACCAGACAAAACTTGGCACTGCACTTACTAGTGCCCATAGCAAGTCACCTGTCAAGTTTGAAATCCATCGATACTAATCTGTCGAGAGACATTCGATTAAAAGACAGACAGACACACAGACAGACGTTCCTGTATCGAGATGAAGTACAGTGACCCCTGCTGGCGTTAAGTTTGCATCATTTATCTTTAATTTTAGAGGTCACACCCTACCTCTTTCAAGGACAGTCTTGTCATCATTATGCGGGTGGTTGGTGTGTGTGTGAGCCCACAGTTTCTGATGGGCAGAGGGAATATTATTGAAAAGTTTCCTGTTTCAGATATAGCCTTTTACTGTTTGTTCATCTGATACTGTTAACGCTTCATATGCAAACTCGCGATGTACACGTTAACACGAACAGGTTCGCTTTATTAAAAGATGGGAAGCGTCTTGCTATAAGTCTCTGGGTTTTTTTTTTTTTTTCTGTTCTAGTATCGTTTTCCATCAGATCCATTAGATTAGGCATATTAAATCTAGGAACATTTTGGATAGATTTCAGTGATTTTACTTAAAAAAAAGTAACATTTATACATATGTTACGTGTGGTAACCATTTTATAAAGCACCAGGAGGGGCCACCATGGCTTTGTGTTGATGCCAAATAACGTCCTTCAGCCATAACTTTATTCACAATAAAGCATGACCTGTCCTACATTAGCCTATTGCTTATCGTATTCCAGTAACACTGACCTTTAGATTGGCTTGTGTGGCTCCTCTTCTGGGTTTGTCATGTCTCTCATCAGGAAAGGCTCGCGTCTCATCTCTTCCTCTGATGCCATGTTGCGGGATTTGTACACAGGATACCTCTCCTCATTTTCAGGATTCAGCGGAGGATACGCTGGTTCTGTCAGGCATCTGCAAATGCCTTTGGGTGAAAGAGAGAACCACAAATCTCTAAGAGGATTGCTACTGTAACATCTATTCAAATATTTGTTTACATGATTGTGTCTATCTCTCTTTTGGATTCGGTTATTTACCTGTTCACTCACGTCATTGCAATGCATTTCTCCTGGAGAAGTAATGCGCCTGAAGAAAACAACAGAAAAAGCACATGCATGTTAAGAGGAAGCGCAAACACATATCTAACAATACAAGCTCACATGAAAAGCCTTTTGACAAATGCTGACCTTTGTATTTGATATTCCGGATGCCTGAAGTTTAGATAAAACATTGAATTGAACCTAAAATGCAGATAAGACAGAGTAAGTTTAAGTTTTCTACAAAATTGTAATTACACAACAGGCAGCAGCTTCAGGATTGTCCTCTTCAAAGTGATCACATTGCAGAATATTATATAATAAAACTGTAAATTAAATATCGAATGGAGTCAAACATTGTGGGGTCTTAGTCATCACATTTCAAAAACTGCATATTCAATTCTACAAGCTGTTCATGAAAACACAAAATAGGTTCAAAATTATGTCATTTTACTGTTCTGCACATTAAAATTGGATTGAACACATTGAAGCATGAATAATGACTTTCATAATAATAATTGTATATAGGCTATTTTAAGTTTTTTTTACACAAAGCTAGCATATAGTTTTAGACAGTGATGTCTCCACTTCATTTCTTCACTTCATCTCTTTCTTTATGGCAATATACAAAGTTATATTGCAAAATAATAGTCAAATTCAGCTTTTTATTACTACACTTTCGGGTTAGTTATATAAATTATGGTGGTTTCTGAAAGTAATTAATGCAAATAGATATTTTCAAATTACGCTTAAAGTTGTCATTTTTAACTGAGATCACCTTTTATATGCACTACCGTTATAAAAGTTTGGGTTTAGCGAGAATTTTGTTTGTTTTTAAAAGTTGTTCCTCATGCTCTCAAAGGCGGCATTTATTTGATCAAAAATATGGTAAAATTGTATGTGAAACATTACAATTTACAATAACTATTAACTGTTTTCTATTTAAAAGGTACATAATGTAACTTTTTTTGTTCAAAATTTATACAATTGAAATGAGTCAATATATCATCCAAATTGGTGTTTCGTCTAACCCTGATTCACTTAGGTAATGTGTGCTGGAAATTAATAATGTCTAATAACAGTTAAAGCTACAGTAACATCTTCAGCTACAGTCTAAAAATGCTGGGTTATTTTTAACTTAACTTTGGGTCAAATATGGACAAACCTAAAATTAATTGTGATTAATCACATACAAAATAAAGGTTTTTGTGGACATATAATATGTGGGTGCACTGTGTATAATTATTTTATATATATAAATACAAATACATGCTTGTATATATTTAAGAAATATTTTCATGTATACACTGTATATAGATTTATATATAATTTATATTATATATAAATATAAATATTTAATATATAATTTTTTTTTCTTAAATATACATGAATGTTTGTGTATTTATATATATATACAAAATATTTAGAATACAGTGCACCCACATATATTATGTAAACAAAAACTTTTATTTTGGATGTGATTAATCGTGATTAATCATTTGACAGCCCTAATTTTTAAATTAAATTTTTAACCCAATGGCTGGGTTTGTCCTTATTTTACCTAAAATTGGTTTAAAACAACCCAGTATTTTTTAGAGTGTAAACAGATTGTATGTCGTACACCCAGTAAGCAGGATAATCATATTCATATTCATCCACACAGTCACATAGAGCCAAAGCACAACCAAACAATGTTCTTCCTCAAAATACATGCAATTTATTTTTTAACTGCTAGAGGGCAAGTGCACCTTTTACTTTTACAATTCTGGGACAGCCCCATGTGTCTAAATTTTAATCTTAACCATTCTATTTCACCAGAATTTGAGTTGTTGTTCAAATATGGACAAACCCAAATGTTGGGTTAAAAGTGTGATTTACAATTTTAAACTAACTTCAAATTCCACTTTCAACTGTAAATTTTTTAATGGCATTTTGGTAACACTTTATTTGAAGGGGTGTGCATAAGGCTGTCATGACACTGTCATAAACATGACATTAAAACCTGTCATGAACATGAAGGAGTCTTTATGAATGTTTATGACTGTCGTCATTAAGTGTCATTCGGTAAATTATGACACTTTTAATGCAAAGCTGACATTGTTTAAAATGTCTTTGTTATGACAACTTGATATTAACCAAGAAATCATAACTAGTCCAATCGTGTTCCACTTTACTTGAGGTAAAGGGAAATATTAATGACACTGTTGTTAAAGCATTTGACAGTGTAATGACCCTTAATGACATCTTTATAACTAGTACAATGTGTTCCACTTTACTTGAGGACAAGTCAAATATTCATGTCACAGTTATAATGGTGTCATGACAACCAAAGTTAAAACCAACCATATGACAGGGTAATGTAATGTTAACACATTACAGGTTAACAGGTTATGATTTCTTGGTTATGTCAAGTTGCAATAACAAAGACATTTTAAACAATGTCAACTTTGCATTTAAAGTGTCATCATTTACAGAATGACACTTAATGACAACAGTCATAAACATTCATAAAGACTCCTTCATGTTCATGACAGGTGTTACGTCATGTTTATGACAGTGTCATGTCAGTCTTATGCACACCCCTTCAAATAAAGTGTTACCAACATTTTTAACCCAACATTTGGGTTTGTCCATATTTAACCCAAATTTGGGTTGAAACAACTGAGTGTAATTGTGAGACTGTCACATTTTAGATCTGAGGTCAAATATCTTTGTGTGTTGTACTTACTTGCCCTCCTCCTGATGCCCAGTCACAAGTCTGCTGTTAAAGTCTTTGTAGGGGAGCTCCCATCCTCCCTGATGTCTGTCCAAGAGGGGTCGATGATAGAACTGCAACTCCCATCATCAGGTGGACTGAAACGTGCTGTCCGTGAATCTCCGGATGACCCTCATCGCCTCCCAATCCAGAACACTGTCAATAGGAGGAGGCGGGGATTGGAGATGAACTCGCTAAGTTCAATTTTGTTGCTGTTTATGTTCAGGTGTGGCTGTTTTTTATGTATTCGGGGTTCTGTAGCTGGTTTTCCAGTTGTCCATGCATCTGGGATTGGAAGCGAGGCAGCATAGAGGATCCGAAACTCTCGAATCGAAAGATTCCACAACCGGGCCGCTCATAAGCGGTGACGAGCTGACGATGCAGGTGAGCATCGCTCCAGGTTAGACTGACAGAGCAAAAAAAGACAAATTAAGAGATTATAAAGAATTCGGAAAATGTAACAATCCAAAAAGCACCATAAAACTAAAATAAAAAGGTCAAAATGTGCAAATTTCAAATACCATTTGATCGCTCTGCATGTTATATGTTTGGCAACATTTCTAACCCTACTTGATGGAGTGTGTAGCTCTTAATTTCTTAAACAACCATGTAGGAAGACACATCTCACATTCCAGGATGAAAATGTCAAGATTCATCAGGCTCAAACAGGGAAGGGTTGAGCCTGAAGAATCATTTTCACACATGAATTGGCACCCCTGAGCACACACTTGTAGACTCAAGTCTACTCCTACATAGTTGTTTAAGAAATGATAAGCTACACACTCCCTCAATTAGGGTTAGAAAAACGGTGGCCAAAAATATAACATGCTAGAAACATAATAATCACTGCAATAATGTTCCAACCATAGACTCTAGAGCATTTGCCTTTTTAAATCCAAATGGTGACGTTATTTATTTTATTTCTTTTTCGGGAAATGATTTCATTTCTTTTTATTTCTAATATTAATTTTAAAGAAATTAATATTATTCAGGAAGGATGCATTAAAAATTGATCAAAAGTGACTGAATACATTTACAATGTTACAAAAGCATTATCTCTTCTGCTCACCAAGGCTGCAATTTTTTTATAAAAAATACACACAAAAAAACACAGTAATATTGTGAAATATTACGACAATTTAAAATGACTTTTTTATTTTAATATATATTAAAATGTAATTTATTCCTCTGAAAAAAAGCTGAATTTTCAGCATCATTACTCCAGTCTTCAGTGTCACATGATCCTTCACAAATCACTCTAATATGATGATTTTATGCTCCAAAAACATGTATGATTATTATCCATGTTGAAAACAGTTTTTTATATTTTTATTTCAGGATTCTTTGATGAATAGAAAGTTCAAAGAACAGCATTTATTTAATTAGAATCTTTTCTAACATTATAAATGTCTTTACTGTAACTTTTGATCAATGTAACTCATCCTTGATGAATAGAAGTATTGATTTCTTATTTATTTCCCCCAAAAATAAAATACAAATTCTTACTGACCCCAAACTTTTTAAAGGGTAGTGTTTAATGTAACAAAAGCGTTCCATTTCAGATAAAAGCTGTTCTTTTGAACTTTCTATTCATTAAAGAATCCTGAAATAAAAATGTAAAAAACTGTTTTCAACATGGATAATAATCATACATGTTTTTGGAGCTTTTTTTCAGAGGAATAAATTACATTTAATATATATTAACATAAAAAAAGTCATTTTAAATTGTCATAAAATTTCACAATATTACTGTTTTTTTGTATTTTTTATCAAAAAATTGCAGCCTTGGTGAGCAGAAGACACTTCTTTTAAAAACATAAAAAAATCTTACCGATCTTAAACTTTTGACCGGTAGTATATATATATTTGAGCATGATTTCTGACGGATCATGTGACACTGAAAAGTAATAATGCCGAAAATTAAGCTTTGATCACAAGAATAAGTTATATTTAAAAATATATTCAAATAGAAAACAGTTCAATAAACTAATATTTCATAATTTTACTGTTTTACTGCATTTCTAAGCAAATTAAAGCAGCCTTGGTGAGCAGAAGATACTTCTTTAAAAACTTTTTAACTGTAGTATACTTTGGTAACTGTGAAAGAGACAAAAACAAATTCCCACAGAGAGTTGATTTCACTAATTGTCAGTATAATGTCGGGGTGGTGTAGCTTAAAGTCTTTAAAGGTATGAGCTGGCAACCTAAAAGTTGGTTCAAATCCCAAAAGGTTCACACCCTTGTTCCCTGGAGCAAGTAATGTGTTTCAACAGCTCTTTTAAAAGACTGATTTATAAAACCTTTACCTGTAGCTCCCCATCATGACCGTCTCCAGATCCACCAACACAAAGTTGTTCTTCAGCTCTCCAACAACCATCTTCGTGTCACGCGTCAGGAACGTCTTACCTCCAAGAATGCGCACCATGATATTCTGGAAAAAGAGATTCCCTTGAACTACATTGCAAAATCTAATGTTTCACATCCTTTAATCTTCACTGCATAAAGATTGCAGTTGGTTTCCACAACAGTCTAAACTTTCAGCTTTCATCTAAAGGTCAGATCTAGTTAAGTTTCAGAGATGTGGAGAGATTGTCCAAACCACAAACATTCCACAACCACAAGCCGAATGTAGCTGAACCTGTTCACCATGGCTTTGTGAGTTCCTCTCATTCATACTTGCATAAAACACAGAAAGAGAAACTCTGATGAAGAGTAACATTTGCTGACAGATGCAAAATACTCCACTAAGGTGTGTCTGGTCTTTTGTCTACAGGAACAGCCTAAGTTCAGTCTGTCAATGTGTGCATGAACGTTTTGTGGCTTAAAGGTTACATAAAAAATAACTTTATTCTTGAGTGTTTGATGTTTTTGTCCACTCACTGGATGTTGAAGCTGATGCGATGAGCAGTTCTCCTCCGCGGATCTCCTGTTGAGGATGATGTACACCGGGACCCCCAGGATGCAGCGTTTCGGAGGTCACCGATCACGCGTTATCCGACAATTTATCTGTGACAATGGCAATCAGCTGCCCAACACAAATGCAAACATGCTTAGTTTCGTTTTTTGCATTGAACCAACTTATTTTAACTTTAAAGGACCTCATTTGTAAAGAGGTTCATATGTAATTATCCTAAATGTGACCACATGACAGTTTCCAAAATGTTCCTATGAATGATTTATACATTGTCCATCCGTATGCACAAAAATATTCTTAAGGGATTCAGTTCACCTCAAAATGAAAATTTCCTGATAATTAACTCATGCCAATGCCATCCGATATGTTCATGTCGTTCTGTCTTCAGTGGAACAGAAATAAAAAATGTTTTGAAGAAAACATTTTAGGATTTTTCTATTTATATATATATATATAAATATATATATATATATATATATATATATATATATATATATAAATGTATGTACTTTAACTACAAGTGTTTGTCTTGTGCTGGTCTGCGACGCGCCACATTATCACAGGCGTAAGTCCTGCCACTGAAGAAAGAAAGACATGAACATATCGGTTGGCAATGATTTAATGCATTTCTGTCACAAAAGGAATATTACTGTATTATTTATTATAAATAATTTATCATTAATTCATGTGCCCTTATAATCTTTAAATCACATCTCTTCTCTGATGATGAGGGCGGGGCAACCAGTCACTCACATAAGATCCACCAATAGCAAACCACAACCCTTAAATCAATTCCCCATGGACAAAATACTTGTTTTTCTTGTTTAAAAAAACAATCTCAACTTGCAACTTTAAAATCCAGTGCATCAACATCAACTACTGAACGCCTACAAAAATCTCTTAGGCGATTCATCAATGTGCAAGGAAATCAGAAAACGTGTGAGCGCATGGGCCAGTTTCTGTTAATATTATTATTATTTTTAGAAAATCAATTAATTTCAGGGATGCAATTATTAAAAGCAGTAAAAACATTACAGTAAATGAATTCATGCATATTCTGATGTGTTTTCATAAACAATGCCAAAATAATTTAATTACTGGTATGGGAGGCCAAAATGTTTCAGTTGAGGTATGCACAAGAACATGTCAGTTTCTGCCTTTATAGACTAAATGCTGATTTGTTCTTCAAATCCATGGTATTCAGGATCAAATCCGACTAAGATTGCGTTTAATAAACCAGGCCCCTGGTCTTACCGACTGTCTCCTTTAGAGCTGATTTATAGCTGAATCGACATTGTACCATCATTGATGTATTTTGCACCATCAACACTGTTAATAAACTGAACTGAATCAACATTGAACTAACTCAAGCTGAATATTGTCTTCTGCTTGTAGAGCAATTGATCCCTTTTAACTTTACACAGTTATTGAACTGAACATCTGAATCAGTACAAAGCCGAATAATGTCATGACTGACTTTTTAGAACTGCACAATTTGTCTCATATTTGATTAAAGCAACACCAAGTAACTTTTCCTCTGCGGTCGCCCTACAGGTTGGAAGTGGAATTATCACTGTTGTAAATAATTAACCGCTGTTGTCGTGCGCACGCTCGCTGTTTATCCAGTGCCGACTTTGGAATGAACGATGTCCACAGACAAGGCAGAGTATGTTGGATGATTTCATGAAAGTGTGATGTATTGCGACATCAGAAAAACTAAATAATGACTATTGTAACGCTTGACGTAAAATAAGTTAAATTTGTAGTTTTCTTATATATCATTAGAACTACAGAAAAGCGACCCGATCTGGCAATCTTACAGGATATAGGACCGCAAAACGAATCTAGAAGTCCCTTTCACCCTGTTACGGCTTAAGGCCAATTTATACTTCTACGTAGGGTGCGCGCAGTAGGTACGGCGTAGCATACGCACAGATGCGTACCATACCGCGAACCCTTCGCCGTAGCCTGACGCGCACCTCCTCAAAAATGTAACTACACGTCGCGACGGCGCGGACCGCAAGATCTGTGATTGGTCGGCTTGGGTAGCATCGCAATTCCTCCTACGCATTTCCGCACGTACCATCTTTTCCGACGTCTTCTCTCGTTTCTGCCTTTTAGTTTTAGTAATTTTACCTAAATTAACTGTTTAATAAGCTCCAACTCCAACATGATCCACTCTCTTTCAGTCGCCATTGCTTGTAGTAACCTAGCCACAAGGAATCTAAACACAGTGGAACAATAAAAACCTCCGCCGCCAACTAGCATTTCGGAGCAGTACTGCAGAGCAACCAAGACCTAAACGCAGAAGTATAAATGCTCACCATGGTGTCGCCTACGCCGTACACTACGACGTACCCTCGACGCAGAAGTATAAATTGGCCTTTAATGAACCACTGAAACCATTTTGGAAACATTATTTTGATGTAAAAAATTTAACTTAGTGTTGCTTTAAGTTTGCAGCTGTTTATTACTGTGAGGTTGCAGTGAAACAGTATATAAATAAAGGTGACTTGACTTACCCTAGCCGCTCCTTGTAAGAGTCTCCTGAGGACTACTCGTATGGAGGCCTCCTGTTCTACAGGAGGATTGGTGTATACCTCAACTCGGACCCATGTCCATCCAGCTGTACCGTTCTGGCCATCCTAGTTCCAAACATGGAGCCGGAGTGTCAGACTCTGTGGGGAAATAATGTCCGGAGAAGTCGTCGCCCTCAGAACCGACCTCCACCTCGCCGTTTCCATCCTCCAGGACCGCATCGCTTTCATGATAGTCCTCGGCCCAGCTGGAGATCTGGTTCACCTCGCCGATGGACAAGAACGATCCGACTTGTTCCTGGTTGAGAGTGGTGTAGAAAGCCTCAGGACCGGAGCTCACCAGGCTTTCCACACAATAGCGTTCTTCCTCGCAGTGCAAGAAGTCTGGACTGGACTCGGTCAACGGAGCGAAGACGGCGTTCTCATTGAGGCTCTGCTCTTGAGAGTTTGACATGATTGATGGAGATATCTGTCAGCTCCTCTGAGTTTCTTGGAGGAGGATGTTGGTGAATTATTCAAATAGTTGAGGTTCTTCTTCATGCCTTGAAACTATTTAACTCTTTTTAGCCACCAAATGTCAACAGAAAAGCAGGATACTCCATGGAGGAATCGTTGCTGTGGTCCCTGGAAGCTTTAGGATGTCCTAGAATACAGTCTTGAGGAGAAAACAGCAACATCAGAGTTTAAGAACATTCCCAGCGTTTTACTCGTCAATTTGTTTGTTGACCACCCTAGTGGAAAAGAAGTGCACTTGATTGTGTTCTTCAAATCTTAAATGTATATTTAAAACATAAATAAATGAATGCCACTTAAGTGTACTTAAAAATCACATTGTAATAATGTCAATTTAAAAGTTCTTTAGTACGTTTTAAATCATGTTTAACAATCTTTTGTAGTGTTTTAGATTTTGATATGTTGACTAACATACTAAAGTTAGTCTCTTATTTTGATATGTTGACTAACATACTAAAGTATTTGTAAAGCACCCGATTATACTTTTAACTGCATCGTGTTATCTGTAATGTACATTGAAGTCAGTAGGTTGTAAATGTAATAAATTGCAACATCATAACTACAAACGACATACAAGTTTCAATAGAAATGACATTAGAGTAAATTTTAGTGGTAACACTTTACAATAAGGTTCATTAGTTAACATTAGTTAATATATTTACTAACATGAACTAACCATGAGTAGTACATTTGTTACTACATTTGTTCATCTTTGTTAATGTTAGTTCATAAAAATACAGCTGTTCATGTTAGTTCATGATGCATTAACTAATGTTAATAAGATTTTAATCAAGTATTAGTAAATGCTGAAAATAACATTAAAAGATTAACAAATGCTGTATATGTGCTATTCATTATTAGTTCATATTAACTAATGTAACGAACCTTATTGTAAAGTGTTACCATTTTAGTTCACCATAAATGCTTGAACATTACGTTCGGCAGTACACTAAGCATATTTAAAAAAATAAAAGAAGTAATTACGAAACGAAAGATGTACATTGTCTTACTTAAGCGGGTCAAAAAACAATTTAAAGTTCAGCCGACTGATTTTAATATAAATTTAAACTATTAAAACATTTGTATTTAATTGTAATTAAAACATTACATTCAGTTCACACCTAAGTAACAAGTACTCTTTCATTTTAAAGTATGCTTAAGTGTACTTCTTTTTCACAAGTGCATGTTAAAATCCATGCATTTCTATTTATCTACTTTATGGTAATACTTCACAAGAACAGATTATGTACTAAAAGTGTAGACTTACCCGCCTGTGCCTGTCTCTCTCACACACCCTCAGTCCATCGGCTCTTTCCGTCAAGTTCTGACATATCTCTGCTATCTCCACCCATTCTCAATGGCCTCACTCAATCTGGTGTTGAATTACTCCCCGTCACCAGCCAATGTGAGCAACAAGTCATTGCTGCGATCTGCCCATTTTTAGCTTTCGTGCAAAACCACGACTAGAGTCAGCAAGTCATCTTACATCCCTAAAACATGTTCAGAAACACTCTTCAGCCCTATATCTCTCTCGTAAGGCTGACATTAGATTTCTGCCTTTTTTGTGTCTTTAGTAAACACATAGAGTGCCTCTCTGTCACCGACCCGCTGATCGTGACTGGTTCTACCAGCCAGAGCCGGTCTTCTCCAGGGAACAGAGATTGAGACCTTCTTTCCCTCTCAGTCAAAAGGGGGCGAGGCTGGAACTCAACACCTCAGTGGTCTCTTTTCACGTCATGCACTTCAAGCATACTTGATGTTTAGACACATCCGGAGAAGCTATGTGTGTTTTAATCCAATGAAGAAAGAATGGGGAACTCACTTTTAGGTTCTGCATGAATTCCATGCATTTATGTACACATTCCTCTTTAACCGCCTCTTCTATCTGTAGGTGACATGTCTAATGCCAATAGTCTCTTAGACAGTATAAATCGTGCTTTTAAAAGCAGAGAGTGTGTGTACAGTGCTGAAGTCCTGCACAACAACTAAACACAATAGATTTATTAGAGCTGTTCAAATTGAACATTTTAACTAGCATCGATTACTAACCGATTCAAACTCACCACTATATAAACGACTTAAACAGTAGTAATCCTACTTGAACTACAGCATTTTTCTTTTTTTTTCTAAGCGTTGTTTATTCTAACAAAAAACACAACTATTGTTGTGATTTTGAAAAATATTTTATTAATAGAATTTGGATACATAATACATATAATAATACAAAGAAACACATTCAATATTGGGGGAAAAGGACTGGTTTGAGGTTTCCAGTTGTGACATTTTCATGTTGGTAATCCAACGAATTGATCTAGAAACTTTTTCAGTTTTTTAAACTCCAGTTTTCTTATTGCGTAATTTAAAAGGATTTTCGGTCATCTTTTGAACACAAATTATCTTTTTGGTCTTTTCAGTCTTTTTGATTAAATCTGAGAGCTTTCTGTCCCTCCATTGACAGCTACGCAAATGACACTTTGACACTTCAAAAAGAGATTGTAAAACTAAACTAATCCATATGATTTGAGCGGTTTAGTCCAAATGTTCTAAAGAGACACGATTGCTTTATATGACGAACAGATTGATTTTAATATTATTTCTCAACCGAATCTGCGCAAAAATGAACCTCATTGGTTCTTGTTAAAGCTCAAACATGCTGTGTGACACAAAAATGAACCTCATTGGTTCTTTTTAAAGCTCAAACATGCTGTGTGACACAAGAATGAACCTCATTGGTTCTTGCTGAAGGCCAAACGCGCCGTGAAACACGAGAATGAACCTTATTGGTTCTCTCACATCAAGCGAACATGATTGAGCTTCTGTTTACCAACTGAAGTGTGAGTTGATTAATGTTTATATGTGAATAAAAGCCTAAATTAAATCTGTTGCGTATAAAGTGATACATTTTTTTATTAGATGGCTCAATTCATATGGATTAGTTTATGAAATCTTTACTAACTTTTTAAAGCGTCAAAGTGGTAGTTGTGTAGCTGTCAATGGAGGGACAGAAAGCTCGCAGATTTCATCAAAAAGATCTTCATTTGTGTTCTGAAGATGAACAAAAGTCTCTCCTATAAAGCAGCAGTTTCCACACTATGGCAAAATACAGCACTTGTTGATTCAACTTCCCAAAAGTACAGTGGCGTATTGCATTCACTTGAAGAAAAAAAAATCTACTCTGTTTTTCTGAATTAACGAGTTAATTTTTCATGAGAAAATTTTTTTTTTGCTGTGTTTTTCTGAATTAACGAGTTAATTTTTCATGAGAAAATTTTTTTTTGCTCTGTTTTTCTGAATTACTGAGTTAATTTTTCATGAGAAAAAAGTTTTTGCTCTGTTTTTCTGAATTAACGACTTAATTTTTCATGAGAAAAAAAGTTTTTGCTCTGTTTTTCTGAATTAACAAATTAATTTTCATGAGAAAAAAAGTTTTTGCTCTGTTTTTCTGAATTAACAACTTAATTTTTCATAAGAAAATTTTTTCATTCAGAAAAACAGAGCAAAAAAAATTTCCATGAAAAATTAACTCATTAATTCAGAAAAACAGAGCAAAAAAAAATTTCTCAGAAAAATTAACTCGTTAATTCAGAAAAACAGAGCAAAAAAATTCTCATGAAAAATTAACTCGTTAATTCAGGAAAAACAGAGCAAAAAAAATTTTCTCATGAAAAATTAACTTGTTAATTCAGAAAAACAGAGTAGATTTTTTTTCTTCAAGTGAATGCAATACGCCACCATACAAAAGCAGCAAAGCAGGTGTTGGGAGTTTGGACCTACAAACTAGTAGGATAATAAGTTACAAATAACAATAAGCCGTATATCATAAAATATTTGACCTAAAAACAGCCAAAAGCATTTATAATCTCGTAGCAGAGACATGCGTTGCGTGGTGTTAAGCAAAAAATCAGGCCCGTTTGCGCAGATGCACATAAAGTGCGCCACTAATAAGTAAAAGGGGCACACAGACCCAGGCTAGAATGTAACAGTAGCCGAAACGACCCATTTCCAGTTCCTGAACATCTTGAAGAATCTCGCTCCTTTGAAAGGTGTAGATAAGAACAGCCGCAAATGCTGCAAAACCTGTGAGTGTGGAGGAGGTGAATCGTGTGAGGATAGAAGTGGCCACAAGGGAGCAGCATATGTGGTTTTTAGGGAATAATAACATGACATCTGCTAGTCCAATCTACCTAAATGAATACAAAATGATATATAATCAGTTAATTAATAAAAACACTTACCTGCAAAAAATTGGCATAGACCAGTGAAGTAGAAAAGTCCTCCTTTGGACATGGTGAAGAGCTGTCCGAGGAACACCATGAAGGAGATGGAGGAGAGCACTACAGACAATATCATGAGGGCCTGGACTGACTGCAGCCATTCTGAGAGAAGAATATCACAAATAGATATTTATTTTAAAAGATTATTCGTCAATCTCAGTGTTGAGATGTAGTTTCTAAAATGGTGGGTTGCAACCAAGTGTGCAGTCAAATAACCCTAAAACTGTATTCTGGACAAATGTGGGCAAAATAGCTTTGATTTATTGGTAACACTTTACAATAAGGTTCATTAGTTAACATTAGTTAACTACATTAGTTAACATGTACTAAGAATGAACAATACTTCTTCAGCATTTATTAATCTTAGGTAATAATAATTCCAACATTTACTAATACGTTATTAAAATCAAAGGTTGTATTAGTTAACATTAGTTAATGCACTGTGAACTAACATGAACGCACAATGAATAGCTGTATTTGTATTAACTAACATTAACAAACATTAATAAACACTGTAACTAATGCATTGCTCATCGTTAGTTTATATTAGTTAATGCATTTACTAATGTTAACTAATGAACCTTATTGTAAAGTGTTACCCATTTATTTTTAAAAAATACTTCCCTTGATCCGAGCGGTACAAGACTTGGTACAAAAGTTTGCCTCCTGAACATACACATTTCTTTTACTCAATTCTTTTAGAGCATTCTAAAATAAGCCAAAATAAGACACCAGGTGACAGCAAAGTCTCTTCATCTTTAGGTTTTAGCTCTAAGAACTTATTGGAATGATATTGTAATGTAGTTAAAAAAATTAAAAAAAATAAAACATAAAAATAAGCATAATTTACATAGAAAATATAGTACTTTTTGAAGTAAATAAATTCAAAAATACCCCCCAAATAAAAAACAACACCATAAATGGATAGACAAAACTTTATCGAAGACAGTAATATAACATTTATAATAAATAAAAATTAGTATCACACCTGAGTCCTCTGTGCCCACATTTGTCCACAATTACAGGATTAAGGGCTACAAAGTGAATACGGTTTGAGGGCTACATAAATAAACATAATTCTGAATGTTTTTCTGATGTGAGACTTTTATTTTGAAAGACATGCGGTCAGATGCAGTTTATGTAACACGCGACAAAATGTGTTATCCTGATTCAGTCAGGTGAGATGTCATTCTTCTAACACTATTTGCGTTGCTTGTTGTTGTGTATCTCTCTCTCTCTCTGAGAAAATGATCAAAAACACTGGTAGTGACTAGCAACTTTTTTTTTAAACGCTGGCAGAGAAAGAGTTTGCACTAATAAAAAAATCTAGTTTTGGACTTTTGTTTAATAGCCTTGCGTTAAGCTGTTTTTGAGTGTTAGTTACCCACCGTTCTCCTGGACAGATGCACATAACCAGGTTTCTGTGGCGTTGTCATAGGTGCACTTATACCAGAGATCCGAGTTCTCCGTGTCTCCCAAAGTCCACCAAGACTAGAAAAAGCATAAAGGTTTTCCATTTTTAGTTAAAAACGGTGTTGTGTAAATGCACTTAAGGATGTAATGTGTAGATGCTTTTTAAAAATGTGAGTTTCTCAAATTTGTTAAAATGTTTCACAATTTTGAAATCTGATCTCCAGTGATTTACATTATAATATATACATTAAAAATATGCAGCCTAAGACTTCACACTATAATTTTGAGCACATTTTTGATTGACAAACACACATGACCTCTGAACTATGCATTTGCTCTGTAGGGAAGAACTGCGTCTTAATTGTACTTCTGACTAACCTTCTCCATGGTGGCAATGAAAAGTATGGCCAGGGTGACCAAATGCAGAACGGTCACAAACATCAACAGGAAAGACATTTTGGTGGATCCTGTTGGTAGAAGAAGAAAGTTCTGTTTGAGAGCTTCCATTTCAGTCTCATTTACTCACAAAGGAAAATGAGGAATCATTTGGGTCTAAAAAGCCTCTAATGTAGCCAACGTTATGAGCGCTGTGTAAACCGTATAGTCTGTTTTCTAGCATTGAATGTGATTAAACAAACTTAAAGATACATTATCTCCTGTTCTATCTAATGTTAATGTGCATCCTTTACAGTACAAAATTTTAATGTTTTTGAAAGAAGTATCTTTGCTCACCAAAGCGCCATTTATATGATCAGAAAATGTCAAATAAATGTTTTCTGTTTGAATATATTGTAAAATGTAGACTCTAAAAAATGCTGGGTTGTTCAACCCAAAGTTGGGTCAAATATGGTCAAACCCAAATGTTGGGTTAAAAATTTGAACCCAACTTCAACTTTCACTTTCAACTGTTTTTTTTTTATTAAATTTTTAACCCAACATTTGGGTTTGTCCATGTTTGACCCAAATTTGGGTTGAAACAACCCAGCATTTTTCATTTTCAGCATTATTACTCCAGTTTTCAGTGTCACATGATCCTTCTAATAGGCTATCATGATTTGCTGCTCAAGAAACATTTCTGATTATCATCTTGAACTGATTCACTTGGTTTTCAGGATTCATTGGAATGAAAACGAACACTCATTGTTTTCAAATAGAAATATGTTGAATGTCTTTAGTGATCAATTTGATGCATCATCAAAACTGGTGTATGATGCCAAATCTGGTGTGTGATGCTCTGGAAATGTTCTTGACTGCATGAGGAAGTTTACTTAATCAAAATGATGCCATTTGCTGACAGAATCTTTCCAGGGAAAAATGTAGGACTCGCATGTGAACTTTGATTGGACCACTGTAATGATACATCACTGGCGTCATAACTATAAATGAATTATCACCTCACCGCTAGACGCTTTTGCATCATCATGTTTCCTAGCAATACCACAAACGTTACCAGGATTTTTCCGTCCATAGGATGAATGGAGACTTCTGCTTGAATTCAACAAAACCTCCATTCATACCAGGACTGTGTGACGGGTCAGGATAGGGAAGGAAGATTGGGAACGACAAACACGGATGCCAAGACTCCACACCCTCTGTCACTACTGAGCAGTGAAAATAACTCAGATCTCTTTCCAAATCAGAGACCAAGAGGCCCCTTTGCGGTGGCCGAAAGATTACGTATTTAGACAACATTCTCGAACTCATGGTTTTCATTAAATCAGGCCCCACCTCTCATGTTTACATGCAGGAGCTGCTCATTATGCGTTTTTGGGACAGTTCTTGCTCTTTAGTCACTCTCTCTGCTGTGCAAGACTTCACGAAGATGTTAAAATTATAAAGCTGTAATAACCAAACATAAAAGCTACAGAAACACCTCAAGCAGGATCTCCGACAGACCAGATAACAATCTTTTCTACATCTAAGATTTTTCTGGATGGTTCTATATAAACAAACAAAGACAGAAGAATGTCTCGGAAAACATAAATAGTTTGACTCTTAGGCTCTTCAGTGGATCTTAGGTTTAGGATCGTATTAACTATTTTATAGGGTTATTCTGAAATGACATGTTTTTGGTGTGACTTTTAGGTCTTGTTAAATGTGAAGATCTATAGGTTCTTTATGCACCAACGTCAGGCTCTAAAAAGTCTGGAATTATTCATTAAAGAGAGGATATATTCACTGTTGTTGAAGAAATAAAAATGCAGCTTACCTTGTGTGTGCTCGTACCAGCATATCTTCGGAAAACTCTCGCCTGAAGTCCAGAGTTGTTTCTATGGTCTCCTCCCCTTCTCTCATCCCCTCAACACTCACTCTCTCACACTCTCTCAAACGTTTGGGAAAAACGGTCCAGCAAGGAATGTGAGCTCTGTTAGAGGAGGAGTTTCCTTCACAGAAGGAAAAACTCCAGAAAAACTTTGGGTTAGTTAAAAATGGACTTGAGTGTGTCCGCCCAAACCCAGAGAGTCTGTTACATAATTACACAACACACAATGCAATGATGTTCTATATGGTAGTTTCAGCTATAAAAACATGGATTTTTTAATTGAATTTCAAAGATATTTTTACTTTGATGATTAATGATTATACTCACACCTTGTTCAATTCATTGATGGCCACTTGTTGTTTAGGTAGCCATTAAAAAACTGGAGCAATCTGGACAATTATTTCCTGTTGGAGGAAACACAGACCACCCAGAGAAACACCAGTTCTCACCCAAATCCCCTGTGAAAGCGTCTCAATCTTTCCGCTCAACCAAACTGAACTATTTTTATCTTGTTCTGTCCATTTGTGGTTTTATTATAAACAGGCTAAATACTCTAATATGAGGAAAGGAACGTTCAGTAATTGAATACAATATTCACATGCTCTTAACAAATGGCTCATTCCATTAAAAAAAGTTTGTTTTTTTGTCAATTTTGTGTCCATCATGAAGATTAAAAAAAAAACAATGCAAAACATAGTTCGCATATAAATTGTATTTTGTCAATGAGTATGCATTATTGTTTTAAAATAAGTCTATATAATTCTATTATATAGACTTATTCTATATTCTATCTATATAATATAATATATAAAAGTGGAAAATGCACCCGTTTCGTGAGTGAACCGTATAGCTAGGCTACTTGTTTGGGAACCTCGTTTATTATTATTACGGAGTTTGTGGGGTTCTTTTGCAGGACGTACCACACAAAGATACACACAGAGAGAGAGAGAAAGAGAGAGAGACTGCTGTCGCTGATGAACGTATTTCAAGTAAACGCTGAAAATCCTGAAGGTGAAACATTAACATGCGTTTCTAGACGACCGTAAACGTCTGGAAGTTTGTTAGCATTCGACAGTTGAAAAAAAGAAAAACGCTTCAGTCAGCAACGTGTGCGAGCGAATTTCACGCGATATCTCTCTTTTAAAACAATAATAACTTTTAACAATAACTAAAAAGTAACTTCAATGGTTTTGAATAACGGTAGGAGATGTGCACAGCACAGGTAAGATCTGGTTTTATAAACCTTTCTGTGGCGAATCGCTCATTTTACTTTTTTTCCTTTAAAGGGCAATACATCACGATTTGGCTTTGTGGTAAATATCCGTCTGTTATAAGTTATGCAAATATACCTCGTACTATCTGTTGCTTTCGCTCTTTTCGTAGAAAAAAAACAAACAAATGTAACTGAGAGTACTGTAGTAAAGTTTTCATGCTAGAAAACCGCAAGTCGTTTAAAAGGAAAAACAGATGTGCGCATGCGCACCACCTCCTCCGATCTGAACAACAGCTGTCAAAGGATGTTTAAACAAAATGAGCACATCACATATTTGATGTGCACATCTAAACACTGATCTCGCATTAGTTCATGTTTAGATCGAAGATAGATACACATAGACAGTTAGATACAGACAGATATACATAAGATGCATCTCTATGTCTGTTTAGGATGGAAAGATGTTGCAGGACGTGGAGCAGCGACTGCAGGAGGAAGGTTTGGACCCCTCGGCCTCCTTTAATGAGCGCTTATCTTTGCTGTGGCAGCTTTACAAGAGCAGTGAAAGTACTGTGAAGTCCCTCAACCAACAATTAAAAGATCTTCAGAAGGAACGTGTCGCTGAGATTGAAAAGGTGAGAAAGAAAAAAAAGACTCATCATTTACTCACCTGTATTTGTTTCAGATCCACATGAGTGTCTGTGGAACACAAAACAAGATGTTTAGGTAGATATATATAAGAGAATATGTGTCTTCTCAGGTTCAGCAATACATCAATCACATTAAGAGTCTCACAAAGACCCGAGACTCTGTGGCTTTACATCTCGAACAAGAAAACATAACGCTACGTGCTTCTCTGGACGACGTCCATCTGCAGCAAGGTGCGTTTATCTGCTCTGCTCGCTCTATGACATTCATATGACTCATATGACATTTAAATCTATATGTGCAGAGGCTCAGAGGAGCGAGGTCTCCGAGATGTTACTTCAGGAAGGTCTGGCTGATATTATTCCCATCAGCTTGAGTGAACAGGTGGCCTACCTCCTCGCAGAGAGAGCATCCCTGCTGGAGAAAATACAGAGCCAGGATGTGGATGTGAAGAGCACATGCCATCCTGATGTCCAAACGTAGCAGGGTTGTGAAGATAATGTGGTCAAAGTAAGAAAATCCATTCTCAGGTTGTTTTACCTTCCTACATGTCAAGTCAAATTTATTTATGCATGTTTTAAAGCAGATTTACAAAAATTCATGATGTTACGACTTTATAATATCTTAACATCATGCCTTATGTCGCATTTAGCAGATTGAAGCTGGACAATAGTATAGTTTACATTTTGCAACGATACAACCAAGCAAGCAGTTTTTGCTATATTGTATTACTTTATGTGAAGATACTGTATATAGTCTAATATAGGTTATATTTTCCAACAATATCACACCATGTTCCTGATCTAATTCTTGTTTTCTGTTTTTTTATGAAAGTGCTAAATGTCTGATTAGAGACTTATTAAATCAACCTCCTCGTCTTTCCACAAGGTGTCATCACCACTACACGTCACGAGCCCTTGGAAGCGGCTCCTAGGACTGCGAAAGGCAGCTCAGAGTAAACAGAAATTAATGCCTGTATGTTTATAACAATTAACCTGATGCATGTAGTTGAAATGCATAACAAAAGCAGAGGCGTAAACTACATTAAAGAGGCGTTATTCTCGCTTCTTATTAGTCTCAATGCAGATGGATTCCAACAAACCTTACAGTATACTGTGTTTAATTTACAAAAGGACCACTTTTACTAACTTGACCCTTACTTTCTAAATACTTAAACTATCTTGCTATCACAACTGTGTGTAAAGTGTACTTACTTTACACTCTCTTTTACTTTACACTTTGACTACCTTTTGATTTCTTTTACTTTTACCATCTTTACAATTTACTTGACACTTTCTTTTACTTGACACTTTTACTGACCCTTGATTTCTTCTATTTTCACTTTTACTATCCTTGCAATTTACTTTACATTTTTACTAAATTGAGACTTTATACCTTTACTTTACACTTTTTACCAACCTTTACAGTATACCTTGTTTAGTTTACATGAGGATCACTTTTACTAACCTTTGATTTCTTTTACTTTCACCTTTACTATCTTTACAATTTACTTTAAACATTCTTGTACTTTACACTTTTTACTAAACCTTATATTTCTTTTGCTTACACTTTTACTGTTACGGTAACACTTTACAATAAGGTTCATTTATTAAAAATTAGTTCATGCATTAACTAACATGAACTAAGCATTTGTTACTGTATTTGTTGTTCTTTGTTAACGTTAGTTAATACAAATCTAGCTGTTCATTGTTTGTTCATGTTAGTTCACAGTGCATTAACTAATGTTAACAAGATTTTAATAAAGTATTAAGTAAATGTTGAAATTAACATTACCAAAGATTAATAAATGCTGAAGAAGTATTGTTCATTCTTTGTTAATGTTAACTAATGTAGTAACTAATGAACCTTATTGTAAAGTGTTACCCAATTTACTTTACTTAACACGTTTACTACCTTTTGATTTATTTTACTTTTACCATCTTTACTTGACACCTTCTTTTACTTGACACTTTTACTAACCCTTGATCCCTTTTACTATCCTTGCAATTTACTTTACACTTTTACTAAATTGAGACTTACTTTATACCTTTACTTTACACCTTTTACCAACCTTTACAGTATACTGTGTTTATTTTACATGAGGATCACTTTTACTAACCTTCGATTTCTTTTACTTTCACCTTTACTATCTTTTCAATTTACTTAAAACTTTTTTGTACTCTACACTTTTACTAACCTTTTATTTCTTTTACTTACACTTTTACTATCTGTTACAATTTATTTTACACATTTTTTTACTTTACACTTTTACTAACGTTTGATTTATTTTACATAACACTTTACAAACTTGACACTTTTACTTTACATTTACCTTTTGATTTCTTTTACTATACCTTTACTTAACACTTTTACTGACCCTTGATTTCTTCTATTTTTACTTGTACCATCCTGACAATTTACTTTACAATTTCTTTTAGTTTACACTTTTACTAACCTTTTTTTCTTTTATTTACACTTTTACTAACCTTTTGATTTTTTTTACTTTCACCTTTACTATCTTTACAATTTACTTTACACTTTCTTTTACTTTACGCTTTAACTAACTTTACACTTTTACTAACCTTTGATTTCTTTTACTTACACTTTTATTATCCGTTTCAATTTACTTTACACTTTGCTAACCTTTACAGTAGACTGTTTTTAATTTACATGAGGACTACTTTTACTAACCTTTGATTCCTTTTCTTGTTGATGTTTTTTCCATAAGCATGCAAGTTGAGGATTTCTTGAAGTAGCATCTTAGTTGCTGTCGCGCTCAGTGCCTACAAAGCATGAACTGGTTAATAAAATACACAAAATATGTTTTTGTAGCAGGCGGCTGACATGCGGTGCAGTGGGGATGACAAGCTGAAGGGATGGACGTTACAGAGCTGGAGCGAGATGTAGAAGAAGCCTCAGCCCGGCTCTCCATGGCCCACAAGGAGATCCGCAGACTCACGAATGAGCTCGAAGTCTGCTCACTTGACCCAGAAGGCTTATGGTAAATCCCTTCACCGGTCTCACACTACGGATAAAAAGGTGGGAGAACTCATAAACATACTGACATCAAAATCATGCTTTTGTTTTAGAACCAGAGCTGCAAGAAGCTCAAATGGAAGTTGATATCCTCCAACGCAAAGTGGAGAAACTGAAACGCTGTGGTATCATTTATTCCTCATTTCTCTGTCTTGTGCATCTTAGTAGAATCAACCTCTCAGATGAACTAACTTACAGTTTTACTTGCTTTTCTTAGAAGTGGCTGAACTGCGAAAAATAAAAGAGATAAATGAGAAACAGGAAGAAGAACTGTGTTATCTTAGGGTGTGTGTGAAGAGGCTACAGACAGAGCGTGTGATATTTGCTTGAAATGGTAAGATAATCATCTATTTAAAGATGCATAAAGAAGAAACATATACATACATATCTAACTGTTCAAAAATTTGGGTGATTAAGATTATTTTTATTTAGTAAGGATGCATTAAATTGATCAAAAGTGACAGTAAAAACATTTATAATGTTATAAAAGATTTATATTTCAAATAAACACTGTTGTTTTTAACTTTCCAGTCATCAAAAACATCCAGAATTGTTTTTTGATCAGTTTCCACAAAAATATTAAGCAGCACAACTGTTTTCAACAATGATAATAATGTGAAATGTTTCTTGAGCATCAAATCATCATATTAGAGTGATTTCTGAAGGATCATGTGACTCTGAAGACTGGAGTAATGATGCTGAAAATTCAGCTTTTTTCAGAGAAATAAATTACATTTTAATATATATTAACATAAAAAAGTCATTTTAAAATTTCAGAATATTTCACAATATTACTGTGTTTTTTGTGTATTTTTTATCAAAAAATTGCAGCCTTGGTGAGCAGAAGAGACTTCTTTTAAAAACATAAAAAATCTTACCGATCTTAAACTTTTGACTGGTAGTGTATATACACCCACACACGTTCATATTATATTACTTTCAACTGATCTTAAATTGCTCATGTTATGTTACTATAACAGGCAGAAGCCCCTGACAGCACTGTCTCTTCCATCCAAAGCCCAGAAGCTGCAGGAAGAGGATATTCATAAACGGTTCGACCTGTATATAATCGATAAACATACTCCTGCTAATGGACCTTATTCATATACATATTTTTTACAAGACTAAAGACAAGGACCCACCTCTGGAAAGCTCAGGTTGTGAAACGAAGACTCTGGTGTTTTCCAGGTGTCTCGATGAGATGCAGGAGAGGTTGATCACGCTGCAGGACCTGACCCCGGGTCACACTGAAGCTGCGGATGGAGTTTGAGATGGAGGCGGACCTGCGGAGGAGAGCAGTGGATGAGTGTGAAGAGCAGAAGAGGAAGAGGACGGAGACGGAGCAGTTAGCGCGAGACTTCCAGAACCTCTGTGAGAAGCAGACGAGCGATTACAGGAACACCGTCGGCAGCCTTCAGCTCAAGGTGAGCACTGAGAAGGAAAACACACACACTGTGAATATAGCAATATGCTTAAATGCATGAGTCTTGTGCATTCACAGATCGAAGATTTAATATCTAAGGTGCGAGAGCTAGAGGTGCAGGATGTGGAAAGACAGTGTGACAAACACCTGAAGCAGGTAACCAGAGTGATTTGACTTGGTCAATTTGGTCATTAGTTATGATAAGAGACTAAATCACTGACTTTTTTCTAGCTTTCCTCTCTGGACGCTGAAGTTCACCGGCTGAAGTTTGTCCTCCAGGAGGAGCAGCAGAAGACCAGACAGCTGACAAAGACCACGCAGATGGAAATCCATCAGGCCAGAGCTTTGGTCCAGGTGAAGGAACCTCTATTGGAGTGATGTTGGTTCCAGAAGTATTTTTTTTATTCAAAAAACTTCAAGAAAAGAATTTGAAGTTTGAAAAAAAAAATTTGAAATGTTTTTATTAAAAAAACTTTTGAAGTCTCTTTATTCAAAGAGACTTCAAAAAGTCTTTGTTAAAGAGTTAAGCCATGAACCAAGTCAACCGGCTACAGAGTTCACTCATAACATTTTGTATTTGAAAGTATATGGAAAATCGGACAATGGTACAAGACTGTGTACTTAACGTATGTAGTGATGGAAAGAACTACAATCCCATGAAGCACTGTGAACAGCATTAATCGAATAGAAAACGATAAAGAAATATAAAACTACTCATTCAATAATGTTGATTATATATTTATATGTTATACTAAAGCGCTATTCCTGCACGGTTTGCTTCTTTCGACTCTCTCGGATTTTTCTGTACAGAATTATGGGTAATGCAGTTTAACACGAATTATTATAAGTTGAAATAATGTTGGCTTACGGCTTTAACAGAAGCAAATAGTGTCTATTAACAACCTAGTAGCTCACTTTAGCTGGTTCACTTTATTTACACATTTGCATAATTTCCAACATTCAGCCAAATAAAACTTTGAGGATTTTAAATGTTAAAAGCTTGAGGATTTGAACGTTTAAAAGTAAAGAATTTAAAATATAAAATAGTTATTTTTATAATTATCACAAAAAAAGTTAGTTTTTTATAGTACAACTGTAATTTACAATAGTAATATATATATATATATATATATATATATATATATATATATATATATATATATATATATATTAGTCTTCATTTTTATAATTGGAGTTAAAACTATTATTATTTTTATTAATAATAATGATAATAATAATAATAAAGACCCTGAAAGAGGTATTAGTCATCATTATATCACTGTTAAAATTGCCATTTATGACTAAATAATTTTTTTTTTTATTATTGTGGCCAAGTTGTGAATCCTTATATTTAGAAATATTAAATAACTTTCGAATAAAAACAATCAAAAATAAAACATTTACTGAAAAGAGATTCAATATTTTATATAATTTGACCATTAACCAACATCAGAGAACCGTGAATATGTTGCTAAATTATTGAAAAATTATTTTAGGCTCTCAGGATGTACTTCAAGTAAATCCACTGTCAAAAATGTTTGGGGACCCCTGCTGTGACCCTGAACACACACTTTCAGTGGTTCCCCCTTCCAAATGTAAAGTGCTTTGAGAACCTATAAAAGCGCTATATAAATGTAACGCATTATTATTATTCGCATCAGTCACAGGAAGTCCAGCTTCAGCAGGACGCAGAGGAGCAGAAGAGGATGTTTAAGGAGCTCCAGAGCATCCAGAAGATCCTCAGCACCACTAAACAAGATCTGCTGTCCCAGACGAGAAACAACACACAACTTCAACACAGCATCAGTGACACAGAGCAGGAGAACCTCAGGGTACTGGACATTTGTGTTGCTGAGGGAATCGATAAATCTGCTTTAGTCACCAGATTGCAATGTTTTAAGTTGTGTACTAACTCTAAATCTTTTTATTTGCTGTACAAGCAGCTCCAACAAGACGTCAGTGACTTGAAGAACAGACTAACCAGCAGTCAACAGGAGACGGACTCTCTGAGGACTGAACTTCAGCTAGCTCTAGTTAGCGTGGACACTGAGAGGAGGTATTTTAGTTACAGTCGACATTAAACGGAAGTTTTCTCCCTTATTGTGCCATATATCTGAGTGAAACGGCTTCTCGAACAAGAATAAATGTAGGGCTGGATTTTGTCTATGGGGAATTGATTGGATGGTTGTGGTTTGCTATTGGTGGATCTCATGTGAGTGACAGGTTGCTCCGCCCTCAAGCCAGTAAAAACATCATCAGATAAGACAAGAGGGCATCACATCATATAGTAGGTGAAACGTGACAAAATAATTCTGAATTCACAGTGCTCATAAAAGAGTAGGAAAAGAGTATCCGGATGACCTGGATGAGATTCTGAGTGTGCACATGATGGACAATTTACTATCCCATGAGGCCACAGGAGAGGATTTAGGAATGGCAGTGAAGCGACATAACTGACACTGGTGGGTCACGTGATAAGGGCAACATGGTGAATGTACTGTAGTACTTCAGAATATCATTCATACTACAGAACATAATTTTTTAGTGGTCATGAACTACAAATAAAAAAAAAATAAAAAAAACTTAATATATTAATAAAAACTATATTTTAGTTAGCATATTGATGCTAAAGCAGAGCTGCAGAATGATCCAAACTTTAAAGACAAATTTAAAATGCTTTTAAAATGATTTAAAGCATTTGGAAGAGGTTCTTTAGTATGTGCTTTACATTTCCAGTAAATACAACGACAAGCGAATCCACTACAAAAACAAGCTGAGCCGGGCCAGAGGGCTTTACCTGAGAGAGGCGGGGCGGCGGGACGACAAAATGAAAAGAGCTGGAGAAAGAGATCTGTATTCTGAGGAAACAGGAGGAAAAGGTAAAATAGCAGACTAATACAATATTCAAAACTTTTAAATGACGTCACACCGTGATGATGGTGTTTCTAATCAGACCTCACACATGATGAAGATGGTCACATCTGAGAATGAGAGTCTGCTTCAGAAGAAGAGAGATCTTCTTTTACAGCTGCACTACTTCGAAGAGGCACAGAAAAATGCTTCGGATACGGTTTTCTTCATGCAAATGAGGTACTTTTGAATATGTGGGAAAGTTTGGGGTCAGCAGGATTTTTTTAAAAGAAATTAAAGTGACGGTAAAGACAAAAAAATTCCATTTCAAATAAACACTGTTCTGAAAAAAAAAAAAAAAACATCAGAGGATCCACAAATGATTTCTGAAGGATCATGTGACACTGATGACTGAAGTAATGATCACAGGAATAAACAGTTATTTAATAATATTGCACAATATAACGGGTTTAACTGCGTTTTTGAATAAATAAATGCAGCCTTGCTGAGAATAAGACTTTTTTGGTCCCACTTTATATTAAGTGGCTTTAAGTGCTATTGAGATGTGATACGGGTAAGGTTAGGGTCAGGTGTGAGGACTATGGGTAGGGGTGGGTTAAGGTATAAGGGAAGGTCAACTGTGTAATTACAAACGTAATTACATAAATTAATTACATGCAGGTATTTTCAAAATATAAGTACAATGTAAACGCATGTATAAGTCCATTGTATCAAATTATTCATTTCAATGCAAGTACATAGTACTTAAAGCAACTTAATATACACTTACCACACATTTGATCAGTTGTGTAGTTTTGTTTTTTTGATCCATCATGAACTTCCTCAGGATAAATTTGCTTGAAGAAGAGAACAGTCATCTACAACAGACGGCAGCGCAAACGTCCGGGAACATCGAATGCCTGGCCGAGAAACAATTGTGATGTAAGTACGAGTCAAATTCACAGGTTTATAATATAACATTGGTTTAGTTTAAGTTGTGTTTAATCTGTGTTCATATTTTACAGCAGGAAGACACCGCTGAGAGTCGTGTATCATAGAGGGCGAGGACCAAACCACTTTCCCTACATAAACTTCACTTTTATTTTCAGTGTAAATTGCTTAAATTAAGGCTGTCAAACGATTAATCGCGATTAATCGCATTCCAAAACGTTTGTTTACATAATATATGTGGGTGCACTGTGTATAATTATTTTATATATATAAATACACAAACATGCTTGTATATATTTAAGAAATATTTTCATGTGTATACTGTATATAGATTTATATATAATTTATATTATATGTAAATATAAATATTTTATATATAAATAATATTTTTCTTTTTAAATATACATACATGTGTGTGTTTATATATATATATATACACACAAAATTTATACACTGTGCACCCACATATACTATTAAACACAAACTTTTATTTTGGATGCGATTAATCGCAATTAATCGTTTGACAGTCCTAGTTTAAATCATAAATATTTCTAAATAAAGATCTCAATTTCTAAAAAAATATTCACTTTTCCTCATGTGAGAACAAACGAGAGGCAGCCAGTCAATAAGACGTCCAATATGTGCCGTTCACGCTAAGAACGATAACTGTATTAGCTATATTGTTTTGTTTAATCTTACGCCCCCTTCACCGACACCAAAACACATAAGCATTATTAATTATATTATTAGTCAGTAATTGTCTTACCTGAGAGTATTTGACAAACAGGAAGTGTGAACTGCTCTAATGGGACAGAAGCTTCTCCTCTTCCTCTTTTTTATCATAATACCGACAGCTTCATCCAAAGTCACATGAAGAACAGTTTTCAACATTGCATCACTAACATCAATGCATTGACTTCATAATCAGAGGTAAAAGCATTTGTGAGAACCTAGCACACATAAACACACACCAATGCAGAATTTTCTCATATATTTATTTGCTTACTTTTACAAAGTCCGTCCATGGCGTGTCTTTGACTTTGCATTTAGCAGCCAAGGCGAATCTTCTTGAGAATACCACATTTCAAGACAAATAAAAAGGTATATTTTATAATAACTAGACATGTAGTCATTTTATATAAACTGGTTAACACTTAAGTACTGTATAGTTTATTTACAGCATGTTCATGCTAGGAAATAAAATTACATAAAAAGTACTGAATACACAAGTAAACACCAATATGGTATAAAATATATAAAATGTGATGGTAAACAACTAGTGATAAAATGGTTAAGGCTTAAAATGTGTAAAATCAACATGTTAGTTGTTAATATTTAAACATGGTAATAAGTATAAACATGTATAATAAGCCAAGGAGGTATTCTAGACATCAATTCAGCTACACAAATCTCATGGGCAACTCTGCATTGTTATCCAGATATTTTTCCCCACTAATATTGTTCTGTCCTCTGTGAAATTTAAAACGGCATATGGCTGAATTTGTCCACGTTATATTTCAACCCAAAATCAAAAGAAAAAATAGGGATTTGTATTATGAATAAAAGAAAATGAAGCCTTTTAAGGGATTTTTAGCATTTTTCTGAGATTTTTTTTCTCCTAAAATCCCTCCAAACCAGTAGAAAAACATAAGTGAAAATAAAATAAAATCGCATTACTGTTATACAGTAATAAAAACTGTCTGGACATAATTTTTATTCCAAATTATTATTAAAATAAAAGCATGAAATAAGTTTAGTACAATGGTAACACTTTACAGTAAGGTTTCATTTGTTAATGCACTGTGAACTAACATTAACAACTGTATTTTTATTAACAAACATTACGTGTGTGTGTGTGTGTGTGTGTTTGAATGGGAGAAAGAGAGTATGTGCTTTCTGTACATAATCAGTTGTTTTTATCCTAGTATTGTTTACTATTTATTAACTATACCTTTGAAATAACAAAAATCATTCAGCAAAGTTTTGCTACAGTAATGTGCCTGAACATTCACCAACCAATCAGATTCAAGCATTCAACCGTCCCATAGTATTACAAAGATAATGAAAAATACATTGCTTACTTTTAGTTCATGTTAGTTAACGAGTGAGACCTTATTGTAAAGTGTTACCAATGCAACAAATACAACAATATGTACTCTACAATTGAAATAATAAGGGGATGAAAACACTGCCTTTAATGCAAAAAAACCTAAACCTTCATTTTTTTAATGCAAAATATAAGATTGTGGAGTTTTCACCCATCTAGAATATCAAATGCATGCTGACGTCCGTAACATAACGTGGGGGTTTGAGTTGGTGCAAGTGTACACTTTTTTAAAGTGTGAATTCCGTGTTCACGCCATTTTCAGATTTAATTTTTGGCACCAGACCACGAAACATTTTTGTAAAGCACTAAGAAAACATCTAAATGTGCTGATTTGTCAGTAAAGTCCTCTGCAGATTTATAACAGTCCTCTTGAGAAGTTTACTTGAATGCTAAACTTATTTTTAGTACAATTTCCCTACAGCGAGGAAAGAAAAACATTTTACGATTAGACATTATCAAAACACAAAACCAACTCTGAGTTGCCCAAGAGAAGGGGATTTTCCAGACAGCATAGAAAAATCGAGAGGAGGTACTGGACTTGGTCCAAGCTTAAAACATACAACGTATGTCTTCTGATTTAATAATGCATAATACCTACAGTCCCAAACGTTTAGCTGCCAAGAGCAATGCCTTTATTGTCATAACAGACCAGAAACGTTTAAAGCCAAACCTGCGTGGCCTGAAAGTGCTGTGAAACCATCTTTGGATTTCCCGATTAGTCGTTCTCGACTCAACATTGAGTTCAAGAAGAGTAACAGCGTGTAATAGAACCTCCCGAAGTCGCCGCTGTGTTTTGAGCCTCTATCCACACAGTCTAATACCTTTTGGAATGTTCTCAAAAATGAAACAAACTAACACACACACACACACAAAAAAAAAAAAGTCAAATCACCAAGAACGGGCGATTTGCTTGCTTATGCCAAGATTGGGAAAGACTGACCGCAGGACCGGGAGCTCAGATGAGGGAAATGCGAACAGGAACGTTGGGGGAATCGGTCCTCTGCGGCAAGTGTTGACTCACCAGATGTTCTACCACCGTGTGCTTGGACATGTGCTTCATAAGGTAGGTCTCCTGGGAAGGGACATTATATCACAAGATTAAAGATATTCATGAAAACAATGATTGCATATTGCTAAAAGACTGTAAACTGCATGAATATGTTCACGAAATCCTAAAAGAGTGGAAATGACTGTGGACATTTAAATAAATATTTAAAATACTGTAAGGCTGTCTAAATCGATCCAATGGTGGTATTTGATTAGAGATGAAGGTCTCACGTGTTTACGTCTCTTCTCATGGCAAAGGGATTTTTCATTAAATGCAATACATTTTATCTTATGTATTAACTCGTTATTTCATCTGACTCCATAAAATGAAAAGGTTTTATCTGTGCATCATTAAATCTACGTGAATGTTTGACTATTCCTTTTTACTCAAATGAAAATAAAGTCAAAGTCTGTTAGAATAATCAAATATAACAATTTATCAAGTCAGGTAACTGCATCATGCCAATTTCATAATCAGTTCAAAGTGCTGGACAGTTTGAGCAAAAATTGATATCATGTTGTTGTTTTTTTCAGAATTAAGCCAGTTTTCCGGTTTATGAGTTTTTTTCCCATGCATAATCAGGTGTTCAAAGCATTTTCTACTGGTTGAGAGGAATAAATCAACCAGTTTTTATTCTGCAATAAATTGACTTAGGATGGTCTATTTTATTGTCATTAGTTAATATTGTAGAATAGAATAGCACCCAGTATAACCTAATTTTTTTATTTCTTAACATTCTTATAACCAAGCAAGAACGTTAATACAACGTTTAAAAAACTGGACGTGTTGAATGTTCCTAGAACATTCAGAAATAATGTTTTTATAAGTTAATGGGAACGTTATGAAAACGTTCTTATAACCTAAAATTGTTAGCTGGGGAAGAGAAGAGATTCGGGATTGCACTGAGAGAGCGTGCGCGCGCACGCGATATTCCACACGCGAGCAGAGATTCGCGCATTATATTATTTTACTTTCGCGCTACAATAGTGCGCTCTCGACATTCGACAGGAAAATAAAGCCATAGTTCTGCAGCATCAACCTCACCAAAGCACTGCTGTTTGATTTAACCCCGCTTCACCATCACTGCTTATATGTGCAACATTGTAAAGGGTCCGTCTGAAACAGTGTCGGCGGCGCAGCGTAACGGTAGTTCCGAACGTTGTGTAATTAAATACATCAGTATGACGGTATATTAAAAATGTCGTAACAAAAATATACACCGGTTTTCGGTATGAACTGGTATACCGCCCAGCACTAGTTCAAAGATAATCAATTTCAAAACATCAAATGCTAAATTTACTTTGTTCCCCCAAACACAGTAAATTCAGAGAAATAAAATGTTTCACTTTTTGTTTTACATTTCGATTTCTGGATCTATTTAAAAAAATGTTTAACATCCCAAAGTATCTCAACCTGTGGAACTAAGTTTTAAAATAAACTTTAAATAAATAACAAGATATTTAAATGGTAACATTTTATTTTACATAATCATATTTCTATTTGTTCTGAAACTGTTAAAATAGCTTTACAATCAATATTTTAATATATATATATATATATATATATGAAATGCATTTACTGTAACTAGACACCATTTAGTCCCCCCATTATTTTAAAAACCTTTATGCATAGACTTTTTTTTTATTTTTATGATCCTGCATTTTTTTAATCTCTCAAATAATGTCATTGTCAATAAGGTCATAAATTCTGCATGAATATTAATTATAAAGAATTCAGCGAAACACTCATTTTTCGAGCATACATTCTTGGTTTGGGAGTTTGAGAACACAGAGCATCTTCCATGGCCTGAGAAGAGTGAAGAGGATGAGGAAGAGCTGTAGTACTCACAGAGGTGTAGGCGCGCCCACACATGCTGCAACAGTACGCCTTGGCGTTTTTGATAGCGTGAGCCGATAGGTGGATTTGGAGGGAGGCGGAGTCAGAGTATGCGCGGTAACAGTTGGAGCACTTGTAAGGCTTGTCTTTATTATGTGATCTCTGGTGGGACTGCAGAAACACAACACACTTGTTATACACTAACACACACTCATACAGACAGATGACAGAGCTCAGGGTTAAAGGGATAGTTCACCCAAAAATTAAAATTCTGTCATTATTTACTCCCCCTCATGTTGTTTCAAACCCGCAAGACTTTCGTTCATCTTCAGAACACAATTGAAGATACTTTTTATGAAATCTGAGAGCTTCAAAACGCTTCAAAAGGTTCATAAAGAGATCGTAAAACTAATCAATATGAATTAAGTGGTTTAGTACTAATTTTCTAAAAAGATTCAATCACTTTATATGATGAACAGATTGAATTTAGGCATTTATTTACATTGAAACATTGATCAGCGAACTTAAACAGAAGCTCATTGGTTCTTGCTGAAGCTCAAACACGCTGCGTAACACGAGAATGAACCTCATTGGTTCTCTCACATCTAGCAAACATGATAGCCTTCCGTTTACCACAACTGATGTGTGAGTTGATGAACGTTTATATGTGAATAAAAGCCTAAATTCAATCTGTTCATCATATAAAGTGAGTCTCTTCAGAAAATTTGGACTAAACCGCTCTTCATATCTTAAGATCTTATTATGAACTTTTTGAAGCGTCAAAATTAAAGATCTTAAAGGAGTAGTTCACTTTTGAAAAAACTTTTGCTGATAATTGATTTACCCCCATGTCATCCAAGATGTCCATGTCATTCTTTCTTCAGTCGAAAAGAAATGAAGGTTTTTGATAAAAACATTCCAGGATTTTTCTCCATATAATGGACTTCAATGGGGTCCAAACGGTTCAAGGTCCAAAAGACACTTTCAGTGCAAATTGCAAACTGTTCAACGGGCTTTAAACGATTCCAGACAATGAATCTTTTTCCGAGTCATTTGGTTCATTCAACAAACGAAACGAACGAATTGACTCGGAAAAAGATTCATTCATTTTGATGAACGATTTTGAACAGGAGAGTCACAAACGTGCATCGCAGTACAGAGCAAGGCGACCATTTGAGCTTATAAAACTTTTTTTTTTTAAATGAGCGATCGTTTTGCTTGATAAGACCCTTATTCATCGTCTGGAATCGTTTAAAGCCCTTTGAACAGTTTGCAGTTTGCACTGAAACTGTCTTTTGGACCTTGAACCGTTTGGACCCCATTGAAGTCTATTATATGGAGAAAAATCCTGGAATGTTTTCATCAAAAACTTTAATTTATTTTCGACTGAAGAAAGATTTGTGTTTCATTTGTGTTCAGAAGATGAATGAATGTCTTATGGGTTTGTAACGACATGAGGGTGAGTAATTAATGACAGAATTTTACAAGTATGTGAACGATTACAAGAGAGAGATATTTGGGTCTTACTTGCAGATTGGAGAGCTGCGTGAAGGCCTTTTCACAGCCTCCATGGAGACATTTATACGGCCGATCACCTGTGTGGATTCTGCAAAAAACAAGCAGAAGGTGATGGAAAATGTCAAAACACAAGATTAAATGTCTTATATACAAACTCGAAATATTCTGGTAATACCATGCCTGTACACAACACGCTTGTCGACAGAAGCTCTTGTACCTGGTGTGCTGCTGTAAGTGGGAGAGCTGGCGGAAGGATTTCTCGCAGTAGGAGCAGTGATAAGGCTTCACTCCCAGGTGAATGCGCAGGTGCTGAGACAGGTAGGACGCGTTGGCGAAGGACTTGGTGCAGTGAGGGCACTTGTGGGGCTTTGCTTCCGTGTGGGACTTGGAGTGTATCTGCATGTCCGGACTTGGAGAAGAACGTCAGCGGACACACTTTACATCTGCAAAATGTGAAAAAAAAAAAAAGATTGTTTTTTTTGTTTGTTTTTTTGAAAATAGGGGTATGTGGGGGACTCAGGAGCAGTTTGTGTGGTTAGTACTATTGTAAATGGTATAAAAGCAATTTATGGAAGCTAATCTCTACAGATGACATATACTGCATAATGGTGAAAAGAGACTTGCAGGGGAAGGGAATTCAATTCAATTTGGATTAGGACCAAGAGATCGAATGCTGTTTGCAGCCAAAAATCAATGCAATTTTTACATCTAGGGCTTCAGGATTAAAACGAAATCAAATCAGGTAAATATTCAATAAATATATGCACTGTGTGTTCACAGTAAATTTAGCAACACAACATGCACCAATCATCTTTCCAAACTTATAAATCAGCTGTTGTCAGCTTTAAGATTGAATCTGACAAAATAAAAGCTTGACGGTTTAACTTTTGAAATTAAAACAGCCATACATTTTTGTAATTTTACATAAATTGTATTAAGTTGTATTAAGTTACAATTAAGTTGTTAATTGTATAAGTTTTATTGTACAACAGAATTATTATTATTTTTCTTAAATTAATTACATTTAAATTAATTCATAACCACAAATTATTTGGCAGAATTGTGCAAAAAGACAACTATTTTAAATCGCTATTTTAGCAGAAAAATAACATTTATACATTTGTCAGATGCTTTTATCTTTTATTTTATTTGTTCTTATTCAAAGTAAGCAATTTATCAGTTCATGCATTCCCTGGAAATCTTTACTGTCTTGATGCACCATATTTCTATGCGAATGAAATGCATGCAATAAATGTCCTGAAATATGAGAGCAACACTAGAGGAGAATATCCTAATTTTGGGCCGAAGTTTTCCTTTAAACACAAAGTATCATGAAATGCACCCGTTTCATTTTTCAACTTCTACCTGTATGTTTTGCCCTCCTTGGCAGGGATGCCGCTGGGTGATTGGTCGACTCCCGAGGCCAGGATCGGGTAGGGAACGACTAAGAGCGGCCCAGAGGAGTTTCAGCTTTGATCTTTTTCGACCCCGTCCTATGCTCCTGGGAGGAGGACCCAGCAGTCCTGCCAGTCCTCCGCTGTTTTTGAAAGCCTCCATCCCGGGCCCGCCGGCCAGTCCTGAGATGAGGTTTGGGGAAAGAGTCTGACTGCTGGTGGTTGGAGTGGTCGAGGTGGTCGTTGTCACGCTGTCTGACGTGTTGTGGTTGGCAGTTCAGAAAGACGTCAGTGACAGTCCTGAAAATATACCTCAATTAAATAGGCCATACTATGCACTTTTACAAAGTCTTGATTTTGGCTCTTTTGACATTATTGCAGCTCCTCTCTTCCCAGTCTGTCAGTAACGCTCTGTTTAGTTCCTGTCTCTAAGAAGGCCCTCCTTCTGAAAAAGCACACTGTGTTCTGATTGGTTGGCTGGAGCAGTGTGTTGTAATTGGTCAAGTGCTTCGATTGTGTTTGGAAAATGTCCCGCCCTTTATTATAATCGTGAGACTTAGGGGGTGGAGCTGGGTAGGTTTAGGGTGGGTTTAGGGATCAGGGGGTGGAGCTGAGTAGGTTTAGGGTGGGTTTAGGGATCGGGGTTAGAGTTGGGTAGGTTTAGGGATCAGGGGGTGGAGTTGAGTAGGTTTAGGGTGGGTTTAGGGATCATGGGGTGGAGCTGGGTAGGTTTAGGGTGGGTTTAGGGAACAGGGAGTGGAGCTGGCTAGGTTTAGGGTGGGTTTAGGGGTCAGGGGTTGGAGTTGGGTAGGTTTAGGGATCAGGGGGTGGAGTTGAGTATGTTTAGGGGTGGGTTTAGGGATCAGGGGGTGGAGCTGGGTGGGATCAGGGGGTGGAGCTGAGTAGGTTTAGGGTGGGTTTAGGGATCAGGGGTGGAGCTGAGTAGGATTAGGGTGGGTTTAGGGATCAGTGGGGTGGAGCTGAGTGGGTTTAGGGGTGGGTTTAGGGTTAGGTGTTGGAGTTAGGTAGGTTTAGGGATCAGGGGGTGGAGCTGGGTAGGTTTAGGGTGGGTTTAGGGATCAGGGGGTGGAGTTATGTAGGTTTAGGGATCAGGGGTTGGAGCTGAGTAGGTTTAGGTATATGTAAGGTGGGAGGAGTTGGATCTGGATCGAACTCCTCCCAGTGGATTTCATGTTCTGCAGTGAGAACCATCTCCATTCTCATTCCTGGAAGAAAACTCTACAATGCAGCGTATCATGGAGTTCAGAAACACTGACACTGATATAGAGAAATATTTCCCACTGGAGGGACTTTGTAACATAGCAGACCTCAAACAGCAACATTAATCACTGAAGAGAGTTGAATATGGAGCAAAAGCATAATAGATCCTCTATAAGTATATAATGTCAAAAACATAATTGCATTAAACAATTAGCATATTTTACATGCACATACCCGACAGATGATTAGCTCTGGATGGCTGGTCTATGATTTGCCGCAAATGCCAGTCTTCCCACAATCCCCTTGCTTTAATGGCAGCCTTATCATCCAGATTCAAGTTGACATCACCCAGAATGCGACCTGCCCGAGTTAAGAGCACAGTTCAGCAGTCTGCATGTGTGTCAGTGAGCAGCGTTGCTCTATGCCTGGAGGGTTTACCTGCGACGGAGCTGGAGGCGGGTCGAGCGTGCAGGGCGATGTCGGGCTGAGAGCTGTTGTGCACGTGGAGTCCTGGCATCTGCTGCAGCTTGGGCGTCGATATACTGTGCTGCCCGCCTTCTGTGGATGTGGGTGGAACCAGCAAGGGCTGCTGGGAAGGGACAGAAGTGGGCGGCAGGTGTGGAGGTCTGATTTTCTCCGCCATTAGCTGTTCTTTGATCTTGTTAATCAGCACGAGATTATCCAGCTGGGAAAAAGTGAGATCAACCTGATGGTTCCGACATGATGAGAAGAACTAATGTTTTAGCCCTATAAAGCCTGCTGGATCATGTTTAATATGCATTTCTTTAGGCCTTTAAATTATTAAAACTGCTGAAAAATCTACTCATCGTCTAAATTATCATTTAAGCAAGTTAAACATTTAGTATCATTCTAAATACATTTCTGTGAAATATTTACTGATTCTTATAAAGTAAATGAAAGAATAACTTTTATATTGTTAGTAATATTTTAAAATTAATACCTACTGGACTGAAGAAACTTAGGTTTACTTGATTCTCGATACATCATTGTTTATTTGTACATCTCTAAATCATCATTGTATTGCCTTATGTTTCCCTCCACGATAAAAACTATTCAAGTATCATATTACCAAGACATATTGTGTGTGACAAATTATATTTATATGCATTTTATATAAGTAGTCTTTTACACCGTTTGTAAATGTGGCCATGTAAATATCAGCAATTGCATATTTTTGCTCAGTTTGGGCCTTTGAATAAAATTGAGGTGTTCTTCCTCCTATGAGCTGAGCTTCATATATAAGCCGTAAACACTGATGTATCAAACATGATACTAAATTTTCTTTTTTTGATTTTGTCTAAAGGTTCAATAAACCATTCCATTACAAAACAATTCGATTTTTTATTACTATTTCACACTGTCAGTCTTTACGAGGTTAAGAGCTGACTAGAGAAAGATCTGACTGATTGACAGATGCATTTTAAACTCTAATCTTATACAGTAATTGCACACTTATCTGTTACTTAAGACAACAACAATGATTCTGAAGAACTAAAGTAAATAAAAAATATATATAAAGACAGGGGTTAATTATGTCTGTCCATTGATGGACGTTCATTTCATTACCTGACCAGGAATAGATGCAGAGGAGGCCAGAAGTATGGATTATTAAATCTAGGTTCTGCCATTCTGAAACACACAAAGTCATGCTTGATTAATGATGCTTTAAATTAGGTAATTCACTGTGACTTGACCAATCCTACGATGACAACCAACAAAATGGATCCTTTTTTGGGAATGCATATATAATTTAGATTCCTTGCTACTGAGATTCCCAGATTATGACCTGGTTTCACAGAAAAGACTAAGATTGAGCCAGGATTAGGCCTTAGTTCAATTAGGACATTAAAGGAGTAGTTCACTTAGGGGAAAAAAAAAATGTGCTCATAATTTACTCACCCCCATGTCATCCAAGATGTCCATGTCTTTCTTTCTTCCGTCGAAAAGAAATTAAGGTTTTTGATGAAAACATTCCAGGATTTTCTCCATATAATGGACTTCAATGGGGTCCAAATAGCTCAAGGTCCAAATGAGAGTTTCAGTGCAGCTTCAAAGGGCTTTAAACGACAACAAATGATGAATAAGGGTCTTATCGAACGAAACGATCTGCCATTTAATAAAATAAATTAAAAAGTTTACGTTTTATAAGCACAAATGCTCACCTTGCTCTGTTCAGGAGAGTCATGGACCTGCATCACAGAACAGAGCAAGGCCAGCATTTGTGCTTATAAAGCGTAAACTTTTTTATTTATTTTTAAAATGCAGATCGTTTGCTAGATAAGACCCTTATTTATCGTCTGGTGTCATTTTGAAGCCACACTGAAACTCTCATTTGGACATTGAACCATTTGGACCCCATTGAAGTCCATTATATGGAGAAAATCCTGGAATGTTTTCATCAAAAACCTTAATTTCTTTTAGACTGAAGAAAGAAAGACGTGGACATCTTGGATGACATGGGGGTGAGTAAATTATCAGCAAAAGTGTGTTTAAAGTGAACTACTCCTTTTAAATTGCTTTTATAAATGTGCCTTAGATAAAAACATTACTGGTGTGCATCTTGAGACAAAACAATGGCAGTGACACATTTCAAGATGCGTCAATGCAAGTTGCATTCAGTTGAAACAGCTCAAACATGCATTTTAGTCTGGACTAGACTTAAGCCCTGTCTGTGAAAGCGGAAGAAAGACAATACTAAGAGAATGTGAATGAATGAAACTACGGGCGACTGAAATAAACAGGAAAATATGTATTGCATAGATTAGGTCTGACCTCTCCAAATTATATATTGATAAGAAATGCAGATCTAATCAAAGGAGAAAAATTCAATTGAACAGTCAAGAAACAACATTTACAACCCATTTAACTTCCATAGAGTGTCATATTTGAGAATAAAACAGGATATTCAAGAAAATACAGAGTTAAAGGCCTTAGTTTAAGGTTCACTAAGTAATTCTGATTTAATCAAACACTAGGATCTGGTTTCATGTACGGAGTTATAATAAAGCTTTATTACAGTGACATGGAATCACATTTTCCAATAATGTCACATTTTTGTTGAAGACTTGCACTAATACTAACACATTAATTGCAGACTGTGCCTTTAAATGCATTGGCACATTGCTGCGTCATATTATTCATGACACAGTGGTATTATTATGATAAAACACAGAACCAGTATTTCGAGCAAAATCACACTGTTCACACACCTATAGTGGATTAATAATATAATGCCTCAACATGACGCCCGTTGGGAAAATCAAACAAGTAACTTATTAATGCAATTGAGTATTGCCTGTTGAATTATATGGCAAAATACAAATGCATTAAACGTTTTTAGTAAATATGCTTTGCAGTGATGGTGCTAACTTCTTCAGATTATGTTCTCATCAAAACAATGTAAAAGATTTTAATCTATTTACATTCAAAAACTTGTGTTCTGTTGCTGCCTTAAATCGTTAAAGTCATTTCAACTTAAATCATATTAAACTGACCTTAAAAATCTCATATTACTTTTAACTTAGATGAGTTAAAGTAGCCTAATGTGTTTTTACATTGAAAGCTTATAAACAAAAGGCACTTTATTAAGTCGAATATGTGACAAAAAGAAAAGAAAATGATTATATTTGTGTCTCTGAATGTTAAAACCTAAAAATGTCAACTGCAACGTCTGATTCATATGGAAAAGTGAAAACTCTACCCCACAGTTTTAGCAGGAAGTGAAACAGACACCCTTTCAGCATCATTAAGGAAATATTCAGCAGGGTCTGGCCTCATATATTTGGACATATCGCTTTTATTATTTTTGGCTGCGGTAAATGAATTTCTCTGCAAGGCCCCTTAGTCAAACACTCTCAAGACCCATACGCACTGCCAAAACATTCATAGCATGGTGTCATAGACATAATGTATGAAAATGATACGCCTAAAGTAATCACACCGTATGGAAACGTTTCTAAAGGTAAAGATTGAAAGGTTGAGCGGAAGGATGGGCGTCATTGTTCCTGTTTTCTCAATGCAATCACTTCAAGGAATCATTCTTCATATAAAAATAAATTACTGTGGTGAAACCAGTGCTGGATTGTTAGTAATATGAATACTTAGAATTAATTGATTTGTAAAAAACGATACAAGATACAAAATAGCTTACCTGCACTAAAAGTAGTTTATAATGAATTATTATGAAGATCTCAACTAATGTGGCACTGAAATTCATATCTGGTAAGTATTTCCAAGAATATCATGGTACTAATGTCCTCTATATAACAAACAAACAGGGAAGTACCATGTTACAGTACTTGTATTGGCATTAATCTGAGGTGTATTACAAATATAGTTTTAAAAATGATTCATTTCAGGGTAACACTTTATCTTACAGTGCCATTGTTACAGATATACTAGTAATACCTATTTATGCTTAATTACATGCAACTAACCCTGTAGTACATATTTCTACTAACTTAATATTACTCAGTACTTAGATAGGCATTAATCTGAGGTGTATTAAACATATAATTTTAAAAATATTGTCGGATTATTCATTTTAGGTTAACACTATTTTAGTGCCATTGTTACAGATAATTTTAACTTTAAAATATGTTTCATTACATGCAACTAACCCCGTAGTACGTATTTCTACTAACTTAATATTACTTAATGTATTTACACTGTAATAAAGACACTTGTAACTACAAGACGACTTCTTCCAGTTTTTGTCTCATTTAAATGACGCTGAGGTGCCTATAACTATAATGCGATGACTATAGCATTTAAAACTATTTCATACTCAAATAAGCACCTTTAAACAACACGTAAATATCAAATAAACATTTCGGCGAGGAATGACACGCCTCCGAGTCTCTGATATAAACTGAGATAAAACTTACTCAACTTTTTCTTTTATTCTATCGGCATCCTTGAAATCATTCCCAATTAAAGCACGTCGTCTTTGATAAAAACATCGAATTAAAAAGATTCGGAAAATCGTGCAAAATCGCGGCTACAGAAAGTGCAGGTCCCCGGTGTCTGCCTCTCCCACATTCTCAGACAGTTTTATTAAAAATTTCAGACAAAAGGAAAACAAAAATGGCAGCCTGTCTTATTTTTATAAGGACAGGGCGCCATATTCTGCAGATCCCAATTTTTTAGCGACAAAAATAAAGCGCGTGAATTCAGATCAAAGGAGCGACGCGTAAAACGCCGCATTATTTGCATTAAGTGTGTGAATGATTGTTTACTTAGATCTGCAGGTTTGAATAGCCCGGCTGGAGGAGAAAAAACAGAGAGGAGAAAAAAAAAACGAGAGACTTCCTACAACAATCATGCGATGCGAAAAACACACACAAATAGAACCAGACGCGCATCCCTCCCGAGAAAAAACAACATTTCCATCATGACGCGATTATGCAGAAGAGCGCAGATGGGATATTGTTGCATCGCGCAACTGCTTTTGATTTTTTTTTCTTTTATTTGAACTTTTTTGCTCGCTCGAATGACTGTGGTAACTAGCACCGTTTCACTGCATCGTGCAAACGTCAAAAAATTATATGCATTCGTGAATATGAAGAGAGACAAATAGACGTACCTTACAGAGCTCGACGGTGGATTTTTTAGATTTATTGAAACGTTGAGATGTTGTTTCGGCTTTGCCTTCGGAGGGAGTTCAGACCTTCCGGGTCGCCTGTCGTTCACTTCTGGTGCTGCAGACACAGCTAGAGCAGAGGAACCATATATGATCAAACACAGATCACACACACACAATCATGACTCGATTCATTTCATTTCGCGTTAATTCCTCTGAGAAGTCAGGGAAGTGATTTACTGCCTATGGAGTTAAAAAAACAATGATATATGGATTGCCTGACTCATGTCGACAGATCACAGCCTGCAATATGCATTTTTAGAACATAATATGCATATAATCAAGACATCATTTGTACGTTTGGGTTGGAGTTGAGAGGATGTGCAAACAAAAACAATATACACTAATACCAGGCAAAAGTTGGAACACATTTATTTGTTATTGTTTAGGCAATTTTCAATTTCTAAATAAAGTCACCAGACTTATGAAATACCATTATTATGAGAATTATGCTGTGACCTAAATATATGAAACAAAAATGAATGCATATGAGCTTCTTTGTCAAGATTCCAGCTCTGGACATTTTCTTAAAGGGACAGTTCACCCTAAAATAAATATGATCCCATGATTTAAGGCATAGGTGTATATGACAATCTTCTATCATATTTTTGCCCGGCTTTATTAGTTTGAGCCACGAGAGGTGTCTATTCTCACCTAAACTGATGCTAATCCAACATCATATGTCATGCGTCAGAGTCAGAGGTCATTAGTCATGCATCGGGGTCAGAGGTCACTCTTCTGCCAGAACTAGGCTCGCAACCATGCTCGCAACACATCGCTGCTCTTCAGAAGGCCTTATTATAGTTCACTTTTAAAAAAACTTTTGCTGATAATTTACTCCACGCCATGTCATCCAAGATGTCCATGTCTTTTTCTTCAGTCGAAAAGAAATTAAGGTTTTTGATGAAAACATTTCAGGATTTTTGTCCATATAATGGACTTCAATGGGGTCCAAACAGTTCAAGGTCCAAACGAACAAATCTTTTTCGTGTCATTTGGTTCATTCAACAAACGGAAATGAACGAATTGACTCAGGAAAAGATTTGTTCATTTTGATGAACGAGTTCGAACAGGAGAGTCACGACATCGCATCATAGAATCACAGCTTATAAAACTTAAACCTTGTTATTTATTAAATAAGTGATTGTTTCGCTTGATAAGACCCTTATTATTACAACGTTCATAATTTGTGAACTCAATCTGTAATTGTCTACAAAACTAATATCAAGCCTTCAGATTAAATTGTTTTTGTGATGACGCGCAACATTGAAATTAAAGTAAAGCATTTCCTTGAAAAAATAAAAATTTAAAAAAATTTAAAAATTTCCTTTCTTTAGTACCTAAGTTGATTCTCGTTCTGTTAACTGAACTCTAGATGGCAGCAGGAGCACAGTCTGTTTCAGTCTGTCCGCTCCAGGATTCAAGGGTTTTTAAAACGAGTGTGTGGATCCACAAACACCCTTCAGTGTTCTTGCAAGACCTCTATAGTGTTTGCCATCAGTCGAATTAAAGTCAACGGACCATGACGTGTTCTGTCAGTGTCACGAGATCTGCATCATACATTACAGATTACACACATCTGAACACTGGGGAGGAAGCAGATGGACTGGTTTCTGAGAGATCTAGTCAAACACTCCCACTGCACAGACACGTGCTTTTGAGTCCAGGTGAGACAGGAACACTCTCGACTGTTCAGACACGTCCCACGGGGGAGGGTGAAGAGAAATGCACACACACACTCTGAAAAAACTCACACAGAATGAGTGAGTGCTGCTGTGTTAAGGTGTCTCCTCAGTGCCTTGACTAATGTTCCTCCTGCTTCTTGGCTAATCTTCATCACGTGAAGAACCTCATCTCACAGGCTTTGCTGCATTACTTCATCTTTCTGGTGAGTGAGGAATCAGCTTGGACAGGCCCTGCGATTATGTCATTGCTGCATGCATTGCAATTGCTCTTGATTTTATTAGATGTTTTTTTTATGCTGTTATTTTCCATGTGGTGAATTGCCCTAATGTGGGACATTTTTTGCACTTCAGACTTCTGTGAACATATTACAATCTGCAACCAAAACAGTAAATCCACACCCAATACCATTAAAAAAAAAAGTATGTGTCCTAATTTGGGCTGTCAAACTATTAATTGCATCCAAAATAAAAGTTTGTGTTTACATAATATATGTGGGTGCACTGTATTTTTTTCTTAAATATACATGCATGTGTGTATATATATATATATATATATATATATATATATATATATATATATATATATATATATTCTAAAATATGCATGCATATGTGTGTGTATATATGTATATATGTATATGTATATGTATATATATATATGTATATATATATATATATATATATACACTCACCGGCCACTTTATTAGGTACACCTGTCCAACTGCTCGTTAACACTTAATTTCTAAGCAGCCAATCACATGGCGGCAACTCAGTGCATTTAGGCATGTAGACATGGTCAAGACAATCTCCTGCAGTTCAAACCGAGCATCAGTATGGGGAAGAAAGGTGATTTGAGTGACTTTGAACGTGGCATGATTGTTGGTGCCAGAAGGGCTGGTCTGAGTATTTCAGAAACTGCTAATCTACTGGGATTTTCACGCACAACCATCTCTAGGGTTTACAGAGAATGGTCCGAAAAAAGAAAAAACATCCAGTGAGCGGCAGTTCTGTGGGCGAAATGCCTTGTTGATGCCAGAGGTCAGAGGAGAATGGTCAGACTGGTTTGAGCTGATAGAAGGGCAACAGTGACTCAAATAACCACCCGTTACAACCAAGGTGGGCAGAAGAGCATCTCTGAATGCACAGTACGTCGAACTTTGAGGCAGATGGGCTACAGCAGCAGAAGACCACACCGGGTGCCACTCCTTTCAGCTAAGAACAGGAAACTGAGGCTACAATTTGCACAAGCTCATCGAAATTGGACAATAGAAGATTGGAAAAACGTTGCCTGGTCTGATGAGTCTCGATTTCTGCTGCGACATTCGGATGGTAGGGTCAGAATTTGGCGTCTACAACATGAAAGCATGGATCCATCCTGCCTTGTATCAACGGTTCAGGCTGGTGGTGGTGGTGTCATGGTGTGGGGAATATTTTCTTGGCACTCTTTGGGCCCCTTGGTACCAATTGAGCATCGTTGCAACGCCACAGCCTACCTGAGTATTGTTGCTGACCATGTCCATCCCTTTATGACCACAATGTACCCAACTTCTGATGGCTACTTTCAGCAGGATAATGCGCCATGTCATAAAGCTGGAATCATCTCAGACTGGTTTCTTGAACGTGACAATGAGTTCGCTGTACTCAAATGGCCTCCACAGTCACCAGATCTCAATCCAATAGAGCATCTTTGGGATGTGGTGGGAACGGGAGATTCGCATCATGGATGTGCAGCCGACAAATCTCGCGGCAACTGTGTGATGCCATCATGTCAATATGGACCAAACTCCCTGAGGAATGCTTCCAGCACCTTGTTGAATCTATGCCACGAAGAATTGAGGCAGTTCTGAAGGCAAAAGGGGTCCAACCCATTACTACCATGGGGTACCTAATAAAGTGGCCGGTGAGTGTTATATATATATATATATATATATATATATATATATATATATGTATATGTATATATATGTATATATGTATATATGTATATATGTATATATGTATATATGTATATATGTATATATGTATATATGTATATATGTATATATATATATATATATATATATATATATATATATATATATATATATATATATATATATATATATATGTATATATATATATACACACACACACACACACATGCATGTATATTTAAGAAAAAATATTATTTATGTATATTTATATATAATATAAATTATATTTAAATCTATATACATTATATACATTAAAATTATTTCTTATATACAAGCATGTGTGTGCATTTGTATATATAAAATTATTATACACAGTGCACCCACATATATCATGTAAACACAAACTTTTATTTTGGATGCGAATAATCGCGATTAATCGTTTGGCAGCCCTAAAGAAAATTCAGATAAACCATACATAAGAGAAATTATAAACATATTAGTGCACTTATCGCAAGTTGTCTGAGACAATCTGCAGCTTCCTAATGTGAGACACTGAAAAATCTATGATAAAATAAAATAATAGAATAGTAAAATCTTATTTTTATTTTAGATTAAATCTTAAATCTTAGTTTGTCAATTTCTTTGTTATGAATGAATGAAACAATGTTAGTTAGATTATTAATTTACAGTAAACCAGTATCACAATCCATAAACAAGACACTTATAGATATCACTTATAGTGATAGTGCATTTGTAAAACACCTAAAAAATAAACAGATAAACTTTGGAGCAAAATAATTTGGTATAATTTCAACTAAAAAAATAAATGTACAATTGTTTATGTTTCCTCTTTACCAAAACAGCATAATGGCATAAAACCCCTTCTTTAAACGTACTGATAAAATTATTACAAGGATTATATCTATTTATTATTTTAGAGCAAGTTTCTTTGACTTATTTATTAGGAATTACATATGTATTAATATCTGACCACAGATTCTGAAAAAAGGTTTCCATTTCATCAATGCCTATATAGGTGAAAAAAAAATTTTCTTTAATATTTGTCTAATATAAACATTCATATTTTTTATTAAAATAAAATTAAAAAAATGTTTAAAACATGCCCCACCACACATTTTTGACCCAATTAAGTACCGTCCCACATTAGGCCCGGATTTGGAAACCACATTTCCTAATGTGGGACACTAGGAAATTTGATAAAAATATAAAATATATAGTTTATAAACATAAAGTTACACTATATTTTGAATGTACAAACATTTCATAAGCTTATTAGGATCACTGTAAAAAATATTGTTGGTTTAACTTAAAAAAGTAAGTGTGCAAAAGGCCATGGTTCTATCATATTTATGTTCTTACAATAGTATAATATAGTTGTACAGTGTTCTTTTGAAGTGTTGCGTCTGCTAAGTAGGCGGAGTTTAATGGAAGGCTCGCGGGTGAGCGACGAGTGTTGTGAGTAAATGCAGCAAGATGCATAAATACGGGCCATAAAGTTATAGATCGACCATATAGCTGTTGAATAGTTTGATATTTCATATGTGATGGGCGGCTGATGTTATGTGATCACTTCTGATGTCGTTGGATTTCTGTAGTGAATACTCGCGTGTGCGTCATTGCAGACTGTAAGTGCTTATCTACATTTATTTTGTCTAATAATCATTGTTTGATATTCTGTTTATTGCATCAATAAGAAATTTATTCAGTCATAAAAGAACAGCTGCTATATTATACCATTACCACAAGTTTGTGATGTCTTTCACGTTTAATCACGTGAAGTGATAATGACGCCTAATTTTTATCGTTGGAACAGAAACTAATTGAGTTTGTTTGTTTTATTATAGAACCACACACACACGTTTATCTACATTTGTCCAGCAGACCATATCACATAAACCCATCATACGTACACACACTGAACATCACAGCACACGAAGCTGCAGGCCCTTTCATCACATTAACCCTATCAGGACCAACGGCATCGCATCTGAGGACGACGTTTTTGCACCCTTCTTCATTAAGTGGACTTCCTCTAGAATACTTGGGACTTCTTAAAACTGAGTACACTTACATATTACCACCACTTCGTTGCCCTCTCTTGATAGAGTTGTATCTTTTGAATATTACCATTGTTTTTATTGTTTGTTTATTTTACGTAGGCCTACGCTGATTATTGTTATATTTTTATTTTGTTGACATTGTGAGAAAATCAATACAGTGAGTGAATTTGATCTTTGGCTCTGGTTTTTACTCCATTAATTGTGTATTAATACTCTAAGGTGATTTAGAACCGTACTAGCAATCTACAGCCTTCAATACAGTAAGTAACCTGGTTGCCTTAAAATTTTAAGTTCATTGAAATGGAAAAAATTTAGTGATTGATTTAATCACCAGAAACTCAAAATTTTGTTATCTGAACAACATAAATTATTTAAGTTGATTAAAGGTTTTTTTACACAAGGTGTCTCCTGTTTGATGATTGCTACACCCTCAAATATGATAGGTCATGTGATCAGATGCCATTATGAATCCTCCACAATAAGACCAGTTCTATGTATTAAACAAACAAGTTTAATGTATCTTGGGCCTTAACACAGTCCTGCATTATTGGACTTTCTTTTAAAACTCGAGTGCATTTATGATCAGCTTCCTCCCAGAGAATGTGCATAATGACTCTTTAATGTCTGTTCTGTGCAGATGGAAGGTGTTCTGGATGCTGCGCTCCGTGTGTGTGTGTGTAAACTGATGAGCAGTGTGCTGTTGTGTCCGTCTGTAGTCACACACACCATCACTGCGGTCAGTCTTTGCTGCTGCTGCCTGCTGTTATTCACAGACCTGGCCGTCACCCGTAAGCAGAAGCACATGTTCTCCTCATTTTCCTGTAATTCGTCGGTTTGACGCCTGTTTGTGTTCCTCCAGTGTTTCTGCTCTACGTCTGGCTCATGGAGATCTGGTTGACGCCTTTTAGCGTTTCTTCAGATGTCATTGCCCTTCGATTCCTGCTGTTTCTCTGCCAGGCCTATGGAGTCGTGCTGTTGCTGACGCCGCTCCTGATCACGGTGGAGTTGCTGGTGAATCTGCTGGACGGGACAACAACGGAGCAAAATGAATCTAAAGGTCTTTCTAGGACGATTGGCTGTTTGGGATGTCTTCTAGCATGGATTGTGAGTGGAATCTACAGCAGTTATGACTGGACGCTGGAACGGTTCGCTGTGGAAGCATGTTTGAAAAGAGGCGGATGCCTTGTTACATGCATTCCCGATATGGATGAGTTATCCTGGGTTCTTCCTGCAATGGTGGTCCTGTTGAGTTTGACGGGGGGGTTGGGTCGGCTCAAGTCCCGAAGTCCGTCTGACTCGTGTAGAAACACACAGAAAAAGGACTATGGTGCCCTCAGGCAAATGTATACGTCACTTAGTTTAGTTGACTCAAGCTGTGGCGTTGACAGGGATGGGCGTGTTTACAGTGAACAACGATGGTCCTGTACTGGGAACGATGTCCTATGTGCTCACCAAACCGGTTTGGCAGACAATTATAGCCAGAAACAAAACCCATCAACGTTTGCACAGTCTAAAACCGATCTTCTAGCAGAGGTCACATCACTGGCTGTTTTTAACAAACGCTGTTGTATTTGCAAAAGGGAAAGTCCCCGCTTGAGGCAAGACGTGCTCACAGGGTTGGTATGCATGGCTCTGGTTTGCGTTTTTCCCACAGTCGTCAGTGGGAATATTCTCCTTATCTTTAACTTGGAGAACTTGGTGGTGAACACATTCAAACTTTTATCTCATTCGGTCAACAGACTCCCGTGAGTTCTGTATGTGATGGCGGGAAAAAATGTGAACTCTGATAGATGAGGTTTGTGAAACTGAAAACTGCAAAAGGAGATGGCCGACCTGTCATTGTCCATGCAAATGCATTTGATGGATCGCCCATGCATGCGTACTGCAGCAAACTCTGACAGACAAATGCAAATTAACCCTCGGATTATCTGTATTTGTGTCTGCACCCAGGGACCATAGACAATAACATTTAATTTTGTAAGAGAATTTTTTTCTTTTACAAATGTAATTTTAGTCTGATAATTAATGTTTTTACCCAACATATGTGCAGTTTTTGGAGGATTTTTGATATCTTTTTAATTTCTATAAAAAAAGAAAGAAATATTTATTTAAATATACTTTTTTTTTTCAAAAAACAGCATTTTATGTCACATTTACTTTATAAAAGACCCAGATTTCTACCTTTCATTAATGGGGATAACATTGATCATTTTAAATGATTTAATATAAGATTGTAAGAGTGAAATTTCACCCTTTTTTTCAGAAAATGTGATTTTAAAATAAAATACAGAAAAAAAAAAAATCAAACAACTAGGAACAATAATTGGTCGTCATATAATTTACAGTGCATTGCAGGTGTTTTTGCGTCAGTGCACTGCAGGCAGTATGCATAGTATAGCCTTACAAATGTATTAGTGTGTGTGTGAGAGAGAGTGTGTGTGCATTGTAAAGTGAAGTGTGCCAATTTATTTCTGTCTATGTGATCTGCGTTGTTTCTTCGTTGTATATTCATATAGATAACAAGTGTCTGCAATTTTTTCACGCTAACATAAAAACAGATATCATTCCAATATATATATATATATATATATATATATATATACACACACACACACACATACATACATCTTATTATTTATTTATTTATTTATGTTTTAACTCCAGCGCAAAATGAACCTTTGATCTAATTACACACTGGTACCTACGGTTTAAGCATTCTCTGAGATTTGTTTTCATGATAATCGAATGTAAAGAGTTTTATCTCTTAAAAATGTTTAGATTATAACGCTAGTAAATGGGGGCATATAATAAGTAAAAAGAAATCACTAGTTAAAACCACTAGCAAGGCTCAAAATAGTACACAGTAACATAATGTGGGTCCTTGCATGCAAAACAACAAAGTTCTCAATGCTTCGTTTTGCATGTAGGGACCCTCATTATTCGGCATTATATTTTTATATAGTTCTCCTTTAAGTTTGCAGAAACAGATGTGTTAGGAATTCATGAGTTTATGAGGAGCACTTATTTGCGAAATATAGAAACGCTTCATTTTGAGAGCACCAGCTGGTTTCATATGAGATAGTTGTGTTATTTTTAAACCCTAACCAGTTTACGGTTCCCTAAAAAAGGAATAGGGCCCAAGGGGTGCTGTGCTTAACAGAACAATAGTGACATATGAGCAGTGGCATTTAGAGTCAACATGAAAAACATTGAAATGTGCAATAAAGTATTTATGTGTACAGACATGCTTGAAGGCACTGGTAATTTGTCATGAGCACATTCATCAAACTCTAAAGTCCCCCGCAACTTGGCCAAGAGTTGTGAAGACACTTTCATGACCGAACATGTACAAATAAGAATAATCACAAAAGTTGAAGGAGAAAACAAACCTCTTAGATGGCGTGCAGCTCTTGAAGTCTACATTTCAACACCAGAGGTCTCCCTGCGCTGCGTTTCACACCGTATGCTGAAACCCAAGAAGCTTTTGTAGCTCTAGTTGCAGCTCTTTGGAAAAGCACCACAGGGCAAATGCTACAACTCACAGCACATAAACGACTTGCAGACACATGCAGCTGAATCTCTGTGAACACAGGAGAGCAATTAGATATTAGTGTTAAAAATGAACCAGAAGAAAAACATGATTTAAGAGTTAATAGTAACAATATACAAAGTTATATTGTAAAACTTTTTTTCTATAAATAAATTGATTAACTGTAAACTATTTTGTAATTAATAAGATTACATTTATTTCATTGAACATGTAAAAAGTATGCTTATTCTTATGCTCTATACTTCATTCTCTTTGCTTATCCTTGGCATTGTCATCATCATTTATATTCCCTGGGTACCACTTTTGCTATTTTACTTTATATATATTTTGGTGTTTGCTGATAATTATTCTCTAACACAGAAGAATAACAGAATAAATGTTGAATAAATACAGCTGCACATATAAGTTTTGGATATGCGATGTATTTCAGGATTCGCAAAAATAAGAAATGTCTTCCATTTAATTCACATGTGTGAAATTAAATTCAATGGAGATTCTGTTTCAATTCTACGAATAAGAATCATAAAAATACATAATGGTGGGTCCGTGTAGGCTACTTTGCTGCCAACAGATTTTCGTTTTGAAAGGAAAAAAACTAAACCAAAAAACGCCCAATTTCTCAATTACCATTAGTAAATAGGAAAACAAAAAACAACTCATTTTTTTAACCATCAGAACATTTCCCTCCGCAGGAACAGCTGGAGAAAACTGCAGAGATACCTGGAACAAGGACCAACACGCTGTAGGACACACACACACCAACATTCCCAAATTGAAAAATAGCCACATCATACAGTACATGGTTCTGGAAACACATATCAGTGTCAAACGGCACATTAGCAGCAACTAAATTCTCACCGGGAAGAACGCTGTAGACCAGAATCTGCACTGCTGGAGCCATATTGACGCTGACAGACAACTGGAACGGACAAACTGGGAAACATCAGAACAAAATAAAGAACTGACCAACCACAAGACAAGAAAATAAAGCATCATTCACTTGCCACAGGACTCAACTTTCAGTCCCATAACTGCAACGCTGTAGGTCTGCGGTGTGTTTAGTCACATCAGACTTGGGCAAAACTAAACCAGAAACAAAGCGCTTTAGGTTAAGGCCTCAGATCTGTCATTGAACTGCACATACAGAACAACTTACCGTATTTTTTCACCTCAAAAACTTGGGAGACTTCTCGGTCAGCAATAAAAGCCTTTAGGGTGTACATCCCCATCTGAGCCTCTGGGTTCAATATCAGCTCCGTTGAGGAAACATTTGTCCACTGACCAATCCGGTTATTATCTTTGTCCTATTAAAACAAATTAACAGCTCAGAGAAAATCTGCAAAGAAAGAAAAGTGCAAAAAGCTGCATTGGCTCCATTCAAAGTCTTACACTGAAGCAAACTCACCTGCACCACGAGCAGACTACTGCAAGACAGACCGGAATAATAAACAATTAAAAGCAGTCATTGAAGTTGAAATTTCTGCATCTTAAAAGAACCTGCCTTTAATTTGCTTTTAATTTATGGTCGGAACACTCAAAATGGTGAAACATCTGGTCTTACCATTTGATCAAAAGGCACAAATTTGGGATCCATGGAGACAACTCTGAAATTAACTGCAAAGACACCAACAAACTCACATATATTGCATAATGCATTTGAAGATGATAGCTTCAACCAAGGGTCATTCACAGCTCACCTGTTTGTCCTGGATTGTAAATAAGTTTGTCTGTTTGGATGAAGGTCAAAGGTAACGGCTGAACATGATTTTGCTCTCTTCAGTCGCTCTGAAGAACTTCCCTTGAACAAAGAGGAAGATTTATAAATTATAACCACAGCCAACCCCTCCCGTTCAGTGATCCAATAAAAAAGAAAACACAAACTACTCACATACAACAGATTTTACACTTGTAAAACAAAAGTACATAAACCAAAGCAACAACCACTTTTACTCAGAAACAAAATTAACTCAGTTTAGACGGAACTCAAAATAGGCTGGATAAAAAGGCGCAGATGAAACAAAAACCTTGAAAAAATTATATACGATCCGGCCAAATCACAGAGATGTCGATTCGCACGGGACTAATATTATCACAGGACCTCGGTGTTCGGCGAAATATAGTAGGTAATTTGCGGGGGAATTTTTACTTTACAAATTACAGACATGGCCGATTCGCACGGGATTAAGATCATAGACAAACTCCGCAATTATTACAAATTACTAAAGGTCACCAGATAATACTAATCCTATGCGAATAGAGTGCCGAAGTGATGACGTCACTTTGTTGGACAACTCGGAAGCTAGCGGCGCATGGGTTCCCCCCATGGGGTTCCCTCGGTTCGAAGAGCAATGCATTTTCCCCATAGACTTTTGGAAAATCGCAAAAAACAAGATCTCTGTTTAACATAGGGTTGTGACCCTTACACGTTTTGTCTAGCAAGATAATCTTTACAAGTTAATCCAAAATTTATACACTTTTAAGCCTATATAAAGATTTTAAAAAGCACAATCAGACTCAATAAAGTTTAAAAAAAAACCCAAGCAGGTTAACTGTGTGTTCTATGTCATAGATCAAAACGTGAAAATATTTAGAGGCTCTTTTCACCACAGACCTTATTTCAGGCGATTTAGCAAAAACCCATTCAAAAACCCCATAGGCTTTATAGAGCGAGGGAACCGTAATGCTAAAATGCTAGCTCACTTCCGCGTTTTGGCCTACAGAGTGACGTCGTAACTTCGGCACTCTATAGGGATTTAAAAACAAACTAAATTAACTTAAAATCATACATACCCCAGGAGATTTGCAGCACTGAACTACACATCTTCACTCACCTTATGAGAATATGCAGCCCCTTAGGAAACAAACTGAAAACATACATTAAGCAATTCAGTCTCCCGTTAACCAAGAAAACTCTTTAAAATATGGAAACTTACCTGGCAGCTATTGGCAAAGGCCAGTGCACACCAGAGAGAAAACCAGAGGATTTATTCAACTCTCCTGCCAGCCACAAACATGCTAACGTACACATCTCAATCAAACCCAACACTATTACCATTACTCACCTCTTTACCATCCATTACCAGCTGCAAATCACTGCCACTCCAAAATCCCCCTGCCAGCCATCCCCCTGACTGTCACCACAGTTCTCTTCAGCTTTTTAGTGTCCTCCAGCTAAGTCCGGACAGACAGACGGACTTTTTTTATTGCAGAAAGACATAACAGGAGGAGACTAACACAAAGAAAAATATATTAAAATAGTCGACAGAGAGAAACATAGTTTCAGAATTTTCATTGTAATTTTGAATGATTTTAAACTCATTTGAAACTTAAAATGTATATTACAATTGGCAATTCAATTATTTTCATTTTAAAATATAAAGAACTTGTAAGCCTAAAAAGTATTTTTAAAGTATTTCTGTAAAAGGCTAGGGACAGAAAAATGAACATTTCCGTAGAATGGCCCATATGAAATAAAAATTATGTATCTGAATCAGAGAGATAAGACTTAAAGTCCCTATAAAGGCAATTCTACAAAAAAGTTCTAAACACATTATAAATATTACATATGTATTGCTAAAACATATTACAAAGCCTGAGAACTGTGAAGTACTGAAATGTGCAATTAGACCGTTAAACAGGGCTCTGGTATCAGCTAATATCACCGTCGACAGCTTTCACGCGAGTGGGCGTGGCTTCCACGCAGCCAGCGGACACGCCCACAGCGTTTGAGAACAGAGGTAACTGCTCATTTTTTCAAGATTTTGATAGCTTATTTTATGTACTTGTCGGCTTTTTTTATCATTCAAATTTGGCTGGGTGGCTAATAACACATTTTTCTGTGGTGTGACAAACTCAGAACACATACTTAATTTTGACTTTACAGGGACTTTAAAACAGAAGCAGACTGGAGGGCTTACATTTTTTTTCCATTTTCAAGAAAAAAGAAACAAGCTTCCATGGTAAAGTGGTGTGCAGAACATGAAATCCACAGGAGGAGTTGGATCCAGATCCAACTCCTCCCACTCCTCCACATGGGAGGAGTCAGATCCGGATCCGACTCCTCCCACTCCTCCACATGGGAGGAGTCGGATCCAGATCCAACTCCTCCCACTCCTCCACATGGAAAAAATGGTAAAAAAATTTTGATTTTAAAAATAAATGGTAAAAAATCTAAAAGTACTAAATTGCGCAGAACTCCTAGACCGTTTGAGCTAGAATCACGATTTTCGCATCACTGCGATCCCTGGCTCAAGCCGAACAAGATGTATATCTCCGATTTCAATTTCGGGGACCATGGCGCCCGCCCGAGGCCACACTGAAAGGGGAGCAAGGGCGGGCGCCATGGGGACCATGGCGCCCGCCCGAGGCCACACTGAAAGGGGAGCAAGGGCGGGCGCCATGGGGACCATGGCGCCCGCCCGAGGCCACACTGAAAGGGGAGCAAGGGCGGGCGCCATGGGGACCATGGCGCCCGCCCGAGGCCACACTGAAAGGGGAGCAAGGGGCGGGCGCCATGGGGACCATGGCGCCCGCCCGAGGCCACACTGAAAGGGGAGCAAGGGCGGGCGCCATGGGGACCATGGCGCCCGCCGCGAGGCCACACTGAAAGGGGAGCAAGGGCGGGCGCCATGGGACCATGGCGCCCGCCCGAGGCCACACTGAAAGGGGAGCAAGGGCGGGCGCCATGGGGACCATGGCGCCCGCCCGAGGCCACACTGAAAGGGGAGCAAGGGCGGGCGCATGGGGACCATGGCGCCCGCCCGAGGCCACACTGAAAGGGGAGCAAGGGCGGGCGCCATGGGGACCATGGCGCCCGCCCGAGGCCACACTGAAAGGGGAGCAAGGGCGGGCGCCATGGGGACCATGGCGCCCGCCCGAGGCCACACTGAAAGGGGAGCAAGGGCGGGCGCCATGGGGACCATGGCGCCCGCCGCCGAGGCCACACTGAAAAGGGGAGCAAGGGCGGGCGCCATGGGGACCATGGCGCCCGCCCGAGGCCACACTGAAAGGGGAGCAAGGGCGGGCGCCATGGGGACCATGGCGCCCGCCCGAGGCCACACTGAAAGGGGAGCAAGGGCGGGCGCCATGGGGACCATGGCGCCCGCCGCGAGGCCACACTGAAAGGGGAGCAAGGGCGGGCGCCATGGGGACCATGGCGCCCGCCCGAGGCCACACTGAAAGGGGAGCAAGGGCGGGCGCCATGGGGACCATGGCGCCCGCCCGAGGCCACACTGAAAGGGGAGCAAGGGCGGGCGCCATGGGGACCATGGCGCCCGCGCCGAGGCCACACTGAAAGGGGAGCAAGGGCGGGCGCCATGGGGACCATGGCGCCCGCCCCGAGGCCACACTGAAAGGGGAGCAAGGGGCGGGCGCCATGGGGACCATGGCGCCCGCCCGAGGCCACACTGAAAGGGGAGCAAGGGCGGGCGCCATGGGGACCATGGCGCCCGCCGAGGCCACACTGAAAGGGGAGCAAGGGCGGGCGTCATGGGACCATGGCGCCCGCCCGAGGCCACACTGAAAGGGGAGCAAGGGCGGGCGCCATGGGTCCTTAATCCGGATGGATGGATGGATGGATGGATGGATGGATGGATGGATGGATGGATGGATGGATGGATGGATGGATGGATGGATGGATGGATGGATGGATGGATGGATGGATGGATGGATGGATGGATGGATGGATGGATGGATGGATGGATGGATGGATGGATGGATGGATGGATGGATGGATGGATGGATGGATGGATGGATGGATGGATGGATGGATGGATGGATGGATGGATGGATGGATGGATGGATGGATGGATGGATGGATGGATGGATGGATGGATGGATGGATGGATGGATGGATGGATGGATGGATGGATGGATGGATGGATGGATGGATGGATGGATGGATGGATGGATGGATGGATGGATGGATGGATGGATGGATGGATGGATGGATGGATGGATGGATGGATGGATGGATGGATGGATGGATGGATGGATGGATGGATGGATGGATGGATGGATGGATGGATGGATGGATGGATGGATGGATGGATGGATGGATGGATGGATGGATGGATGGATGGATGGATGGATGGATGGATGGATGGATGGATGGATGGATGGATGGATGGATGGATGGATGGATGGATGGATGGATGGATGGATGGATGGATGGATGGATGGATGGATGGATGGATGGATGGATGGATGGATGGATGGATGGATGGATGGATGGATGGATGGATGGATGGATGGATGGATGGATGGATGGATGGATATTTTTATTTAATTTAAAAAAAATATTTCTTTTACCTCCGGCCTCCAGTCCTCCGGCCTCCCAGTCCTCCGGCCTCCAGTCCTCCGGCCTCCGAAACAAAATATCTTCCTTCCGTCCGTCCGTCCTTCCGTCACATTAAAAGATCATAAAAAGAAGACCTAAAAAGAAGACTAAAGTCATAATGTGTTGGTTTTTAATGAATGAATCTACAGCACTGAGGCTACACAGAGATCCTGCTTGAGCAGGAACCATCAGAACATTTCCCTCCGCAGGAACAGCTGGAGAAAACTGCAGAGATACCTGGAACAAGGACCAACACGCTGTAGGACACACACACACCAACATTCCCAAATTGAAAAATAGCCACATCATTCAGTACATGGTTCTGGAAACACATATCAGTGTCAAACGGCACATTAGCAGCAACTAAATTCTCACCGGGAAGAACGCTGTAGACCAGAATCTGCACTGCTGGAGCCATATTGACGCTGACAGACAACTGGAACGGACAAACTGGGAAACATCAGAACAAAATAAAGAACTGACCAACCACAAGACAAGAAAATAAAGCATCATTCACTTGCCACAGGACTCAACTTTCAGTCCCATAACTGCAACGCTGTAGGTCTGCGGTGTGTTTAGTCACATCAGACTTGGGCAAAACTAAACCAGAAACAAAGCGCTTTAGGTTAAGGCCTCAGATCTGTCATTGAACTGCACATACAGAACAACTTACCGTATTTTTGCACCTCAAAACTTGGGAGACTTCTGGTCAGCAAT